>OZ024835.1:49277258-49767492 GCA_964016985.1 Anodontia alba | reverse complement strand
TGTCCGTACTTTCCCCATCTCGTCCGTATTTCGCCGGATCCGGATGACACGTATTTTATTTTTATTCTAAGGTGTGTGCATTACGAAAACAAGCCTATTCAAATATATAGAGAGTTTCACATCCAAAAACTGAAAATGTTCAGATAAAAAACTCTAATATTTTTCATATTTCTGCTCAAAACATAGATTGTGGAAACTCGTGTTAGAACTCCTTGTCTCCTTTCTCAATTATAATTTAATAATCAGCCAATATGTGCATAGCAGAGTGCCAAAAGACTTGCCACCATTGAGAAGTTGATTATCTGTTAAGTATTGCATAAAAAGCAGTGCTGCACGTTATTAAAAGCCATGCATTAACCGGTGAAAAGCCGTGCACGGCTACGCAACTTTCAATATGCCTATACCGGGGCCACAGAATTGCTGCCGTCACGAAATGTGTAGTGTCCGGCCTTAGAACGAGCATAGTCCGTGGAAATTGCGTTCACGAGACATCAGTGAAAAGGCGAAACAAAATAGTGCAAGACATAACGCAAAATGTAGCAAATGTTTTCAGTTTTTATGCAATAATAGCGATCGAACATTGTTTTTCAATGCATTAACATTCGCCAGGTCCTTAGGGAGGTGTTGAAAACCGCGGCCTTCGCCCTCGGTTTTCAACACCTCCCTCGGGACCTGGCGAATGTTAATGCATGAAAAACCATGTTTGATCTCAATATTAAAAAAAATGATCAGACTCTTATTATCAAACTAGTAGCTAGTCAACGGCTTAATATCCTCATTATTCCAAGATAACAGAATGGGTACAAATACGGCTGGCCAGATAATCGATTATCAGTCTTGCCATTGAGATCAATAATCGATTAGTAATCCTCATTATTCCAAGATAACAGAATGGGTACAAATACGGCTGGCCAGATAATCGATTATCAGTCTTGCCATTGAGATCGATATTCGATTAGTAATCACTGAACATTTGATCATAATTTTACCTGTCCGTCTAAGCATGACTCTTACCATAAGTTATACTTTACTGTATGCATTTGGTCAGACAGGCTGAGCAAACAGTGTAGACCTAGAAGAGACGCCGCAAAACGCAGCATCTCATCAGGGTCTACACTGTTTGCCTCTCATCCAGCTATTTTTAGACACAACATTGGAAAGTTAATTGTACATGTAAAATATGGTAAGGTTTTTGATTGACTGTGTTGGGGTTTAACACGTCAACCCTTGTGAGTCATTTTGTGTCGTCTCCCAGAGAGAGGAAGAGAAGAGATAGTAGTGGAGATGAAAGAGATGGACAAGGAAGAAAGAGGAACAGGAATGAAAATGAAGAAACAGAAGAAATAAAAAAAAAATCTCCCTCTACCCTTACAAGGATAACAGGCCTTGCCCAACTGTAAGCCAATATCAATTGGATGCCCCGGTGACCTAAGACACCTTCGCCACCACCGACCACCCCAAGTTTGGTAAGGAGTTGAGGTCTGAATACTAAGGGTACATACGGCAAAGTAACAGACACAGAAATCAAGTGATCGATTATTAGCAAATCCGTAATCATTTTTGTGGAGTTTATCGATCTATTAATCGATTATTCGGTTACAGTCGACTCTCGTTGTCTCGAAATCCAAGGGACTCTATGAAACACTTCGAGATATCCGTACTTCGACATATCAGATTTGCGGAACTGAGGAAAACAATTGATCCAACAACCACCTTCAACAGAATGAATCTTTAATTTGATTCCCAAGTTAGAGATATATTGAAAATATTTTGGAAAAGATTGCTCCTAAGGAGCAATTTCTCCTCTTTTCTACAATATTTTGTTGCCTGTTGGTAGATCTCTGTGTTAAAACAGGAAGCAGATTTTCTCTTCGAGATAAGCGGTTATTCGAGATAAGCGTGTTCGAGATAACGAGAGTCGACTGTAATTGTGTCAGCCTTAGACCGTACAATGATCCCAAGGCAAGTAAAAATAAAAGCAATACTACGGTGAAGAAAGGAGACACTTTTACGACCGCCACACGGATATCAAAGGGACAACATACATCAAGCAGATTTCCGCCATTTTACAAGAGAGATAACTTTTATACTTTCTTGTTTGCTTTCCTAAAAACCAACCAGCCTCCGAAAAGGGACAGGGGATCAGATTCTTTCTTTTATAGTGGACCCTTTTTCAAAAGGGGGGCAAACCAGTTTTGTCAGTGTTATATCCCCTGAAAGTTTATCCATTCCGCTTTACGCTGGAACAGACACGGATGTCTCGGTAGTCTCTGTTCCGCTTAATTTTATTATTACCAATCCCGTTCCTCTGTTCATCCATGGCGAGGGGCAGATCCAAGATGTTTTCTGAGGGGGTTTTGATTTGATCAAATTGCCATAATTACCGTATTGGGACAGACCTGAGCAAGCAGATCAGACGCCGCAGAACGCGGCACCTGGTCAGGGTTTACACTGTTTGCCATTCACCTAGCTAGCAATTTTACACACCATTACGAAAACACGCCTATTCAAATATATAGAAAATTTCACCTCAAAAAACTGAAAAATTTCAGATAAAAAAACTGATATTTTTTATATTTCCGCTAAAAACATAGATTGTGGGTACTCGTTAGAACCGCCTCGGCCGCCTAGGCGAGGCGGTTCTAACGAGTACCCACAATATGTGGTTTTGAGCAGAAATAAGAAAAATAATGTATACCCCTGTAAACCCCAATTTTACTATATAAAAGTGGGGTTTAAGGGGGTCAAAATTATATAGGCATGTTTTCGTGATGCATTCACAGGTAATTAAAATGGACTTTGTTGAAGAGAAGTATGTTATAAAGAGTAAGCTACCTTGCGAGCTAAGGTACTTTTTCTAACGGCAAAGATCATAGGTAGTTGGCAGTCTAAGTCAATTTTATTGGGTAAACATAGGTAGCAGAGATCGCCAGGAAGCTTTTATTTTTATTGCCAAGGCGTTCCTTTTCGCATTGCAGTCTGGCTATATATATGGCACGTGGGGCAATAAGACGTTCAAACGCCTCTTCTTGCTTTTGAAGTAGTATTAAGATTTGTTCGTTTAGTAATTACTCATCCAGGGTTGTGGGTTGTCAAATTTTATTACCTATTCAAGAACAAGTAAATGGTCAACATCCTCTCATCAAATCAAGATTTACTTGCCCGAAAATTGATATGTTTCTTACTTTTCGAAGAAAACATACATTGTTGGCATTCATTAGAAGCGTCTGTGAGATTCTAATGAGTATCCGTAACATGTGTTTTCTTCGAGAAATAAGAAAAATATATTTCATAATCTGGATACTCTTCTTAGTTAGAGCTATGAAGTCTCAGGAATGACGCCGGGCATGGTATATGTATTTCCACAGACCTGACTCACCTTTATCAACTGCATGTTTTTTCATTACATTACGAAAACATGCCTATTCAAATATATAGAAAATTTTACCACCAAAAAAATGAGAAATTTCAGATAAAAAATTCTGATATTTTTCTTATTTCTGCTCAAAATATAGATTGTGGGTACTCGTTAGAACCGCCTCGACGAGGCGGTTCTAACGAGTACCCACAATCTATGTTTTGAGCAGAAATAAGAAAAATAATGTACACCCCTGTAAACCCCAGTTTTACTATATAAAAATGGGGTTTAAGGGGGTCTAAATTATATAGGCATGTTTTCGTAATGATTGGCGTTGTTATTACATTTAAATATGGATTTGCTTGCGTATAAACACCTTAACAATGAAGCGATATTGTAAAGTTTTCAGACACTTATAGTTTTATGCGAGATATCAGCCTGCGCATTCATGAAAACGGTTGTTGCTGTCAGTGACCTATAGGATTGCTTTTGACCGCATACAATTTCTAAGCTCTGAAGAATCTATCCAGTAAATATGCATAGATTCTCACCAGACTGCGCAGTAAATATACAATATCTTGAAAAAATTATCCGGGGCTTGCCTACTGGAAATAAAGTAAGAAAACCGTTTGAAAACTCGTACCTTGAATGCAATATTTTTCTAATTAAAAAAAATCATATGACGTCATGCTTTACATATTATTAAAGTTTACCTCAAAATGATCAAAATCTGCTAGAGAATGAAAAATAAATGAATACAATACAATAACTAAATAATCAACATCACTCAAACGTTCGTCTCAGTCTGCTATTTGTTCTGACTACTAGAACAGCTCTTTATACACTATTGCTGGGATCTAAAGTGAAAACCGGCTTCTTGACTTTTATTTTACTCTGCTGTAGCTGGTGTTGTGCCGTGTGGCGGCCGTAAAAAGTCTCCCCGTACATCAACATAGTGCAGGTTATATTTTATTTCCTTTGGGATCATTAGGCCCATCATGGTTATTTTGAAAATCGAATACCGCTTAAGACGGCGCTGGAGGTGGGAAGTGGAGTGGGGCTGGGGGGGGGGGGGGGGGGCGGGGGCGGATGCGGGGGAGGCATATGCAGCCTCGCAAACTACAGTGTTGCATATGTAGAGACTCAATCAAACCGAGTCTTCGATTTTCGTAATTTTGTGTGTTCTTTGTTTCCAAAGGCAATCCTTTTTTACTTTTATATTTCTCTACTGTAGCTGGTGTTGTGCCGTGTGGCGGCCGTAAAAAGTCTCCCCGTAAATCATCATAGTGCAGGTTATATTTTATTTCCTTTGGGATCATTAAGCCCATCATGGTTATTTTGAAAATCGAATACCGCTTAAGACGGCGCTGGGGTGGGAAGTGGGCGGGGGGGGGGGGGGGGGGTGCGTATGCAGCCTCGCAAACTACAGTGTTGCATATGTAGAGACTCAATCAAACCGAGTCTCCGATTTTCGTAATTTTGTGTGTTCTTTGTTTCCAAAGGCTATCCTTTTCGACAACCGTGTTGTATCCAAACAATGCTGTCTGGATAATATAGAAAAATGACTATAAATGGTCATTTTTTATATATAATCTAGACAGTTTGGATACAGTTCATCTTAAAACCGTCCTATATCCGAACCGTCTTATAATGAATCGTTTTATAAAGTGGTTCCAGTGTACATGTATATATTTGTGCAGACTTATTTGGGGTTTGACTGATTGTCTCGATTCAACATGCGCACTGTATTTAACCATAAAGCACATTGTACTCTTTGTTCAGCACAAGAACACAGATGAAAATAAACAATAATCATTCTGTAAGAATCAGTAACGGCTGCTTATCTCCACACGCACAACACCGTGTTGTGAAAAGAGAACCGTAAGGAGATCTTCCGGAGGTGGTTGCGGAGAGTCAGTGTAGATAGCGTTGAAGGTTGGTGTCAGTTGAAATAAGGCTGACATTTTGGCACGATTGCCGATATCCAAAATCGAGCGATGTAATTCAACCTCTTATTGGGAGACCAAATCAGCCATGGGCTCGCTGGCGTTCAGCGAGTCGGTGGAAGGGGACTACGCCAACAACGCCGTAAAAAGTCTCCCCGTACATCAACATAGTGCAGATTATATTTTATTTCCTTTGGGATCATTAAGCCCATCATGGTTATTTTGAAAATCGAATACCGCTTAAGACGGCGCTGGAGGTGGGAAGTGGAGTGGGGGCTGGCGGGGGGGGGGGGGGGGGTGGAGAGGGGGGTGGGTGCGGGGGAGGCGTATGTAGCCTCGCAAACTACAATGTTGCATATGTAGAGACTCAATCAAACCGAGTCTTCGATTTTCGTAATTTTGTGTGTTCTTTGTTTCCAAAGGCAATCCTTTTTTACTTTTATATTTCTCTACTGTAGCTGGTGTTGTGCCGTGTGGCGGCCGTAAAAATGATTTGTGATCGACAATATCTTATCAGAAACCATTTATCGTATCTGTTCCTGTGTTTTGTTTTCAAATATTTACCGCAAAATTAATTTTGTGGCCAAAAATAGGTATGAGATCTCCCGACTAGATGCAGACCAAAGAAGAGCAGCACGTGCTGCTCTTCTTTGGACTGCATCTAGTCGGGAGATCTCATATCTGCATCTAGTCGGGAGATCTCATATCTGCATCTAGTCGGGAGATCTCATACCTGCATCTAGTCGGGAGATCTCATATCTGCATCTAGTCGGGAGATCTCATACCTGCATCTAGTCGGGAGATCTCATACCTGCATCTAGTCGGGAGATCTCATACCTGCATCTAGTCGGGAGATCTCATACCTGCATCTAGTCGGGAGATCTCATACCTGCATCTAGTCGGGAGATCTCATACCTGCATCTAGTCGGGAGATCTCATACCTGCATCTAGTCGGGAGATCTCATACCTGCATCTAGTCGGGAGATCTCATACCTGCATCTAGTCGGGAGATCTCATACCTGCATCTAGTCGGGAGATCTCATACCTGCATCTAGTCGGGAGATCTCATACCTGCATCTAGTCGGGAGATCTCATACCTGCATCTAGTCGGGAGATCTCATACCTATTAATTTCGTTCATCAAAGGTGGTCATAACAGCAGTTGTTTTGGGGACTACAGGACAACAAGCAGTACAACCCAGATGATCGCCACCCTAGGCTGAGCGACGTACTGACTCCAGACTGGTCCTGATGTACAACCTGATCGACATACCAGCCAACCTGTACCTCCATTCTGCTGTGGTGTCCCTACATCGCGGGAGAAATGTATGTTATTTGGTCCCGTTCTGCTGTACAGACCTGTACAGACAATCCTTATTCCCAGCGGCCGCACGACTATGGATCAGCTTCCAGCACCTATCGCTACGGCCCAGACCTTGGACATCTTCAAGGCAGGCCTGGCCTCTGCACACTAGACATCAACGCACATGTTTTTATCGGTTTTTAGACTGCACTTTTATTCGTCGCCTCACATTACCTTGTATAATCACAGTGCGTCGATGCTCCAGAGGGGCCAGCACTTTTGGGGAAGAAGAAGACCAGGTGGTTTTCCCCCGGATTCTCCGTTATGACCACCTTTGATGAACGACCGGCTCGATATAAGTGAAATATTCTTGAAAGGGCCGCAAAACCCAAATAAAAAAATATACATGTATATACACCTGCCAAGGTATTGGTGATGGTACGTATGACAGACTGTCAGACTCAAGGCATGTGTGGATTTGCTTGAAATGCTGTCTGCCAAATTACTCGTAATCTTTACTGAAATTGCTAGATTCTTTTGCGGACTCGAATGGTTTCTCTTCGCTTGAATCTGATAGACTGGATGATACTTCCACATCTTTGATGACAGACCTATCACATATATGTACACCGAGAAGCCAATCAAATCCGTCCTGTCAGAGTATCGGCAAAACCGTCCCTAAAGCCACCTCTACACTGAAATCAAATAAACCAAAATCTCAAAGCCAAAAGCAAACAGGCCAATCTGAAGAAAGACTAACCATCCTCAACATTAACTGTCGCTCGGTAAGAAACAAAGTCCCAGAGTTGCACCAAGTTATAGAACAAACAGAGCCTGATGTCATTGCTTGTACCGAGACCTGGTTAAAACCAGAAATTAACTCTTCTGAGATCTTCCCAGATAGTCTTGGATATACAGTAATCCGTGATGATCGCTTGTCTGGCAAAGGCAGTAGGGTGCTCCTTGTCATATCAAAACGCCTTACTTGTGAAGAACAACCTAACTTCAAATCTGATTATAATATCACCTGGGCCAAAATAACTATCAAAGGCCTACGGTCTATCTGTGTCTCTTCGTTTTTAAGCCTCATGAAAATGATGAAAGAAGTCTTTCAGAACTTTGGCAATCAGTCAAAAGAATACCTAAAAACAGTATGATCTGGATACTAGGCGATTTCAACATGCCAGACACTGAATGGTCAAATGAAAGTATTTAAAACACATATAAAATCAAAACCATTTATGAAGACTTCATGGAAAACCTAACAAATTTCAGCTTTGAACAAATGGTGACTCCCAACACGAGAAAACAATATTTTAGACCTGTTTTTAACAAATCAGCCTGGGAAAGTGCATGCCACTAAAACCTTGCCCAGTCTTGGATCTTCAGATCATGACCTTGTTTTTCACGAAATTTTCATCCCATTTGACCGACCTATCCAACCAGAATGGAATATTAAATTATTTTGAAAGGCCAAGTGGGAACAGTTCAAAACGGATATAAATGTTTTTAATGAAACCTTTCAATCCAATGATGAATCTGACCAAAACATTTTGTGGAACATCTTTAAGACAGAAGTTGATCGCTTATCAAAACTTCATATCCCTTCAGAACTGACCAGATCGCGAATAACCTCCCCTGAATAACAAATTCAGTTGGGAGAAAAATTCATAAACGTGACAAATTATTTCAAAAGGTGAAAAATCATAAAGATAAACAGAACTATGAAAAAAAAAAAAAAAAAAAAAAAAAAAAAGAAAAGTAAATTGACAACATTTAAATCAGTCATTCAAAAAGAAATACGAAAATCATACTGGAATCTGTCATTTTCAACAATGATTCTGAAAAATGCAAAAAAAAAAAAAAAAAAAAAAAAAAAAAAAAACAACTGTACACTTTCATCAAACATAGACATACTGAAAATTATGGAATAGTTCCACTCAAATCAGATGGTACAACACTCACTAACCCCACAGAGCAAGCTACAATATTAAATAAACAGTTCGTATCTGTGTTTTCAAAACCAAAAGCTTTCAGTCTTAAAGTCATCGCTGGTTTCAAGGTCATGATCCTAAAAAGCGTCCAGCAAATGCCAGAAATCTGTATCACCATCAAAGTACTGAAAATCTCTTATAAGGCTTAAATCCAAAACAAAGCCAGGATCAGATGAAACTTCCCAAGCTTCTTAAGGAAACATCATGAAATAGCTCCCATTCTGACAAAAATTTTCCAGAGCTCAGAAACTGGTATCGTGCCATATGACTAGAAGACTGCATTTGTCGTCCCTGTTTACAAAAAGGGCCCAAACTCCAAACCGTCTAATTACAGATCTATCTCACTGACCTGTATCTCCTCAAAACCTATGGAACATATCCTAGTCTCTATTATTATGAACCATTTTAACTCACACAATCTCCTCAGCCCATTCTAGCATGGTCTCCGATCTAAACGCAGTTGTGAAACCCAACTTATCAGCTTCACTCAAGAAATATTTGATAACCTGGAAAACGGCAAACAAACCGATCTTATTTTAATGGACTAGCAAAGCTTTCGATAAAGTTGATCATAGTTTACTCATCTACAAGCTCTTCAATTTGAGTGTTATCCTAAAACAGTTTCTTGGATAAAATCTTTCCTTCTAAACCAAAATCGGTGTGTAGTTGTCGAAGGCAAACAATCTGAAGTAGTACCAGTTCTGTCAGGAGTCCCTCAGGGCTCTGTCTTGGGATCCTGCTTATTTCTTGCATACTTAAATGTCCCATCTGACTCTCAAAAGTAGAACTAGACTGTTTGCTGATGACATGATAGTATATTTAACAATAAACTCTTACTAAGATCCGGTTACACTCCAGAATGCTCGAGCAATAGAAAGCAAATTGGTCAATGGAATTTGAAATGAAATAATTCGTGTAATTAAAAAGAAAAAATCCTACCATCTTCCCGTATAAACTTCACAATTTGAACTGAAAACAATCGAAAACAACTAAAAATGCCAAGTATTTAGGAGTTACCATCAGTCATGATTTTAATTGGAAAACCATTATTGATAACATCTCATCTAAAGCCAATAACACCCTAAAATTCATCAAAAGGAATATTCAGACAAACGATCAAAAAGTAAAAGAAACAGACTACAACACCTATGTTCGTTCTCAGCTCGTGTACTGCACCACAGTCTGGCACCCTTGGCAAAAAACACTTAGTTATAAGATCGAAAGAGTCCAGAGGGCAGCAGTAAGATATGTTCTAAATGATTACGACTATACAAGCAGTGTAACTGAAATGCTAAAAGTTTTAAACTGGAAAACCCTAGAATACAGAATTCAAAAGTCCCTTGTTCTACTGTACAAAATAAAATCCAATCATATTCATCTAGCATGTACCATTCTCATTCACATGTTATCTTTTTTTCTGGCTGTATCCCGACAGCGCACTCCTAGTAATGATCAGTGATTGATCGTTGGGAGCGACAAAGAGAAGCAGAATATATATAAATGACTTTTTTTTTTAAACCAATGACTAAAATAAAACCTTTTTTTGCATATATAGTTACGACAAATAGTTTTGCATTAAATCATGCTAAACGTTTTCAAATTTACTTCTTCTATTTAAAGTAGCAGGCAAACAAACAAACAAAAAAAAAAAAACAAAAAAAAAAAAACAAGAGGACCATGATGGTCCTATATCGCTCACCTGATCAAACAGATTTGCATACTTACTGTTGAAGATTCAGCCAAGTTCACTGCTCTAAGATTTATGTCTAAATTGTACAGCCCTGCCCCTCCCCCTCCCCCCTCCCCCCCCCCCCCCCCAACACACAAGGCCATTTTTTTTTTCTTTTTAACACATCATGGCTTGACTTAATCTTGAAAGGGAACATTTCTGCCAAGTTATTTTGAAATTGGTCCAGTGGTTTCTGACAAAAAGATTTTTAAAGTGTTTTATATCGCTATAAAGCCCAACCCCCTAAGGGCCATTTTTTTTTTTTTTTTTTTTTTTTTTTTTGATGAATCATGACAGCTTGAAGAAACTTGGTAGAGGGTAACCAAAGGAACATTCCTGCCAAGTTAAATTAAAATCAGTTCAGTGGTTTCTGACAAGAAGATTTTTAAAGTTTTCTATTTAGATCTATAGGGAAAATAAGCCCCACCCCCTAGCAGCCATGTTTTTTGACAAATCAGGATTGCTTAAACATTCTTGGTAGAGGGTTACTAAAGCATTATTGAAATCAGTCAGGAGGTATTTGACAAGAAGAATTTTAAAGTTTTCTATACAGATATATATGGAAAATAAGCCCCACCCCTTGGGGGCCATGTTTTTTGATGTATCATGAAGGCTTGAACAATCTTGGTAGAGGGTCACCAAAGCAACATTCCTGCCAAGTTACATTGAACTCGGTCCAACGGTTTCTTAAAAGAAAATTTTTAAATTTTTTATATAGATACATAGGGAAAATAAGCCCCGCCCCCTAGCGGCCATGTTTTTTTGACGAATCACGATTACTTGAACAATCTTGGTACAGGGTCACCATGGAAACATTTTTGCCAAGTTATAATGAAATTGGTCCAGTGGTTTCTGACAAGAAGATTTTTCAAGTTTTCTATAAAGATATATAGGGAAAATAAGCCCCACCCCCTGGCAGCCATGTTTTTTGACAATCCAAACGGCTTGAACAATCTTGGTACAGAATCACAAAGGAATATTTCTGCAAAATTATATAGCAATTGGTCCAGTGGTTTCTGACAAGAAGATTGTTTAAGTTTTCTATATAGATATATAGGGAAAATGAGCCCCGCCCCCTGGCGGCCATGTTTTTTGACAAATCCAAATGGCTTGAACAATCTTGGTAGAGAGTCACCAAAGGAACATTTCTGTAAAATTATATGGAAATCGGTCCAGTGGTTTCAGACAAGAAGATTTTTTAAGTTTTCTATATAGATATAAAGGGAAAATAAGCCCACCCAGCAAGCAAAAGATATAGGACCCACATGGGCCACAAATGGGTATTTATATGGGTCCTATATGGGCAACCCATAAGGGACTCATGAGGGATTTGCAACAGGGTTCCATGTTGGACCCACATGGGCAAAGCCATATGGGAACTATATGGGTTCAGTATGGGAAAATCAACCCACATTTATCTTCCAGAAAAAAAACCAAACTTTTAGACATTTTTATACAAATGATTATAAGTCCCCAGTCCCAGCCCATATGATGGACTGGTAAGGTCCCAACAGAGGGAGACCTTCGTACATGTGCAAGTTATTGCACATGCGTAGAATCAAGAGGCCTTAAAGATATAGGCGTCCTTTTTAATAGTTGGACATGGTGGCCTTATGTATATTTATATATACCTCAATTTTAAAAGTAATAGAGATATACAAGTTAAAATAAAAATATGACCATGAATCGACGTCCATGTCGGAAAAATAGTCAAGATAAATTTAGTAAATGCATTCATTTTGTAATGAACAAACTATTATTTTATATTTTCTTATTATCATTATTATTTGCATTTATGTCAGAAAATTTACTATTTTTTTTAATATTTTGTTTAAATAGTGGTACAGTTGTTCCCCTTAATGCCCATACTGACCCCATATGGGTCCCATATAGTAATGGGAGGTCAACATTGGAACCATAGAGGTCCATAGGAGCCATTTGGGCCCCAATTATGTATCTTGAAATTATCATTTTTCCATGATTATTTCAGTTTTATCTCGGGGTCCCACAGATTGGAATTTATTTTTTATAGTTATCAAATTTTATCAATATGCGACCTGTATGGGTCTAATATGGGCAAAAAAGCCTATATAGGGCCCATTTAAGACCCTAATGGGATAAATGCCCAGAATCTGCTCATATGGTTCCCATATATACATGTTTGTTGGCGAAATTTTACCAATATGGGACATATATGGGTCTTATATGGGCAAAAAAGCCTATATGGGGCCCATGTAGGACTTGAATTGGATAAATGCCCAGATTCTGCCCATATGGGGCCAACATATACATGTTTGCTGGGCAGCCCCCTGGCGGTCATGTTTTTTGACAAATCCAAATGGCTTGAACAATCTTGATCGAAGATCACCAAAGGAACTTTTCTGCAAAAGTATATGGAAATCGGTCCAGTGGTTTCTGAGAAGAAGATTTTTTAAGTTTTCTATATAGATATATAGGGAAAATAAGCCCCGCCCCCTGGCGGCCATGTTTTTTGACAAATCCAAATGGCTTGAACAATCTTGGTCGAGGATCACCAAAGGAACATTTCTGCAAAATTATATTAAAATCGGTCGGGTGGTTTCTGACAAGAAGATTTTTTAAGTTTTCTATATAGATATATAGGGAAAATAAGCCCCGCCCCCTGGCGGCCATATTTTTTGACGAATCCAAATGGCTTGAACAACCTTGGTAGAGGATCACCAAAGGAACATTTCTGCAAAAGTATATGGAAATCGGTCCAGTGGTTTCTGACAAGAAGATTTTTTAAGTTTTCTATATAGATATATAGGGAAAATAAGCCCCGCCCCCTGGCGGCCATGTTTTTTTTTCTAATTCAAATGGCTTGAACAATCTTAGTAGAAAATTACCAAAGGAACAGTTCTACAAAATTATATTGAAATCAGTTTAGTGGTTTCTGACAAGAAGATTTTTAAAGTTTTCTATATAGATATATAGGGAAAATAAGCCCCGCCCCCTGGCAGCCATGTTTTTTGACGAATCCAAATGGCTTGAGCAATCTTGGTAGAGGACTACCAAAGGAACATTCCTGTAAAATTATATGGAAATCGGTCCAGTGGTTTCTGAAAAGAAGACTTTTAAAGTTTTCTACATAGATATATAGGGAAAATAAGTCCCGCCCCCTGGCGGCCATGTTTTTTGACGAATCCAAATGGCTTGAACAACCTTGGTAGAGGATTATCAAAGAAACATTTCTGCAAAAGTATATGGAAATCGGTCCAGTGGTTTCTGACAAGAAGATTTTTTAAGTTTTCTATATAGATATATAAGGAAAATAAACCCAGCCCCCTGGCGGCCATGTTTTTTTTTGACGAATCCAAATGGCTTGAACAATCTTGGTAGAGGATCACCAAAGGCAAATTTCTGCAAAATTATATTGAAATCGGTCCAGTGGTTTCTGACAAAAAGATTTTTAAAGTTTTCTATATAGATAATATAGGGAAAATAAGCCCCGCCCCCCCTGGCGGCCATGTTTTTTGACGAATCCAAATGGCTTGAACAATCTTGGTAGAGGGTCACCAAAGGAACATTTCTGCAAAATTATATGGAAATCGGTCCAGTGGTTTCTGACAAGAAGATTTTTTTAGTTAAAAAATCTATTTTTAGCTCCTGTGACCTAGATATGCAATGGACCGGAACCATTTGAACAACTTTGAAAGAGGACCAACCAAGGATCATTCCTGTGAAGTTTGGTCAAATTCCCACCAGTGGTTTAGGAGGAGGTGTTGTTTAAAGATTGTGGACAGATGGACATCCGGACGTCGACGACGACGACGGACGGTGAGTGATCACAATAGCTCACCATGAGCCTTCGGCTCAGGTGAGCTAAAAAAACTCCCCGAAAGCTGTCGAAAGGAGAGTAGACCAAATGCGCAACTTTTAAATACTGGGATCGATCCAAGATTATTCAACTAAGGGTCAGTTCTTTTCATTGGTGTGTTGGATGCGATTTCATGAAAGTTTGTCTAAATACAGTAAAATAGCGTAAAGTGACGTAAAGAGGCGTAAAGTGACGTAAAGGAGCGTAAAGTGGCGTAAAAATGTGCAGTGTAGCATAAATTGACATAATTATGTAAAACACCTTTCACATGTGGTTAATAGTTTAATTATCCTGCGGTAGTTTCAAAACTGCTTGACACATGCTATCTGGGATGGCCTGCGTTTTCACACCTTTTCAAACCGGTGTTATGCACTCCTTTGTTTGTGGCAAGGGTTTAATCAGTGAAGACGCATTGATTGATTTTTTTTTTGTTTATTCTTTCTGTCTTTCTTTTACAATACAGATTTCGTTTGTTTAAACATGTCTCTGCTAAACTCAGTGAACCAGCTTTATTATATATTACAATTGTGTTTAATAAATGCGGGTCTAAATTAGAGCTACAAATTACAAGGGCATATATAATATATTTTTTGTTTTATGTCAGATGGGCATTGTAGGATTCTAATGTACAGCTTTTCTTGAAAAGTCTTTTAAAATTCAGAGTACATGGCCAGTGCACTGATCAATATGATGCAAGGAGAATAACTTCGGTTGCATTATATATAATAAGACAAAATATTTAGACGTAAACGTCTAAGCACCGGCGCAAATTTTGTTCATGTTTACATATAGATACGGGACAAGGGTATACTAAAGTTTAATAAATTTCAATATAACAGGTAAACTCGAATAACAATGTGATTCTTTAACTTTCACTGCCACAGGCGATAATAATAGGCTTTTGCAAACAGCATAGATCCAGATGAGACTAGAGCCGTCTCATCTGGATCTACGCTGTTTTTGACATTCAGTCTTTCAACTTTACGTATAAACCTTTTTTCAAGCGATAGTTTGTTAAAAAAGAAAAGCAGACGACAAATGTCGTCTCAAATTTGGCACCGAAGGTATTTGTGTTTGCTTTTATTAAGCTTCATGAAGTTTCTTGATAGAAATGAAAATAAAATAGAGATTAATCTGCTTATAACACAGTTTGGTTTAAGATTTTTTATATTTGCCGGGATCGTCACAAAACGACGTCCCGGCAAATATAAAACGTCCTTAGTGAGCTAATCGAATAGTCTACCATATATGTAAAAATCCAAAGATATATTAAGATTCGTGCGCCGGTCAGTAATAACGTCTTTTTTTTTTTTTTTTTTTTTTTTTTTTTTTACTGATACATATATGCCTTATTCTATTCTAACATCAAACTTACTACACACTTAGGTATACTTATCCACTGAAAATCTAAATCTTAAACCAAGTTGATATCAACTACCTAAACGCACCTCTTGGTCTGCATATCCACCCTCCCAACCCATGGCAATATATATATACACAATATTATTTTGGTAAATATCACCATTTTACACTCCTTTACGTTACGCAACTTTACGCTACTTTACTGCATTTAGGCACACCGAGCCAAGTGAGATTATGGTAGAGGTTTTTACCCGGTAAACAAGAAAATAACCAGTCTCTGTCGTGCAACCGGAACCGGAAAAAGTCCTTTCCAGTGTTTGCGAAATCTGAAAGTGTACTGTTCTCAAACGAGCTAAGGCCAATCCGGCGACGTACACTCTTAATTGTTGACATCAACATTTCTTTTGTAAAACAAATTAAACAATGGCATCTGTAGATGAACTCGCCTGTGTTTACGCTGCTCTCATTTTGGCTGACGACCAAGTAGCCATCACAGTAAGTTGTGATTGATGCCTTCCACGTTCACGCAATTTGGTGATTGCGGGGTTATCGGCCTGATAAACTCGATTAAACACCTGACTTTCAAACAGGCAGTTCCACTCCTGCCTCCGGTGCAATCTTTCCTCAATTTTCTTTCATAGTACTTCTGTTATTTATAGCGTGATTTTAATCTTATTTCACTGCTAGTGTAGAAGTCTGGTTCCCTCGGGGTAGAAATTTTCTGGGTCATCGGACTGGGAATCATTGGCAGAGAAGGCGTTCGGTGGACGATTCAGGGTGCCAGTCTGTGATGCTTTGCATACACAAGCCCTCACTATGTAATGTTGGGAGACTTAAAAAAACAAAACCAAAATTCTTCACTGGTATTCGTTTATGCTAAGCGGAACCGCCGTGACGTCGCGAATATCGGCGCCTACTAAAAAAGAAGAGGTGATCCAAATATTTGACAACGGTGTAAACAGAATGTTAGTAAGCACTACTGGTAATGGGTGCTTGCTAAAACAAATCTTATCCTCGATAAAAATCATGATTTACTGGTTGGTTCTGAGTTGTTTAAATTGAAATTACCATTTTCTTTTCTCTAAATTATCACTGCTGACAGTATCATTGATTGTATAAGTATTGATACATTGCCTACTTTTCTAGCGCCTGACAAGGCGATTGCTAGGAAATCTTCCGTCATTTTAATGTTCGATAACGACACAAAGGTAAAGTAATCCGAACATAAATATCCCTTGAAGGTAAATGTATATAGAAATATAACAATTTTGTTATTATAAATACAGTACAGCTTTCACGATGGTTATATCGTTCGCGCTCCACGATAAAAAATTTTGCTCGTTAGCGCGAAACAAGCGTGGGATGAGCGTGGGTTTAGCGCGGGTTTAGCGTGGGTTTTGCGCGAAGCGTGAAGAATGGAACGCGAGGTTACGTAATCGTGGCGCGAAACGTATTACTGGCACGAGCGTGACAAGCGTGGAAAGGATTAACGACAGTAGAAAAATATTTCTATCACAGGTGAGTCTGTGAATAAAGATCGATTCACGGTACTTTTGCGATTTTGATCCAGAAGTTCTCAATCTGTTGACAGAAAACCACAGCACAATAAATAAAATTGCACATTATCTACATGTATGTGTGGACGCGCAACCTGAGCCGAGTCTTCCTTGTTTTATATCATTTTGCTTATTTGTGATCTCAATGCCTACGTGACAAATACAAATTGTCCGTCGGGAAACTGAGATTCCCCTTCAACTTAATTAATGTCCAGTCGGGGAAGTATTTCACAATCTGGCAATAAAATGTTTCTTTTTTTTTTTTTTTTTTTTTTTTTTGTTTGTTTGTTTGTTAGCGGTTTAGATGAGTTCTTTCATATGCGACCAGCATGTACAGCCCGACGTTAACCGGAGTTCCTTGGTGTAATGTGACGAAATGCCTGGCCGATTTTTATTTATTTGTTTTTCCATCATATAGTACAGTCAGCGTGGGGGTTATATCGTCCATTCTCATGCGGATGCGTAAGTTGATCTGAGTCTACACTAGTCGCAAAAGTCTCATTGTACCAAATGAGTTTTCCCAATCGCCGCACTCCGTGTCCCCAAAAATTAGGTTCATTCCCTTGTTCTCTTAAAATATTTACCAAAGTTGCAATGATACGCCACCAGACGACAACACACAATTCTGGGACGTTCGCATTTCCAGTATAGATTACAAAAATACAAGTGGAGATACCAGGAAGATGCAACAGTCACATTCCCTTGCCCCGCATGAAGAAACCGCGTGCTCGTAACGGTAACGTCACGAGAAATCGAGGCGGATACCGCTAAGAGAAAAACACACTTTTGTGCGTGAAATTATAGAGAATTTTTTTCGTCAGAACTGCATATGAAACTGGCATGTATAAAAAGTAGAACCTAAGTATTGGGACAGAAAGGCCTATGCAAAGTGTAGACACAGATCAGACGCCGCAGAGAAAAGGGGAATGGAACTAGTGAGGGGGAACAGGGAACATGGAAATTTGGAAACACTTTTGGGACATAAGACGTGCGACCAGTGTAGACTCAGATCATCTTCCGATGCAAGGGCGGTCAGATTTTGCCGGTTGTGGTGACAAACAGGCATGTACATGTAAACTTCAGTTCTTGAAGAGATTACAAATCTCTGGTTAAATACATCACCGTTTCAGTGAAGGTTTAAATGCGTTCTGTGGCGTCTGATCTGGGTCTACACTGTTTGCTCAGACATGTCTGTCCAAATACGTAGAGTGAGTACGGAAATTAGATCAAATCGAACCCCTTTCAGAAATCGTCCTGGATACGCCCCTGATTCATAAAAAAAATGCTGTGTTCGACTCGTAAAGTTCATTATCAAGGCATTTGCAATTAGCTCCCTTTAAACAGTAAAACCTAGAGTGAGGGCCTTACCCCGCATTTCGAGCCGCATTTACCAGGGTATAAATAAATATTGGCACTGTTATTCTTTTACATCATCTATATATTGAGAACATTAGGATTATTAAAATACCCAGAAAATGCAACAGTCACAAAGCAACATTCTTTCCCTTGCCCCGCATGAAGAAACCACGTGCTCGCAGCGGTAACGTCACGTGAAATCGTGGCGGGAAACCGCTTCGGGAGAAAAACACAAGCCTTTTCTCGTCAGAAATGTACACAAAACTGGCACGTATTAAAAATATAAAGAACCTAAGTATTGGAACAGATAGGCCTATGCAAACAGTGCAGACCCAGATCAGACGCCGCAGAGAACAAAGGAATGAAACTAATTTGGGGGAACAGGAATCATGACAATTTGGAATACACTTTTAGGACGATGAGACCTGTGCGACCAGTGAATACTAAGATCAACCTGCGAATTAGTCTTCGCTGTTTGTATGAGCTTCTTTGGCCTCTGGGCTTTTCAAGATCATTCTCTGAGTGTATACTTTTCTTAATTAAAGCCAATATTGGTGTCTTGAGAAGGTGTATTTTACCTTCAAGCTAATGACAATTCAGATGAGTGAGTGAGTGTTTTACGTCCAACTAACAGTTAGGTCATGAAGAGATGGGGGCCTTGGTTTAAGTCTCATATGAAAGACTGAAGAAGCCTGGGATCGAACTCATGACCCCTGCATGGGTTACAAGGCGAGCAGCTTTACCACTACACCACCGATTCCGAGGCACCCTTTCCTAAAATGTCATACTGTTAAATATTTTATAAATGGGTCGCAGATATTGCACCATGCCCCGCCACTATACTAACATCAAGCAAGTGTCATAACTCTGTTAATAAATTAATAAAGTTTCAAGAAAATATCTTGAATTGTTTTCAAGTTACAGAGCGAACACAAATATATTACAGAAATCACTATGATATTCTCGATGTTCAAAGGGCCACGACTCCAAAAGTAGGCTCACTCATCAACGTATATAAAAGAAAAGAAGGACAGTTGTCAGTTTCTGCTGAAATGATTAACAGCTAATGTCTGCCTTCCCCGGAAGTGTGTGCGGACTGGACAAGACCGAAATAGTTTTGACTGGGCCCTCTACGTCGGTACAAGGTTATTATGCCTGAAGTATAATTTACGATGTACGTAAATTGAATATGAGCCCGCGCCGGACAAAACCTACAATACAACAATGTATGTATGACCAGCAAAGACTCAGGTCAGTCTGTGCATCGACCCACTATATAAAGCAAGCTTCTTGGATAGCCCTGAGTCCACAGACGGTACATACTGTATGATCATCGAAGGGTCTGATCCTCGGGGGCGGGGGTCCTATATATGGCATAGTACGGATGTGCGTGCCGAATAGCCCCCTTTTTCAGCACTGCCAGGTATATGATTGGCCCCCTTTTTTCAACAAAAAGTATATGAATGGCCCGATTTTTCTGGTTTCCTATGTGAAAGGGCCCATTTTTCTGACATCCTGGTATATGCACATGTTTTTCGCTCAGAGATTTTTCGAGGCTGCTTATCCTTTTGGTATTACATGAATTGACAGTGATATTTGTGTAACAACCAGCAAAAAAAGTGGGTACAAAAAATCAAAGAATAGGTCAACATTTTAGATGATCAAGTATATGAATGGGTCCGTTTTTTTTCAAAGGCGGGTATCGTACCAAAATTACCCCAAAGTTACCGCCCCCTCCCCCACCCCAAGGTCTGATCAGAATATGCTATTGCAGTCGCACTGTTGATCCCGCTTTGAACAGTCCGGCTATCGAAGATTAATACGATCAGCGAATGCTCTGATCAGAATGTGCAGTTGCGCAGACTCACCCGAGTATTCGCTTGTCGCACAAGACTTTTTGTTACATCCAGAGATTACAGGAGGTACATCTGATTAGCGAAGGCTCCGATCAGACTACTGATGTGCAGGTTCAGAGTGTGCATGCTGACCTGACTCTTCATACAAATTTTATTTTTGGTTTTGCCATACACACACTCGCGCGCGTAGTGTTTGTGCAAACCTTTACGCAGCACTCTGAGTAAAATTCTCAACAGGCATTTTGAAATATTTTTCTCATTCTTCAATTTGACATTTCATGCAAATTGTCTCCATTGCATGAAATGTCAAATCCTCTTTTCTATTGCATGAAATGTCAAATCTGCTGTTTTCTGGGAAATAAAAAAAAAAATAACCGTTTATTTGTCGTCTATTGAATTAGCCCTGAGTGGTAATCCAGAAATTTCGTGTTCGATACCCGGGAGCACCAAGTGTTGTGTCCTTGAGCAAGACACCTTATCTTCATAACTTAGCATTGGTTTCTACCCAGGAAGACACTGCCTAGAATGTCCGCAAGGGTATATAATATATATCATTTTGAAGACGCTTCCCCGCCGATGCTAGATTTATATGTGCGTCTGTTTTATTTGTTAAATAAATTGAGGTCTTGGTTTTGCATATCGGATGCTGAAGTCACAAAAACAGAACACTTTACATGAGAACGAAAGTTCTGAAGAATACTCTGTAAGCCTTTAAATATAATGTTTTAAATCTATATACTGGAAGCAAATAACATAACATAATATTTATTTGTACCGTGATAAATACCGGGCAAAGTCCTCACACTGCAGGGTTTTACTGTTTTAAGGGAGCTAACTGCAATTGACTAAAGGGAGCGGGAGCTAACTGCAATTGCTTTACGAATCGGGGCCCATCCGAAATGGGATGAAGAGGGGGCAGGCTTATTACATTAGCGGTTAACAAGTTCACTGAACACCCTTCCGTCAGAAACTTGTAACTGCCAATCTTGAAGCAGCAGAAGAAGCGAATGACCATAGCAAATACATGTGTGTTTACTAATAAACCGCACAATCTGTAGGGATCAAAAATCAAATCCGCGATCAGGTCTCGCGTTCCATTCCCGCCGGTACGATAACATTCTTTCCAATAAAGTCAGTGCTAACAACTTATAGTTCGAAAGGAGGCATATCATATTTGCGAGAGAGAGAGAGATAGAGAGAGAGAGAGAGTCCACCCATTTTAGGTGCATCCGGCTATTAGATTTAGGTACTGCTAGAGAATAATGGCTAAACTGTTTTTTGTTTTTTTGTTTTGTTTTGTTTTTTTGCAAATAGTGAAGACCCTGATCAGACGCCGCATTCTATAAACTCGGTATGACTTAAACAATTTATATTGAAAGAGACATAAGACATCAAATCACCAGCATCATTAAGTGGTGATTTAAATGGACAGCCCTAACCCTGGTCCAGTCATCATGAGAAACCGCCGAGGCCTCGATCCGAGAAGTGTAGATACCTTTCAGCCTGTCCGTTTCTGCCTCCCATGACAAATGAAATGTATCCATACTCCTTAAGGCCTCGCGCTCAGCACATTCAGCAGACGGCATTTTCATATATTTTTTTTTTCTTTATTTTCCAGTGCAAATAACGGGGCAAATAAGGCGTGACATTACATATGGACCGTTTGCTGGGCAGACGATTCACATGAAAAGTTCAGCCTTCTTGCTGTAAAATACTGAAAACATCGGCATCTGCTCTAAAATTTTCAGCAGCGCTCCAGAGGTTCAAGCAGTTTTCTTGGCAGCAGCACGTGCTAACCTTGAAAATAATGGGTGAAAGGCGAGAATTTCCGACTTAGGAAGAGAAGCATGATAAATTGGTAAACAAACAATCAGATGGTTTGAAAAGGGACAATTCCGCTGCTAAAGTGACACGGGAAAAATGAGCCAGCCTGAATACAGAATTTGTCAGGTTTAGGGGAAAACGTGATTGTCGGCATCTGTACATTCTGCTAAGATTCTTCTAGGGACCGTGTAGAATACGTAAGGCGAACAACGAAGACCTTGACCAGATTGGGTAGATTGTTTGGGGGCTTCGCTGTTGGGAAGAATAAAATTACAACTAAAACACTACAAAATCACATTACTTTGTAGTTTATTTGTGTTCTGACTAAACATAATAAGTCAATTATAAATCATTATTCTATTTTGTTGTACATGTATGTTAGGAGAAATGTGCACATACTTTTTTTATATTCAAAATTTTACGTTCAGATAACTCGAGCATTTTTACCTGAGACTGCATAAGGTGAGCCTGGATAAGAGTGGAAGCTAGCGCGAGCGTGATCGTTTTCACGCTGCATGATATCCCAGCGCGAGCTGAGCGCGGATTTAGCGTGGGTTTAGCGCGGGTTTAGCGTGGGATAAGCGCGGGAATAGCGTGGGATTTAATCTTTTCCGCGATCGCGCATTTGAGCGAACGATATAACCATCGTGAAAGCTGTACTGTACCAAGTGTGTCATTGATTTTACACCTGCCAACCTTGCAGACCATATAAGTTTACATTGGCCAAAAAAACAATTCTAAATGAGTTCATCCCTCAGTGTTCTAATCTACTATTTTACTAGAATTTTTTGGGGAAACCAAAATATGTAGATAGCTTAGAATTTTTATTGAAATACCTCTACTTTACCAGTCCTAGTTCAATGTCGGTGTTGAAAGAAAAAGGTTTAGCCAGTCATCATTCCTCCCAAGAAAATCATGCTAAACATACTGGCTGGTGTTGAACTTAACAACTTTAGCCGATCAACATTCCTCCAAAGATACCAAATCCAGCCGAAACACCTAATAACCCAGTGAGTATTCTACATAAATCTGTAGCGGGCTGGTATTGGCTTGTTACAGAGTTATAAAGAATGCTAGCGGGGAAAAAAAAACATCCACCGGTGTTGAACTTAAGCCGATCACTATTCGAAAAAGATCCAAATTCAGGTGACACGTACCCAATAAAAAGTAAATATAGCAGCCGGTGTTGAATCTAACAACTTTAGCCGATCAACTTTTCTCCCAATATAATACCAACTACCAACCTATCAAACACACCGGCAAATGTTGTTGCCCCCCCCCCCCCCACCCCCACCCCCTACCAAACACACCGGCAAGAGTTGAAATTTACAGCTTTAGTCGAATGATGACATCCCCTGAAGATACTTAATTCAGATAGCAACAAAACACACTGACCGATATTGACTTTAGCAAATTTAGCTGATCAACATTTCTCCCATGATACCAAGCCCATCCAACATAACTACCAAACTGAACACACCGACAGGTATTGACCTTAAGGACTTTAAGTGGTTCGACATTCCTCCCAAGTTACCAAACTCAACCGACAAACATTTGAAACGGAACACACCAACCAGTTGTCAACTTAAGTCGATCAATATTTCTCCCAAGATACCAAATTTCGCTGATCGACAGTTACCAAACTAAACAAATCTTCTGATGTTGAGCTTAACAATTATAGCCAGTGGGGAGACCCTTATCGTCTCCTCCCACCTTTTTTGCCTTTATTCCATATCTCTTCCTCCTTTCTCCAAACTCTCTTCTCTTTTCTCCTACCCAACCGCCTATCTCCCATTCCCTCTCCTTTCTCTTATCTTTTTCTTACTTCCACCCTTTTTCTACCTGCTCCCTCAACCCAGTGCAGTCCAACTTCTTTAGTCTAGGTCAGTTTATTGACTACCAATTTACTGATCAAATCTATGGTAATATAATTATGTACTGGGTTTTTTAGTAAAAAAATAATGATCTGTCAAAAAAAAACAGCTCTGCGCAAACAAAATTAAAAAAAAAAGAAAAGAAAAAAAGAGCCCGCACATTAATGCTGTTAAAAAGGCAGCTGACTGAATCTGAATATGCATGAATAAAACACTACCGTATTTAGCCTCCAAAATGGCGCAAAATTTAGTAAAAACAACTTTAAAGCTATGACATTTTCATTAATAAGATATTTTAGATAACAAGTTGAATGAATTTAGCAAGTGAATCAATTGTTTACGTATATGATTCATTACATGTAATGCATGGCGGTCATTTGTTTTCATGGTAACTAGGGTATCTAGGGACAGTCGAAACAAGGCAACCGGAAGTGCGGAACCGAGAATAGAGTGCATTGTCATTGAATTACATGTATCAACTAACATATTTTCGTGGAGAATTATGTTGAAAGTCAAACCAGAAAACGCCCAAGTTGTGACGTCATTAGGCCAAATAAAAAAATATGTGTGTTTCAGGTTACATGAAATTTTAAAATAGGGACGGTAGGTTGGAAAATATTTTTATTTTGTTAAAAGTTTTTATATGCGGTTAATAGGAAAACAATATGGCCGAACAGGGAAATCCTCCAAAAATCCTTCAAAAACTTTAGGGTGGTGGTGAAAAATTAGGCACGGTTGGGTAACCTGAAACACGCACTTCTTTATTTTAGGCCTTACTTGTGTCAGTGATGCTACTAGAGTACCCTACCAGGGATGGAATAGGCCAGTTTCACAATCCCGAGTTTTACTGTTCTCGCTAATCCACGCATGATCTCATTAATCCAGAACGAGGCTTGCGGTGTATCACAGATAACAATGACGGATCGTCAGACCGTGACTTGGTACACAGTAGAAGATTTGTGGAAATTTCCGTGTAATAAGCATTCCCATTTCTTCTTCATGACTCTCCTCTACATTGCTTTTCGGTTAAATTCAGTACCCCACCCCAAAGAACATTGTTGCTGTCTGTATTAAGTGATCTTAGAATTTTAAGTGAAACATACTTTAATCAAAACTGATTTAATCACTCTTATCCTATCGCAAACTTGTATATAAAATATATCCGCACATTATGACCATGACCACCTCTGTTGAGCTTCCCGCAAAACTTCATTTCAGTGTTTACATCATGTAAATTACATGTGCCGTGATCAATATACGCTACGAAAAAATATCCGAAACTTGTTTTTTACTTGCTAACATTTCGATCTAATGCTTTGATTCGCAGAAACAGTCACAGTTTCCCCGCCATGCTTTCATCTGACATCTGACGTTATCATTACGAGCATGCGCTATCGTTATGAGCACATGCTTTTTTTAGCTCACCTGAGCTATGCTCAGGATGAGCTATTGGGATCACTTTTCGTCCGTCCGTCCATTAACATTTTTAAACGACTTCTCCTCTGAAGCCCCTGAGCCAATTTTGCTCAAATTTCATACAGAGCCTCCTTAGGTTTGGGGAACGGAAAATTGCTAAATGGTTGCGGTCCATAGACCAAGATGGCCGCCATGCCCATATATGGTAAAAACCTTTAAAAATCTTCTCCAGAACGGAGGATGCCTTGGGGCTGAATCTTTGCATAAGTCATCGGGGACGGAAGGTCTACCAAAATTGCTAAAATAAAAGTCGTATATTGACATTTGACCTTTTTACGGCAAGGTCAAGTTTGCTTCCCTATGCATTTGTATGGGAAAAACCTTTAAAAATCTTGTTCTCCAAAACCGAGAATGCCTTATAGCTGAACCTTTACGTATATCATCAGAAACAGGAGGTCTACCAAAGTTGCTAAAATAATGGTCGTACATTGACATTTGACCTTTTTACGGTAAGTTCAATTTTGCTTCCTTATGCATTTATATGGGAAAAAAGTTCAGAATTTCAAACGACTTCTCCTCTGGAGCCTCTGGGCCAATTTTGCTCAAATTTCATATGGAGCCTCCTTAGGTTGGGGGAATGAAAGATTGCTAAAATGGTTGCATTCGTTGACCAAGATGGCCGCCATGCCCATATATGGTAAAAACCTTTAAAAAATCTTCTCTAGAACCGAGGATGCCTTGGGGCTGAATCTTTGCATAAGTCATCGGGGACAGAAGGTCTACCAAAATTGCTAAAATAAAGGTCGTATATTGACATTTGACCTTTTTACGGCAAGGTCAAGTTTGCTTCCCTATGCATTTGTACGGGAAAAACCTTTTGAAATCTTTTTCTCCAAAACCGAGGATGCCTTATGGCTGAACCTTAACATATATCATCAGAAACAGTAGGTCTACCAAAGTGGCTAAAATAATGGTCGTACATTGACATTTGACCTTTTTACGGTAAGGTCAGTTTTGCTTCCTTGTACATTTGTATGGGAAAAATGTTCAGAATTTCAAACAACTTCTCCTCTGGAGCCTCTGGGCCACTTTTGCTCAAATTCAATATGGAGCCTCCTTAGGTTGGGGGAATAAAAGATTGCTAAAATGGTCGCGGCTCGTTGACCAAGATGGCCGCCATGCCTATATATGGTAAAAACCTTTAAAAATCTTCTTCTCCAGAACCGAGGATGCCTTGGGGCTGAATCTTTGCATAAGCCATCAGGGACGGGAGATATATTGACATTTGACCAAAAATTGTTCTGATTGGAAATCTAAGATGGTCGTCATCTTGTTTATATTTATTATATATTTCCCTGCCACTGTGCTGTTTACATGTATAAAACTGATTCTTCAGAAACCACTTAGCCAATTTCCACCAAATTTCGCATTGATCCTACTGTTGAAATGTGATTGATAGTTTATTCAAATGATTATGCTCCATTTTCTGTCAGGCCCATATATTCTTCAAAACTAAGAACTGCTCAAATGATGATCTTTTCATTGGTTGCGATGATAGGATTGGAAAAATGTTGCATAACATCTGCAATCTGCAGTGGTTATGTCACTCAGGTGAGTGAGTCGTGGCCCATGGGCCTCTTGTTTTTCATGACAGAGCTACAGAAAAATTTAACATATAAGAAACGCGAACAGTTCAGTGTATCGTTGTCTGGGGTGCCTCTGAGCATCCCATAAGATGAGACTCTACACAGGTTTACGTGATAGATTCAGTGGTACTTAGAAACTATTTTAGTGGCTAGCAGGAATAACATAGCAGGAATTGATGCGCAGATCTCGCAAACGGATGGGTGCTTGTCATTCTTCAGCAGAAAACGGGGAGTGTGCGTCTCTGGTCAGTGACAAAATTTCGACATCCGAAAATTTTGAATCGAAAGAAAAGATCAATTAAAAAAAAAAAACAGTAACAAAAACAAAAAAAAAAAAGACTGCCAGCCTCAGAAGATACAAGACATGACACACGTGTGTGCATTTTGATGAATCAGTGGGAGAGGCAATACACAGTGAGGGAAGGGGTGCATAACGGTGTCAGTCGCATGCATTAATTGCTCGACCAGTCAACGATTGTTGATGTGTTTACTGCCAACACCTGTTTAACCACTGTTTGCTTAGCAAGTAGCAGCATTCCCATTCACGTACTGCAGTACCTAATTCACGTAGAGAATCTGCCATGAGCGTACAGAACTGTTGGTATCTACGTACATAAACGTACCAAAAATTTGGTGCACATACAAATTGCAACATGCGTACGTCCTACTGAGTCAGTTTTCGCTCAATAGAATATCCTTTTAAATATTAATAAAGCATCGAAACACTGCAGTTGCTGGTGGACAATAACGAATGCGTTCGACGAGTGCACAGGACGGAAATCCCGGAATGTATTTATATTCTTACCGAGAGGGATAAGATTATTGTTCATGGGTTATTGTGTATGATCTTTTTTGCATTATCCAATCACTGACGACCATTACATTGTGTCGCGGTTCAGTGGACACCTCTTTTTCTCCGAGTTTCGATACGGCTGGGTTCGCTGAAGCGTATACAAAAGTTGTCAATTAGGTCGGTAATTACTGCATGCAAAAGAAATATTTTGTTTCATTTAGATTAATTTAGGATAGTTGTACCGCTGCATGATTACTTTAGCCAAGTTTTTAATGACTGTTATCAACAAAAAACATGTACTTATTGCCGTAAAATCTACATGTCATAAGTTTTCGCGACTTCCTATTTTCCCAAAAAAGTTTAATTATTCAGTCAATAAACACTGTTATGAATATTAAAAGCGCTCAGAACTCCCAGGAAAATGTCATACACTCTTTCATTGAATTTCCAATCTTTCATGCCATTTTGCAGTAGCGATTTTCTATAAAATCAGTATGTCCGGCTCACACTGAATGAAAGGAACAACATTCTGGACAGAACCTGTTTTACCTGTTTTCAAACATTGTATATCTAGGAAGCTTAAATAGTACTTGAACTTGACTGTTAGTATTGGGTTCTTTTGACTGAAGAATATGTTTTGGAAAAGTGACGTCTTGATATGACTGAAGCACAGTTTTCCTTTCATTTAAAATACTAAAACAAAGTACCTAAAACTGATCACAATGACATTTAAAGTATAAAGTCTTCCCAGTGCTTAACAATGCATTTAATTTCCCCAAAATATGTGTACCCTCAAAAAGTGATCTGTACCCCCAAATGCTAAACCCAAGGGGTACATGTACCCCTAAATCAAAATGTGAGTGGGAATGCTGAAGTAGATAATGGTACTGTCGCGGGTGTGAAAAATATGCGGCGGATTATTCTTTTAAGATGCTACTGACGGTAAGAATAACCTATTGCGGACATCAAATTATCCAATCATAATTAGTAGTAGTCCAGGGAAACCATGCGTCAGAGGGACTTGGCTTTGGGAATTTTTAGGAATCCGGACCCAGATTTATGCATCCCAGGACGCAGGAGTCTTGATTCTGTGTCCTTGAGAACCCTGAATTTATCACAGTTTGTAGCAAGTGTCTTTCATTTCCACATTGTCAATACACCGCCAGCCTCGATCTCTGAAATTTCCGGAAATTTTCCGCTCGGCTATTATCAGAAATTACATTTGTGAAAAGGGTCTATTATCAGTTGCTAAAGGCAACCAAATTCCAATAACCCTTAACTGCGGCAGTAGACACTTTTTGTGTTTTTTTTTTATTATTATTACTTTCATGTGAAGCAGACACTTTAATGTGAATATTGAAATGTCAAGATATTTTTATGGAAAAAAAAAAAAATATATATATATATATATATATATATGAATAAGAAAAAAATGTCATCTGATACAAATTTTACTCATTGGGGCGTCCCACTGAGATTTGCTTACAGTTGGCCAAGACCTGTTGTCCTTGCAGCAGGTAAGGGTGGAGGGGGAATGTTTGAAATTATTTCTTCTGTTTCATCACTTTCATTCAATTTCCTCTTTCTCCCCTGTACCTCTCTTTCATCTCTACTCTGGGAGACGATAAAATGGTTGTGTGCTTAAACCCCAACACAGTTAAGTCGAAGAGGCAAAAAGGCATACAGCAGGGCGCAGTCAGGAGCAAAATGTTTGGATTTTAGGGCACTGGGGGTGGGGGAGTGGGTTTCCCTCAGGGTTTTAAAATGAAAGTCTCAGGGACTCCCTCATATGAAGTGAAGGGGTCTTTTAATAAGATTTAGTGGGTGGTTGGGTGGTGCGAAGGTGTCGTGTATCTTTTGTCACCGGGGCGTCCAGCTGATATTGGCTTATAGTTGGGCAAGGCCTGCTATCCTTGTAGCAGGTAAGGGTAGGGAGGTGATGTTTTTATTTCTTCTGTTTCTTCACTTTCATTCCTGTTCCTCTTTCTTCCCTGTCCCTCTCTTTCATCTCGTCTGCTATCTCTTCTCTTTTCTCCCTTTCTCTGGGAGACGACACAAAGTGACCCACAAGGGTTGGCGTGTCGTTAAACCCCAACTCAATCAATCAATAATAAGATTTAATGTTTTTTGTTTTAAAGAGGTTAACCCTTAAAGCGTTAATTGCAACTACAGCAGAAGTTGTTTTTTTGTTGTTGTTTTTCCAGAGAAGGTTTGACTATATGTGAATTTAAAATCAATTTTAGAATGTTGTCTGCTATAATGTGCTGATAGTGCTTTAAGGGTTCTCTGTTGCCCAAACATTGATCCATTCTTGCCTTTAGACCACAAACATTAAAATGCAAAGCCATAGAGATTGGTTATATATGCACAGCTAAGGCTTTGCCTCTAACTTTTAAGGGCCTGGAATAAGGCCTTGGGGATAAAAAACAGCCAAAATGTGAGTCAGGGAAAACCCTGATGAAATGTTTTGTTCTCAGGGCATGGGATGTTGGATGTCGGGCATGATATTTCCACGGCCCTCCCCAAGTGGCCATTCTTATAAACTGTGATTTGTATTTTCAGGCAGAGAAAATCCAGACAATTCTGAAGGCGGCTGGTGTGTCGGTTGAGCCATTCTGGCCTGGTAAGTTCCATTGTCTATCTATCACATCTAGTACAGATTGATATGGCCAAATAAAAATGTGTGTTTAGAAAATTCAAACAGTGCTGAAGGCAGCTGTGTCCCTTGAGTCATTCTGGCCTGGCAAGTTCTGTTGTCTGTCTGTCACATCTAGTGTAGATTGATCTAATGATCTGGCCAAATAAAAATGTGTGTTTAGGTGACATGTTAGAAAAAAAGTAGGTAGGGTATTTGGACTTCACACCATAATTGACCAAACATGTTAACTATTCTGTTTGACTACACATTGATGTGTCTAAAAAAAATTGCCAGAATGACTTTTGAACTTAGCCATTTTTGGTGCTTAAGTTTTATGGTGGATGCATGCCTAATGGAAAGTATATTGTTGGGGGTATAGTGTTTTATAAACACATTTCCAAAGATATTGCCACCAAACTGAATTTGATATTTGTTAGAATTGCCTCTGAGGCAGCTTTTATATTTATCCAGAAATTTTGAAGTATTAGATATAACATTCTTGTATAATTTCTGGTTTATATTATTGTCCCCATTTAGCAGAATTCATGCAGTCAAGTTTATTGTTATTATAAAAAATTTTGATGTCATATTGAATGTTGGTTTAAGATGGTTGGCTGTATGAACACTTGCGTAGCTCCAGGTAAGAGGGAGTATCCAGATATTCATATATTGTAAACGCCTCCGTCTGTCTGGCTGTCTGTCCATTGATCATGTGACTGTGCAATCTAGTTTTGCTTATTTCTCCATGAAAATGTATGTTGTTTGTACTCATTAGAAGTGCCTCGGCGAGGTGTTTCTAATGAGTACCACAAAATATTTCAAAGAGAAATAAGAAAAATGAGTCAAAAAGGTTTTGACTTTTCAGTTGAAAACCTTATTTAGACCAACATGTACGCCTGTATTTGATGTTTGATTTTTTTTTTTTGCAGGTTTGTTTGCCAAGTCTCTGGATGGTATCAATGTGAAGGATCTGATCACGAATGTTGGAAGCTCAGCAGGTGCTGCCCCGGCACCGGCAGCTGGGGGAGGAGCTCCAGCTGGAGGCCAGGCTGAGGTCAAAGGTAGGGGGCTCAGTTTTTATAAGCCTGTTTGAAAAACGGGACGTATTATGTTACGGGGTATGGCGTCCGTCCGTAAACTTTTTCGTTTCCGGCTAACCTCCTACAGTTTACATCCGATCAAGCTGAAACTTGGTATATAGTTAGACCATGATGTGGTGCAGCGCATATTTTTTTGAGGTTACAGTCCACCAAATGTTTGCAAAGTTATGCCCCTTTGAAAATTTCTGTAAACTTTCCATTTCCGGTTAACTCCTCCTACATTTTACATCCGATCAAGCTGAAACTTCATATATAGTTAGACAATGATGTGGAGCAGCGCATATTGTTTCGAGGTTACAATCCACCAAATATTAGCAGAGTTACACCCCTTTGAAAATTCAGTAGGCTTTTCGTTTCTGGCTAAATCCTCCTACAGTTTACATCCAATCAAGCTGAAACTTGGTATATAGTTAAACCATGATGTGCCACAGTGCATATTGTTTCGAGGTTACAGTCCACCAAATGTTTGCAGAGTTAGGCCCCTTTGAAAATTTCTGTTAACTTTTCATTTCCGGTTAACTCCTCCTACATTTTACATCCAATCAAGCTGAAACTTCATATATAGTTAGACCATGATGTGGAGCAGCGCATATTGTTTCGAGGTTACAGTCCACCAAATATTAGCAGAGTTATGCCCCTTTGAAAATTTCAGTAGACTTTTTGTTTCCGGTTAACTCCTCCTATATTTTACATCCAATCAAGCTGAAACTTCATATATAGTTAGACCATGATATTGAGCAGCGCATATTATTTCAAGGTTACAGTCCACCAAATATTAGCAGAGTTATACCCCTTTGAAAATTTCTATTTTTCGTTTCTGGCTAAATCCTACATTTTACGTCCAATCAAGCTGAAACTTCATGTGCAGTTAGACCATGATGTGGAGCAGCGCATATTGTTTCGAGGTTACAGTCCACCAAATATTAGCAGAGTTACGCCCCTTTGAAAATTTCAGTAAACTTTTCGTTTCCGGCTAAATCCTCCTACAGTTTTCATCCTATCAAGCTGAAACTTTATTTGTAGTTAGACCATGATGTGGAGCAGCGCATATTGTTTCGAGGTTACAGTCCACCAAATATTAGCAGAGTTAAACCCCTTTGAAAATTTCTATTAATTATACCCCTGACATACAAAGTATGTGGTGGTATATAGTTTTCGCTTTTCCGTTCGTCCGTTCATTCGTTCATTCATTCGTTCGTCTTTCCGTCACAGGGTCAAAGTTTTTGCGTTAAAGTTTGTAAGACCTCATATTTTGAAGATCCTTTGATGGATTTCATTCATATTTGGCATGGTGGTAGATATAGGTCTAAAGTTTTTATCAGCACCATCCCCACACCGGGGATGATCTTGGGGTCAAGGTCACAGACTTAGAATTTTCATAAAAAAGTCACAGGGTCAAAGTTTTTGTGTTAAAGTTTATAAGACCTCATATTTTGAAGACCCTTTGATGGATTTCGTTCATATATGGCATGATGGTAGATATAGGTCTGAAGTTTTTATCAGAATCATCCCCACCCCGGGGTGAGGTCACGGACTTAGAATTTTTGTGAAAAAGTTACAGGGTCAAAGTTTTTGTGTTTGAGTTTATAAGACCTCATATTTTGAAGACCCTTTGATGGATTTCATTCATATATGGCATGATGGTAGATATAGGTCTAAAGTTTTTATCAGCACCATCCCCACCCCGGGGGTGAGCTTGGGGTCAAGGTCACGGACTTAGAATTTTCGTGAAAAAAGTCAAAGTTTTTTGTGTTTAAGTTTGTATAGCTATATCATCAAGACCCTTGAGGAATTTCATTTATATTTGACATGTTGGTAGATATCGGCCTAGCTTCTTACTCGGCATGATCCCCACCCTGGATGTGATCGAGGTCAAGGTCACGAATTTAGAATTTTCATATAAAAGTAAAAATTTTTGTGTTTTAAGTTTATAAAGCCATATCATCAGGACCTTTTATTAAATTTCATTATCCCCTAACTGAAAGGTTGAGCTGATATAGCTATCAGCAAGGAATCTGTTTGTCTCTCCATCAGTCCATTGAAGTATTATTCGTTTATACTTTATTTTTGTCTTTGGGTCAAAGTTTTTGCGTTAAAGTTTAGAAGACCTCATATTTTGAAGACCCTTTGATGGATTTCATTCATATTTGGCATGATGGTAGATATAGGTCTAAAGTTTTTATCAGCATCATCCCCACCCCGGGGGTGACCTTGGGGTCAAGGTCACGACTTAGAATTTTCATAAAAAAGTCAAAGTTTTTTATGTTTAAGTTTATATAGCCATATCATCAAGACCCTTGAGGAATTTCATTTATATTTGACATGTTGGTAGATATTGGCCTAGCGTCTTACTCCGCTTGATCCCCACATGGGTGTGACCGAGGTCAAGGTCACGAACTTAGAATTTTCATATAAAAGTAAAAATTTTTGTGTTTAAGTTTAGATAGCCATATCATCAAGACCTTTTATTAAATTTCATTATCCCCTAACTGAACGGTTGAGCAGATATAGCTATCAGCAAGAAATCTGTTCATCTGTCAGTCCATCCTTTGAAGCATTATTTGTTCATACTTTATTTTTGTCTTTGGGTCAAAGTTTTTGTGTTAAAGTTTATAAGACCTCATATTTTGAAGACCCTTTGATGGATTTCATTCATATTTGGCAAGAAATCTGTTCGTCTATCCATCCATCCTTTGAAGCATTATTTGTTCATACTTTATTTTTGTCTTTGGGTCAAAGTTTTTGTGTTAAAGTTTATAAGACCTCATATTTTGAAGACCCTTTGATGGATTTCATTCATATTTGGCATGATGGTAGATATAGGTCTAAAGTTTTTATCAGCACCATCCCCACCCCAGGGCTGACTTTGGGGTCAAGGTCACAGAATTTTTATAAAAAAGTCAAAGTTTTTGTGTTTATATATCTATACCATCAAGACCCTTTGAGGAATTTCATCTATATTTGACATGTTGGTAGATATAGGTCTAGAGTTTTACTCAGCATCATCCCCATCCCGGGGTATGACCTTGAGGTCAAGGTCACAGACTTAGAAATTTCATATAAAAGTAAAAATATTTGCATCTAAGTTTATATAGCTACACCATCAAGACCTTTTGTTGAATTTCTTTATCCTCCTAATGAGAGGTTTAGGAGATATAGCTATCAGCATGGAATTCATCCATTCATCCATCCATACATCTGTCTGTCCATTAATGCATTATTGTGCACCCCATAACTCCTAACTACCCTTTGAGCTATTTTCAGGAAACTGTCAGGTTGTAGAGGGCATTTGGTAGGGTGTCAGGTACAAGAAAGACAACTCTAACTGACTTGGTCCATGAGTTATCTCCCCTTGTCTCCAGAATTGTAAAAATTTTGTGCAAACCATAACTTTAAAACATGTTAAGATATTTTCATGGTACTTCACCAGTATGTATAGGACATTGAGTAGGCATATCACATTCAAGAATGATTTTCTGACTCCATTCTGCAGTTTTCTCCCTTTGTTATTTAAATCTTGTGCGGGCAATAACTCTAAAAATTCTTAAAGATATTTTTTTGATACTTTACCAATATGTAGAGGGCATTGAGTAGGCAGGTGACCTTAAAATTTTCATTAAAATTTATATAGCTATATTATGAAGACCCTTTTGTTGGTTTCATTAATATTACGGTAAATGTCCTAAAATTTCGAACACCCTAAAATTTCGAACACCTAATATTTTTGCCCAAAATAATTACTGGAAATGTCCTAAAATCTCGAACAGTAGCAGTTTTGCAAAAAGGGGATTTCTAAAATTTCAACACAGCTTGCTTCAAATAATTTTTTACCGGCACATTCTAATTTCGGTAACTTTTTTTTTTTTTTTTTTTTTTCCCGTTACGGGGTTTTTCTCCGGGTTCTCCGGTTTTCGCCCACCTTTGATGAACGATCGGCTCGATATAAGTGAAATATTCTTGAAAGGGCCGTAAAACCCAAGTCAAAAAAAAATTCGAGTTTACAGTGCACCAAATATTTGCAGATTTATGCCCCTTTGAAAGTTTTTGTAAACTTTTCACAGCATGTTGTTTAATGGTAATAATGTGCAAATTTTATTATATAATAGGTATATTTTTTGCAAATAACTAAAGTTTTGGTCATATGGGCAAGATATTGATTTTTTTTTTTTTTTTTTTTTTTTTTTTTTTTTTTAACATCTTTTATTAGACTTGCAAGGAAATGTTGTCATTATTAAATCTTTTAAATACATAATTCTTTTTGATTTTTTTTTTTTTTTTTTTTTTTTAATACTCATCTGAATTGGCTCCCATGAAGAACAAAAATAAAATCAGTATTAAACAAGTTAAAAAGTTTACAAAAAAATTTCTTGCAGCATTTTTTTTTTCTTTTTTTTTTTTTTTTTTTTTTGGTTGTTTATTTTTGTTTTGTTATTGTTTGGTCCGATATTGAAGTATACGAAAAACAAATCAGCTCATATGAGCTTATAATATAGCCATGCTTCTGTGGTGTGTCCTCCGTCAGAAAGCACTTTTCCCTAGAAGCAGCAAACTTCTCCCTATTTTCCCAGGAGAGAGAAGTTCTCCCTTAATTTCTGGGCCAGCTTGGACCCTTAGGTTACAGTTCATTAAATATCAGCAGAGATATGCCCCAATGAAATTTTTTAATTTTTTTTTTTTTTTTTGTAATTCCACTTACAGTTTATATCTGGAGCATTGAATTATGCAGGAGCCAGTTTATGTGCTACATCTTATTACTTGCCACAGGCATATAATGCCCCGCTTGGCGGAGCTCTTGTTAACCTATTGTAGATTGAATGAAATCCCCCAAACTATATAAATTGGAAGATTATAATTTCGAATTTAAGGTATGTCAGACTGTGATCTAGATATTCTGAAAGAAAAAATGGATGTACTATTTGCAAACAGTGGAGACCTTGATCAGATGCCGCATTCTGGGTCTGCACTATTTTCCAGTTACCCTTTTAGGGGCTAAAATAGTCATTTTCTCAATGTCTTTATGCACAAGTCATTGGTATCTACTGGAGCGGACAGGGACTTTGCCTGCATCACAGCCCTGCTAAACGCACTTCACTACAGGGGCAGCTGGATAGTTAACCCCCAGCTCTTTTCCGTCACCCCATGGGGACAATGAAATAGTAAGTATTGGGTAAATATAAATAGTGGTCCCTGTCAGAGCAAGTTCTTTCTTAGGTTAGTGGAGAAGCTTTTTCAGAAGGGACTTGGTGTACAAGAAATCACACAGGAAGTAAAAGCAGTTGTGTCCCTTGTAAAACATGGAGGACAGTCTACCAGACCTGTGTATTCAGTCCCCTTTAATTTCCTGTGACAGTTTGATGATGGCTTATTGAAAAATCTAGATGAACTGTGCATAAACAAAAAAAGATTGGAAACTTGGAGATTAATCTTGATTTCAGGATTGAAAACTTCCAATTTAAGCATTTAATTTCATTTAAAATTAAGCTTGTTCACAGGACTTTCTTATTGTGTCAAAACTAGTTACTTGGGTTAATGTATGCCTGAAATAACTTTAAAAACTAATTATTGTTATTTTATTGTAGTTCCTCAGCCCTGCTTAGCAACTATTCTCACCCCTGATATAAAGGTGGTACAGGGCTGGAAGAAATAAGAAAAATCCAAAATTAGACCAATACATTGAGGTGACTGAAATATTGCAGCGGAATGTTAAAATATAATTGAAATTTACTCAGAAGGGCCACAATCATGCAGGCTGACTAGTGATGGGAGAGTTGGATTTTCATAATCCATTATCGGATTCAAAGTAAATGACCGATATCGATTATAATTGGTTTGCTGCTACTAACTACATGTTATCTGATACTAATGGCAGAGATTCAATCATATATATACATGTACGGACCGTACATATATTTATGCATTTCAACGTGGATAATTATTTTTAAAATCTAAACAGAGGACCTGTTTAGGAGAAGTATTTGCCAAGGTGAGAATTTGTGAACAGGTTTCCCAGGATTATCATCAAATACTCCTTAACAAGTCCTCTGCTTAAAGCATGCAACAAATTATAGGAACTTCTCTTGTATACTGTACTTAATATAGAAAAAACAAAACCAAACCAAAAAAAAAAAAAACAAAAAAACAGAAACAGTCAAAATGCATGTATATATGTATGCACTTTACACATTTTAAACTAGCATAGGGATGTTTCAGTGAATTTTTTATACAGAGCTCTATAGACAGAGCCTTGAACATGTCACTTGAATAAAAAGGGCCTTGAAACTTAATGTAAGTTATATTTTCGCAGAATGTTTACTGAGTCTGTGGAAATGGTAACTCGGGTTGTATTCAAACAGATTGAAAAAAAAAAATATTGCTGAATTCATTTGTTGCATGAGATCCTTGCTTTCAACAATCTCTTTCTAAGTCTTTTCAGAGCTTTTGTCTGCAAAGGATGTAAAGCATAATTTTGTAACTAAAAGAGAACAAAAAAAATTTATTGTAAAAATGAAGCTCTTCTGTTATAGATTTTGTTTCTGATTATAATCGGCTCAGAAATTGAGAATATTGCCTGTGACCATCGATTGGTTGTTGATGAATGAACGATTTTTGATTATAATCCATCATCAGAAGAACACTCGTAGCACTGCCTTCCGGAGGCACTGAAAGAAGAAATGTGAGAATTGAAAATGACAACAGTTGCAACAACCAACATACAAATAAACAGTTGTAATAGACCTCAACTGAGCTGGCCTCAATGGCTCAGTCGGATGCCTATCTGACGAGATCACGAGGGTGCATGTTTGATCCCTGCCTGGTACGGCAATATTCTTACATGCATATAGAGATTGATCATGAAATGTTTTCTACGGTCATTCCTTCCCTTCCATTGATTCAAGAAAGTCAGCTGCCAGTTGCTGGCGAAAGAATGTGCACAAATACTGGTTAAGGCCTCGGAGGACTAAGCCTGTCCAGGGAAAGTGTCACTAGGCAAACTGACTGGTACGACATGACTCAAGTGGGTTGACTGCGCCCTAGAATCTCAACTCAAAAACCTTAACTGAAACAAACAGAACAGATTTTTGCTTGTCGTGAGATTAGGGCTCTTGCAGCTTGTACGAACATTGAATCCCAGATCACTCATCTCCAGATAAGACTAGGTATCCACATAATATTTTTCTCATTCACCACGAAAACATGTTGTGGTAACTAATTAGAAGTGCCTCAGAGAGGCACTTGTTAATGAGTACCCACAACATGTTTTCATGGAGATATTAGAAAAAATACCAGTATTTGTTTTGCTATGAAGTCAGATTTACATATTTTCTATGATTACAGAAGAGAAAAAAGAAGAAAAGAAAGAAGAATCAGAGGAGTCGGATGATGACATGGGCTTCGGTGAGTACTATTGCAAAGCTCCGGACAAGATGCCATTTTCAACCGAAAAGTAACGATAATTTTGTTACTTCCTAATGAAAACATATGTTTTGGGTCTTCATTGAAAGCGCCTTGACAAGGCACTTCTAATAAGTACCTACAGTGTATGTTTCCTGGAGAAGTAACAAAAATACCAGTACTTTTTGGTTGGAAGAGCACTTATTGTGGGTCTGTGGTGTATGGCACTTCATTTCACAGAGGGGGTGGTTGGGTGTGGCAAAGGTGTCGTGTATCTTGCGTCATCAGGGCGTCCAACTGACATTGGCTTACAGTTGGGCAAGGCCTGCTATTCTTGTAGCAGGTAAGGGTATTGTGTGAATGTTTTTATTTCTTCTGTTCCTTCACTTCCATTTCTGTTTCTCTTTCTCCCCTGTCCCTCTCTTTCATCTCCTGTACTCTCTTCTATCTCGTTTCTCCCTCTCTCTGGGAGAAGACACAAAATGACCCACAAGAGTTGATGTGTCGTTAAACCAACACAATCAGTCAGTCATTGCACAGAGCCTTTTATAATAATACCCCTTCATCATTTCAGTACAGCTCATGGTGAAGGTCAGTTGTATTTTTAGCTCACTTGAGCAGGAAGTGCTCATGGTGAGCTATTGTGACCGGTCAATGTCCGTCATGCAGCGTCAACAATTGCTTTAAAAACCTACACCTCTGGGCCAATTGACTCCAAACTTGGTAGGAAGCATCAGGGTGACTGTAGTTCAAAAATAGCTAAAATCATTCCATTAGGAAATCCAAGATGGCCACCATGGCGGCCATTTTGAAAATCTATTTTTCGCTTCTTCTCCTGAACCAAAAGGCCAATTGACTCGAAACTTGGTAGGAAGCATCAGGGTGACTTGTAGATCAGAAATAGCTAAAGTAGTTCTGATTGGAAATCCAAGATGGCTCACTTCTTCTCCACTGAAAGGTCAACTGATTTGAAACGGTAGGATGCATCTGGGTGACTTTTAGATCAAAAATAGCTGAAATAGTTCCTGTTGGAAATCCAAGATGGCGGCCATCTTGAAAATCTATTTTTCTCCTCTTATAGACCAAAAGGCCAAATGACTCAAAACTTGGTTGGAAGCTGAAAAATACAAATATAGCTGAAATCGTTCCAATTGGAAATCCAAGATGATCGCCATGACAGCCATCTTGAGAATCTGTTTTTCACTGAACCGAAATGCCAATTGACTCCAAACTTGGTAGGAAGCAGTGGGGTAACTTTTTGATAAAAAAAAAAAGTAAAGTTGTTCTGATTGGAAATCCAAGATGGCCGCCATGGTGCCCTCTTGAAAATCTATTTTTCACTTCTTTTTCTGAACCGAAAGGCTAATTGACTAATATGGCTAGGAAGCTTTTGTGTGATTTGTAGATTGAAAATAGCTGAAGTTGTTCCGATTGGAAATCCAAGCTGGCCGCCTCTTGAAAATCTATTTATTGCTTCTTCTCCTGAACCGAAAGTCCAATTGACTCGATACTTGGTAGGAAGCATAGGGGTGACTGGTAGATCAACTTAGAGGCCGGCCTCGGTGGCTCAGTTGGATGCGCCATCCGACTGGAGACCAGGAGGTTGCGGGTTCAACCCCCGCCGAGGTTGGCAACATTCTTTCGTGGAGATGGATCATGAAATATTTTCTAATGTCATTCTCTCCCTTCCGCTGATTCAAGAAGGGCAGTTGTCAGTTTCTGGCAAAAGAATGTGCACAATACTGGTTAACCGCTTAGAGGACTAAGCCTGCCCAGTAAATGTGTGGTTAGGTAAACTGACCATGCTCAACATGACCCCATTGGGTTGACTGGGCCGTAAAACCTCAACACACAAAAAAAAAAATAACTTGGAGGACTAAGCCTGCCCAGGAAAAGAGTAGTTAGGTAAACTGACCAGCTCGACATGACCTTAATATTGTTGTCCAAGTCGTAAAATTCCACACCGACCATCATACTTGTTGATTTGTCTAGAAACTGCTGGATGAGTGGCAAAGTTTGGAGACCCTGACTAGATACCACTCTGCTCAAATCTCTTTATCACTCAGAGTAAATACAGTAGATAAGATCTTTTTTATGCCCCCACAATTCGAAGAGCTTATACTATTACCCGTGTGTCCGTCATTCTCTGTCTGCCTCCGAGATGGCATAAGCAATTTGCGTTCACCCCTGAAATTAACTGTAGCTCTGTTTCATATTAGAACAAAGAATGGACCAAAATTAGGAGACAATTTTGGTCCATTCTTTGTTCTTCTATTGTTATACCCCCGGCATACGAAGTATGCAATGGGGGTATATAGTTTTTGTCTTTTCTGTGTGTCAGTCTGTCTGTTAACATTTATTTTGTGTCAAAGATATCTCAGGAACTACTTTACCTAGAAACTTGAAATTTTGTACACATGACAAGTATGACTAGTTGAATTGTGGGAAAGAAAATAAGGGCCATGGGGCCAGGTCCCTACCTGGTCTAGTATGAAATTTTCTAATGCATCCTTGAAAAAACAGATGATTGAAGGCATGAGCCACCTTGCAATTATGGGAATTCCAACAGTGATAGAAGCAGTCTGGTCAGTTTTAGCTCTTCACATGAACCTATCGAACCTTGACTATCCGTAGAGCTAAATACAATCTCTCAACAGACTTGATGTTTGTCTTCACTGATCAGAATTCCACTATGTTTGTAATTATTCACATGATGCCGGTGGCTCATATTTTTGTTTGGTGTACAGGACAAGTTAAGAACAGAGATGGCAGGTTTATTTTAGCTGTAGATTTTCTCGCGGGGCAAGTTGCTTTCACTGACTTATTTCTACTATTTCCCTGTATGACTATATGAGCTGTTAAACTCTGAAGCAACTAACGTGGAGAAATAAGAAAAATACCAATACTTTTTGGCAGAAAAAGTGCCTTGTCTGGAGCTATATGCAATAAAACATGACACACTGTGTGGCTCAGTTGGATGCGCCATCCGACTGGAGACCAGGAGGTCGCGGGTTCAACCCCCGTGGAGGTCGGCAACATTCTTTTGTGGAGATTGATCATGAAATATTTTCTACGGTCATTCTCTCCCTTCGGCTGATTCAAGAAGGGCAGTTGTTAGTTTCTGGCGAAAGAATGTGCACAATACTGGTTAACCGCTTAGAGGACTAAGCCTGCCCAGTAAACTGACCACGCTCTACATGACCCATTGGGTTGACTGGGCCGTAAAACCTCAACACACACAAATGACACACTGTATATCTTTTTTCTGTTTTGCAGGTTTGTTCGACTAATGGCAGAAGACAACCTCTACATGTCTTGTAAAAAAAAAAAGTGAAATAAACAAGAAAAAAATCTGGTTTTGGTTACTTCAGTAAATGACCTAAGTTAATCTGTGAATCTGCACATTTTGTGGATGCTCAAAGACAATCTTCACTTGTCAATGTCCAGGTTGATTTGGCTTGAAATGGGTGGTCAGATAAAGTAATAGTGGTGGATGTTATTTTTCTGTGGGACATATCTGTCCCAATGTCTGTCCATAAAACAGGGCTGAGGAAATACGAGGGTCCTGCAAAAAGTTTTGTCACTAGGTTCGGATAACTTCAGTGCTGCATTTTATCAAATATGTTCATATTACAAACCTTCAAAGTATTCTCCTTTTACTGAAACACATTTTTGTAACCTTTTTACCCAGTCGCGAAAAGCAGATAGTCTTCTTTTGGTATCTGTTGGAGACACTGATAAATAGCGCTGCCAAGAGAACTTCTAGACATACTTATTTCCAGAAAGTGTTTTCTTAAGCCTTGGAAATAAAAAGAAGTCGCTGGAACTCCGGTCAGGTGAATAAGGTGGATGGTTTAAAACTTTAACCTTTTCAGAAGCCAAAAAAAGACTTAACAACCTCACACTTATGAGAGGAGGTGTCATGTAAAAGGTGGACTCCTGACCATCCTTTGCTTGGTCGTTTCTTATCGTAACGAGTAAATTGGTCGGTGTATATGACTGCATCTATTTCAATTTGAAATAACTCTGTCAGTTGGAAAGCAATTTGCACGAAATAAACAGGGTATCGTTAGCTATTCAACACACCATTCAAGTGCAGTGAAGCATTTTAAAATATACCTGGGATAAAACTAAGGAAGCCTATTAGTGACAGAACTTTTTGAAGGACCCTCGTACCATGTCCAGCTTGTCCCATTTCCCTGTGGAAGAAATTTCAATTTGTCTTGGGGACAAGGACTTCATAGTTCTGGCTGAGAAGAGTATCCAGATTGAGATGTGAGAGATGATAAAAAAAGTTTTCTGCCCTGTACTTGGAGAATGATCCCGGAGTACAAATTGTGCCATTATTAGTTCGCCTGAGCCAAAGGCTGGAAGGGAGATAGTGATCACTCATCTTCTGCTCGTCCGTCCACAATTTCTTTAAACAACATCTCCTAACCCATTGAGCCATTTTTAACCAAATTTCACAGGAATGATCCTGGTACTGACTGAAAATTGTTCAAAGATTTGGAATCCATGCAGGATTCTGGTTGCCATGGCAACCAAAAGAAAAAAAAACTTTAAAAATGTTCTAGTCAGAAACTTCTGGACCGATTTCGATTGGCGGAGGTTATGTTCTGTGTATATGTATATAGAAACCACTGGACCTATTCAAATATAATTTGGCAGCTTTATAAAAATCTTCGTTAGACACCACTGACCTGATTTGAATATGATGTGGCTGAAATTTTCCTTTGGTGAGCCTCTACCAAGATTGTTTCCATAATGATTTGTCAACAAAAAAAAAACACACACACACAAAAAAAAAACGTATGGCTGCCATGGGGGCGGGGCTTAGTTTTCACTGTATATCTTTCTAGAAACTTTAAAAATCTTGTCAGAAACCACACCCTTGATTTCAGTATAAATTTGCAGAAACGTTTCTTTGGTGACCACTACCAAGATTGTTCTAGCTATCATGATTTGACAAAAAATAAAATAAAATAAAATAAAAAAAAACATGACCACCTAGAGACCCGGGCTTATTTTCCTTATATATCTAAATAGAAAACTGGAAAAATCTCGTCAGAAACCATTGGTCCGATTTCGGTATACTTTGGCGGAAATGTTCATTTCGTAACCTACCAAGATCATTGAAGTCAACTTGATTAGTAAAACATGGGGGCGGGCTTTTTTTCCATATATATATATATATATATATATATATATATATATATATATATATATATATATATATATATAAAACGTAGAAATTCTTCGTATGACGTACAATATAGTAAAAAAAACAATTTAGCGATAATGAACAGAAGTAGTGTAAATTTTGTTTAATTTTTTGTCAGCGCTTTCACAGCTAATCATTATCTCTGATTTGATTTTTTACTGTATATATATATATATATATATATATATATATATATATATATATATATATATATATATATATATATATATATTGAAAAAAAGAAAACACTGGACCGATTTCAATATAATCCAACAGAAACCGGCTGAGCGGGCCCCGTAGCCTAGTGGATAAGAGAGTTGACTCTTAATCCATTAGGTTTCTCACCGCTGTGGTTCGAGCCTAGCTCGGGTCATATGTGGGAAAGCCAAGTTCTGCTTACGGATGGTCAGGTGGTTTTTCTCCGGGTACTCCGGTTTTCGCCCACCTTCGATGAACGATCGGCTCGATATAAGTGAAATATTCTTGAAAGGGCCGTAAAACCCAAATAAAAAAAAAAAAAAAAAAAAAGAAACCGGCTGTTTATCTCGCACGCAAAACCGTGTGAAAAAATCGTAAGGTCTTTCACAGGTGGTTGCGGTGAACCCGTTTAGGCAAGCGTTGGATGTAGATGTCAGTTGAAATAAGGCTGACACTTTGGTACGATCGCCGATGTCCCAAAACGTGCGATGTAATTCAACCTCTGATTTAGTCTCCCATATAATCAGGCCGGAATTGTAGTCCTTTAAGCGAATACGAACAGATATCATTGTCTCCCGATGCAAGGATGACAGGCATGTAAAACTACAGTTCTAGGAGAGATTACAATCCCTGGTTAAATACGTCACCGTTTCAGTGAAGGTTTTAACATGCTACTGTGTAGATCAAAAGAAGATATATCATTCTTTTTCCATTGCACAGAAACTAGGCAGTTTATTGACGGCTGGTAGGTAAGGAGAGCGGTGGCGAGTAAAGTGATGGGTCGTGATCGAGAAGACCGTGGTTTTTCAATGTCGTATTTCATTCTACCGGTCTCGTTTTACGTACGATGTCTGATCCAATTACGGCAAATGTGTTCCTGAAGCCTATTTTTCAATCCTAGCGTCAATATTACCAGTTTTCTTGTTGAAAAACCATGGTCCTCTCAGTCATCCCGTATCCCTTCACTTGCCACCGCTCTCCTTACGTACCAGCCGTCAATAAAACGCCTAGTTTCTGTGATGTGGGATATCGGCGATCTTGCCAAAATGTTAGCCTTATTTCAACTGACCCCGCCCGCCCCCCCCCCCCCCCCCCCCACCCCCCCTTCAACGCTACCTAAACTGACTCTCCGCAATCACCTCCGGGAGATCTTACGATTTTCTTTTCACAACACGGTGTTGCGCGTGTGGAGATGGGCAGCCGTGAGAAATGTTCCTTTGGTGACCCTCTACCAATTCATTATGGAAAAAAAATGGCCCCAAGCCATTATGGAGAAAAAAAAAAACATGCTCCCCAGGTGGCGTGGCTTATTTTCACTATATATGTGGCAAAGATATTCCTCTGGTGACCCTCTACCAAGATTGTTCAAGCCATAATACATGGCCGCCAAGGGGCGAGGCTTAGTTTCCCTATATAGCCCAGATAATTAGGGTTCCCATCATCACCTCAGTTGACCTTCGACCTTCGAAGTGTTCAGATCTAACTAACGAATAACCATGTCTGATAAATGTACCAGCTGTACAACTCAACGCACTACAAGAGTACAACTTTGTCGGCTCTCCACTCTGGAGAATGTCCGACGGGAAGGCTTTAGTTCGAATTGAGCTAACCTTCCGCAAGAATCGACCAACAACTAGACTACAAGAAGGGGGCCTAAAGCAGGAGGCAGCCTGCACCCTCTGCTGTCGGCTGGCCTTGCTAGCCCGCTCCAACTAGACTACCGATTTCAAGACAGACGTCAGCTCGCCGATCAACGCCACATCTGGAGAGGGAGACGCCACCGACGCAGACACTACAACATCAACCAGTGACCATCACGCAACAATGGCCTCGGTGGCTCAGTTGGATGCGCCGTCCGACTGGAGACCAGGAGGTCGCGGGTTAAACCCCCGCCAAGGTCGGCAACATTCTTTCGTGGAGATTGATCATGAAATATTTTCTACGGTCATTCTCTCCCTTCCGCTGATTTAAGAAGGGTAGGTGTTAGTTTCTGGCGAAAGAATGTGCACAATACTAGTTAACCGTTTAGAGGACTAAGCCTGCCCAGTAAACAACACTACAATGACCATCACCGATTCACCAAATATCTACAGACCAGCACCGACTTCATCTCCAGATACCCGCCGAAGAAGAAGCCAAGGGCAAAGTCACCGACGACCACTGCAAAGATACCAAACCAGTACTTTCGCGTCGACATTGAGAGCGAGTACCCACGACATGAAAAGTATGGCCTCCAGGACGTCTACTCTGTCAAGTACAAAGCAATCGTCAAGGCCGACAGACTCCAGCGGGACGACGAAGATTTCAACGTCGACTTACAAGCATTCTTTGTCTATCACAGACAATCAATATTGGACCTTAGTCAAGGGACCTACGTCCAAGTACCATGATGAATGCTGGTATTCGTACATCGAGATGCTCGCTGAGAGAGGTTCCAAGCAGAACAACACGGTATATTGCTTCGAAATCCTGGAGAAATCTTGCAGTGACCCCTTTAGGGGAAGGTGGAGGACCACCACTTCGTCTGGTGCCGCCAAGTTACCTTGGCATGGCCTACACTAAGTAGCCTTGGCATGGCCTACACTAAGTAAGCTTGGCATGGTCTACATAAAGTAGGTTTGACGTGGCCTACACTAAGTAGGCTTGGTATGGCCTACACTAAGTGGGCTTGGTATGACCTACACTAAGTAGGTCAAACTGGCGGCGCGCGGACCTGGATGAGGATACCCATTAGACTAGGATGAGGACACCCGATCGGCAGCTGGATGGCACCCAACTTGCACCTTTTCCGGCTACGACTGACAAGTGGCTAGTGAAAGAATCTTATTCATGACTCGAGCTGTGCACCGAAATGCATTGTGCAGTCGAAATTGACACGCGTTAGGTTCGAGATTGAAAGCTCAACCTTTTCTGCCGATATCTAAATTCTGAAACTTACAGACCAGACGACTATTCACATCCACGGTGTCTGGGAGAGGTGACCTAGTTATGAATTATAACAAGGCCCGTTTGAAGCCACCCCAATCATCCAGATTTTTAGCTCACCTGAGCTGATCACTTTTTGTCCGTGCGTCCGTCCGTTAAACATTTTGAAACGACTTCTCTGAAGCCGCAGGGCCAATTTTGCTCAAATTTCATATGGAGCCTTCTTAGGTTGGGGGAACGAAAGATTGCCAAAATGGTCGCTGTCCCTTGACCAAGATGGCCGCCATGCCCATATATGGTAAAAACCTTTAAAAATCTTCTCCAGAACCGAGTATGCCTTGGGGATGAATCTTTGCACAAATCATAATAATAAAATAATGGTTGTACGTTGACATTTGACCTTTTTACGGCGAGGTCAAGTTTGCTTCCCTATGCAATTGTATGAGCGCCATACATTTGTATGGGAAAATGTTGAGAGTTTCAAACGACTTTTCTGAAACCTCTGGACCAGTGTTGCTCAAATTTCATGTGGAGCCTCCTTGGAGCAGGGGAATGAAAGATTGCTGAAATGGTCGCGGTCCATTGACAAAGATGGCCGCCATGCCCATATGTGGTTAAAAACCTTCTTCTTCAGTACAGAGGATGCCTTTGGGCTGAATATTTGCACAAATCATCAGGGATGGGAGATCTACCAAAGTTGCTAAAATGATGGCCGTTCATAGACGTTTGACCTTTTTACGACGAGGTCAAGTTTGCTTCCGTATGCATTTGTATGGGCCCCATACATTTGTATGGAAAAAATGGTTGAAAATTTCAAATGACTTCTCCTCTGGGCCAATGTTGCTCAAATTGCATGTGGAGCTTCCTTGGGGCAGGGGAATGAAAGATTGCTAAAAAAATCATGGTCCATTGATCAAGATGGCTGCCATGCCCGTATATGGTAAAAACCTTACAAATTTTCTTCTCCAGAACCAAGTAAGCCCTGGGGCCTTATCTTTGCACATATCATCGGGGACAGGAGATCTACCAAAATTGCTAAAATGATGGTCCTAACTTGACGTTTGACCTTATTACGGCAAGGTCAAATTTGCTTCCCTTTGCATTTGTATGGCCCCTATACATTTATATGGGAAAATGTTGAGAATTCATATTTTGGACATCTCCTCTACAATCCAGTTGAAATGAAACTTGATGATGAGCATTAGGGCGTTTAGTAGACACAAATAGCTAGATGAGTCAATAGAAAATCCACGATGGCCGCCACAGCCACCATCTTGAAATCTATTTTTGACATCTCTTCCCACACTTTTGGTCGCTTTGAGCCGAAACTTGTTCTATAGCAACAGGATCGAAATAAGATCTGGATCGAAATAAGCTAAAATTCTGTCGATCGGAAATCCAAGATGGCCACAATGGTTCTGCTCCACTGAACAAGACGGCCGCCCGAGCTAAAAATAGAAAATCTTCAAACGACATCTCGTCCTTGGCCAATGGCCCAATTTCAAAATATTTGCACAGGTGTACCTCCAATGGCCCTCTACCAAAATTGCTAAAATGTTTCCACTTGACTAAACAAAATGGCGGCCAGAGCTAAAAATATTTAAAAGACATCTCCGCAGCCAGTGTCCCGATTTTAATTCTGACTCATGGCCCTTTGAAAATTTCAGCATTTTAAGCAATATATCTCAAAAACTATTTAAGCTTAAGCCATTGCCTTGAAACTTGACAGGCTGATAGAGAATGATGAGTAAATGACCTGGTTAACTTACAGCAGTTAACTCAGGTGAGCGTTGTGGCCCATGGGCCTCTTGTTCTAGCGTAGTCCCTATGTGACTCAGTTGCCCGGCTACGTTAAAAATCTACTACTACAAGTACTTAGGGTTACATTCTTCCTTCGACATCCGAAGTGTCAACACCAAGTAACGAATAATCATGCTGCCGACCGTTTTGATGAACGTCCTGAGGGAATATATCTTCGTCGGTTCTCAGAATGTCAGACGGGAAGCCCTAGTTCGTGTAGAGCTAACCTTCTACAAGGTGCTACTGACCAGTAGATAAAAGAAGAGGGCTGAAAGCAGGAGGCAGCCTGAACCAGCTGCTAGACCGACCAGAAGACAGACCACCGCCCTGCCAGGAGATGGAGACGTCACCACCAGCAGCGCAGACACTCCAAGACAACACATCATATACGGCCGCACGCAAAAGACAGCAACCATCCAGCCATCGCCTATCATCACCACTTCTGTCATCCCGCCGAAGACACGGACGCAGTCACCAACAGCGCCAGCCAGCAAGAAGAAGAACCGTACCCGCTACGACAGACATTTCTACATTTTGTGTTGACCCTATAACGCAAAATTATAGACAATGCCTACATTTTGACAGCGCAAAATGTAAACAAGAGCAACCACGTTTTGCGTTCACGCCTGAGGTTCACGCGAACACGAAATGTAGATTTGTTTTTATTTTTATTTTTTATTTATTTACTTATTTTATTATTATTATTATTATTTTGCATTGTATGTAAAACGGCAAACATAAGCAACATGGAAAACTGGTCCTAAAATGCACTGTGGGGATGTCAGGTTTGTAAAGCATCCGGGTGGCCGAGTGGTTAGCGCTCCCGACCGGATCATGAGGTCCCGCGTGCGAATCCCGTCGGAAGCGGAATTCAGCTCATAACTTCATTGCACAGAGCCTTTTATTATCCTTCTTCCCAGCTAGCATTCTTTATAAATCTAACGCGGTCCGTTATCGGCCCGTCAGGGTGGCTGACGGGCCGATAACGGCCTGCTATAGATTTATAAAGAATGCTTACTGGGTTCTGACATCTCGATATGACTCGAATACGGTTGAAAGAGACGTAAAATATTAAATAATTATCCTCATCAGGTTGTTGGTTTGTTTATAGGTGATAATCAGAAATAGAACTGAACAGTCAACACTTAAGCGAAGTAGGGTGACTGGGTGGTACAGCTGATCAGTAATGGAAGAAAGAAAAGTACGTCCGGCAGAACTATTTGGCTGCGACCACTATGTTGCGCCAATCAGTGCATGCCTCTAGCTGGTGGTAGGTTTAAGTCTCTAACAAGTAGCCGGGTTCCATAACACAGTTGGTAGCGTATCTGACTGCAGATTCAGGGTCTCAAGCTTGAATCCGAGCCCGGCCACATAACTATGACAAAACCTACAAAATCGCATGTGCGCCCAGCGAAGACTCAGATCAGCCTGGGCATCCGCCCAGTCTGATCCGAGTCTTCGCTGTCCGCATGTAGAAAGCTCGGGTCCTTTGCTACTCATTGAGCGCACAGCAAAGACTGATCAGACTGGGTGGATGCCCAGGTTGATCAGAGTCTTCGCTGATCGCACATGCCATTTTGTAGGTTTTGTCATGCGCTGGCTCATTAATATTTTTATTCGTCTTCGACGTAACTGTCGTGAAGATACGTAATGAAACGATTTCTATATTCATTCTCCCCGTTCAGCTGATTCAAGAGGGGCAGTTTGTTCTTCGCTAACGAAAGTATGTGCACAAATACTGGTTAATCGCTTAGAGGACTAAGTCTTCCGTGGAAGAGTAAGTTAAGTGTCCGGCTCGTCGACAAGACCGTAACAGTCTTGACTAGGTCATAAAACTCCAACGAACTAGTGGTAGGTTTGAAGCATCTTCTAGGTCCTACTGCGAAAATCCATAAATAAATGGAAAATGAGAACCTGACCCAAGTAAGCACGTGTGTAAAAGGTCACGGGTCATCTGAGCCGCATAATCAGAAATGTACCTTTAGGCATGCGCCTTGTCTGATCAGAATCTTCACTGGGCGCATTTTGAATATCCAAGAATGCAAAGTTTCTCCATGTGGACAACAAAGACTGACATCACGAGAACATGCCTATATAAGGTTGACACCCTTGAACCTCACTTTTTATATTGTAAAATTGGGGTTTACAGGGGGTATACATTATTTTCTTATTTCTACTCAAAAACATAGGTTGTGGGTACTCGTTAGAACCGCCTCGCCGAGGCGTTTCAAACGAGTATCCACAATCTATGTTTTTAGCAGAAATGTGAAAAGTATCAGAATTTTTATATGAAAATTTTATTTTTTTTTTTGGTGGTAAAATTTTCAATATATTTGAATAGGCTTGTTTTCCTAATGGCGGATGCGCAGGCTGATTTGAATATTCCTTTGACACATAAAAAAAGTACGTTTTCTCGCATTTGGGGATCAGGGCCCAGTTGTTCAAAGCTAACGACGTCGTTAGTTAACGATTCGTTAAAATTTACATCGAGTGATACGCAAATATGCTGATTTTTTTTGCTGAAAACAATGTGAGTAGCTTTTGCAGTTTTTTTTCAGCAAAAAAAAAAAATCAGAATATTGTATATTGTATCCGCTAAAACAGTTAACGGAATGACCCTTAACGAGCTCGTTAAGCTAACGACGCTTTGAACAACTGGGCCCAGATGTTAATTTGCACAAAAGTAGGTTTCATCGATCTAGTTGGAGTGATGTGATGCAGGCGCTGATGGGCGTTTTATAGGTTCGCACCTGTGCAGGCTGAGCTACAAGACTGACCCGAAAATCGGACGTAGTGTCCAAAGAGAGACACACATACGTATACGTAGTTTTGTGGCAGGTCAAGTGAGGTGGTGCAATGCATGCAGTGGTGAAGATATAGCGAGCTGACAACTATGGTAACTGCGATACGAGTCTGTCCCTAAAATCCGGACTCTGCCAAACCGCTAAATAGGACTTTCTTTTTCTCATTTCGGAACAAAACGAAATTTATGGGGTTCTCAATAAAAGCGTCAAAGGCGCTTCTAATGGGTACACAAGTTTTCGTACAAACATAAGGAAAATATCGATCTGATAGATTCCTCTTATCTAGAGCTATGTCATTTTCACAGCTGCCGCGTTGTGTGGTAGATTAGACTGGCTCCAGTCGTTTCTGCAATTGTTTCTTTTTATTTTATTGTTAGCGGTGAAATCAGTGTATATCGGGTGAAAATAATAGTGGTATCAATCACTAGTGAATTGATATCGTATCATTTCACTAGTGACTGATACGATTTTTATTATATACAAAGTAATGAAAGAGCTATGTCATTTTCACAGCTGCCGCTTTGTGTGGTAGATTAGACTGGCTCCAGTCGTTTCTGCAATTGTTTCTTTTTATTTTATTGTTAGCGGTGAAATCAGTGTATATCGGGTGAAAATAATAGTGGTATCAATCACTAGTGAATTGATATCGTATCATTTCACTAGTGACTGATACGATTTTTATTATATACAAAGTAATGAAATATAGAGAATTATTAATGAAATAAAATGCATATTTTCACTAGTGAAATATAAGTTTTATATTTTCACTAGTGAAAATATAAAACTTATATTTTCACTCCTCTGAGCAGTGAAAAATATAGGATCTGGAACTATTCGGACGGCACAAAGAACTAAAATTTGCATGTTTTTATTACACGAGATGAAAATTTTTATGGTATTCACAGAAAAAGAGTAAATTTTCTTTTTATTTTATTGTTTACAGGCCAATGCGCGTTTCTGACGTCATATCTAACGTCACCAAACAAAACATGAACGTCATGGCAAGATTAGCATCTCTTCTATCGAAAGTGATGTATATAATAAAAAGAAAATTCAAATGTTTGTCGTGAATATGACTTTTATTTCATCTCGTGAAGTGAAAAAATGTATATTTCAATCGTGCCTTCGGCACTCATGAAATATATATGTTTTCACTTCACTCGATGAAATAAAAGTCGTATTCACTCCAAACATTTGAATATCCTCTATATATTTTCACTGCTCGCTTTGGACGACTTTGGGTTTCTTCATTGTTTCAGAAGTGGATGTAACCTCCACTTCAGATTTTTGAACACCTGTAACTTCTTTGTTTCTGAACTAAACTGTCAAGTGTTGGTATGCATTTTCTTAGTTAGAATGTAAGGAACATCTTGGTATCAAGTTTATTTTGATTTGCCGAAACTTTTTGTTTTTGTCTCTTCAGCGTTTTACAGGTTAAACACTGAACAGTGACGCCATGGCGTTCATGTTTTGTTTGGTGACGTATATTATGACGTCAGAAACGCGCATTGGCATGTAAACAATAAAATAAAAAAGAAAATTTACTCTTTTTCAGAGGATACCATAAAAATTATCATCTCGTGTAATGAAAACATTCAAATTTTCACTCGTGCTTCGCACTCGTGAAAATACTGATGTTTTCATTACACTCGATGACAATATTTATGGTATTCACATCAAAAGAGTAAATATCCTCTATTTTCCTTTTTTTTTTTTTTTTTTCTCGTCAAACTTTATTACTTCCTGTAGCTGTATTTGTCTCTTTAATCCCGTTTCACTATCTTACTACAATCTTTTTCCACTAAGGGACATAACTTGTCAAAGCATTATAAGCTGTACTAGATTGTTTACCTTTGAATAGAAAATATAAAATGTTAGAAAGATAGGGTCTGGAAACAGTCTAGTGGTAGATCACCAGGTTAGGTTTTGCAGATTGAGGCAGTTCAAACACGTATCCAAAACAGTTATGCAAAACATTGTAATTAATACATAAAGAAACACGTTTTGGATATTTGTTAGAATCGCCTCACTGAGGCAAGTCTAACAAATATCCAAAACGTGTTCTGTGATGAAATAATAAAATAAAAAGCCTTTATTACATATCGTTATGTCCGATAAGCCACTGAAGACTGGAGACACCTAAACGGGCAACTGGCAAACAGTGCAGACCCAGATCAGACGCCGCAGAACGCGGCGTCTGATCAGGGTCTCCACTGTTTGCAAATAGTTCAACATTTTTTCTTTAGGAATATCTATATTATCTAGCTTGATACTCGTCCAATATATAGTGAGGGAGAGTTTATTCAGTCTTTAATGGGTTAAGGATTCTTTACAATATGTTCAGCAAACGCATTTTAATCACAACATTGTTGGGAACAAATACTGCCGTTGTAACGAGGGTTCACTGTATCAAGAATACCGTATTAACCTTAAGTATCCGGACACCTTCACTGAGTTAACTTCTTACCATACTTGTCCTGAAATTTGAACACGTCAATTTTACTGCTTTTCCATGTGTCAAAAACAGCTGGATGGGTGAGCAAACAGTGTAGACCCTGATCAGACGCTGTTTCTGCGGCGTTTGATCTACGTTTTCACTGTTCACTCAGGCCTGTCGGTCGTAATACTTGCTCTGGTTTCGACATCTTTCGGAAAGTCGTTTTTTTTTTTTTTTTTTTGTTTTTTTGTTTTTTTTTTTGTTTGGCGCATTAATCCTTGAAAGCAAATCAAATCAATTCAAATTTATAACTCCTAGGTTATTGGCCGGCGCGCGAATCGCACCTGTCTCTTAATATAGCTTTGGATTTTTATGTGGTGAAGTGTTCAGTTAACGCAGAGCGCAGTTTGGTAAGTATGAATATGACCTGTAGTCCATCTTTGGTAAGTTTGACTATGACCTGTGGTCCATACTTAAACAGTTCAAACATATTCATATCTGACGCATGCTAAAATAAGCTTCTAGATAAGATCTGGTAACTTATTTAAGTTCTGACACGTTTTTTTTTTCGTTTTTTTTTTTTTTTTTTTTTTTTTTTTTTTAAATAATAACGTACAAACTAAATCTCGTGGAGATCCCAATATGACTAGGATTCGTATATTGCTTGATCAAGAAAATTCATAAAGCTTAATAATACATGTGTCCCATATTTCTAAGTAAACACGAACATAATTTGCGCCGGTATACGTAGACGTTTATGTCTAAATATTTTGTTTTGTATAGTATATCAACATGAGGAGCTATTCAAGATGCAGGAACAATACATTTATGGCATACAATACTTTTATGGCACGGTAGTTTTTCCGAGGACACTGTGTCCGAGTTTAATCATAGGAAGTAAATGAATCAATCGACGCTTCTGATCAGGATCTACACCGTTTGCTACTCATCCAACAATTTTGCACCAGCATAGGTTGAAGACTTGTTGAAAAGAAGAATAGGGTAAAGCGAAAAGAGTGTGAGTATTTAGGATAAATACGGTATCTCCAAATCAAAATCTAGCCAAAATTTGCCATGGATATGAAAGTTTGAGTCAAAGGGTGTGGGGGTGGGGGGGGGGGGGGGGGGGAAGGGCGGGGGGGGGAGGGGGGGGGGAGAGGAATGAACCCCACAAAAAAAACCTCTGAATCCGCATCGACGTTTACATCAGCCTGCGCATGTGCACTGACCAGACCTTCTGCTCTACGCGGATAATTCTACAGTACCCAATGATTATCAAAGCAGACAGCCAAAACACTGATCAAACTGAGTGGACGCACATGCTGGTCGGTCTTAGTTCCCGCTCATGTTCTAACGACACATTTTCTAATTTTCTATAGGCTCTTAGGGCCCCGATAAGCATTCTACATAAATCTCTAGCGGGCCGTTATCGGCCCGTCAGGGTAGCTTTTTGTGGCTTCCTGTATCTTCTTGCACACAACCCCACTAAGAGAAGAAATATTCTCTAAAAGGCAATAATTTGCTCCTCAAAGTAGATCAGGCGGGAGACAAAATCGATTTTGTATGAGTTGTATCCCTTAATAATGCATCCCATTCCCCGTAACGCAAATGCGAAGGTTAGTGGTTCGCGTAAGCCCATACTTACTACACAATTTAGGCAAAATGTGTTGGCTGATATAAGCAGTGTGCTTTTTTTTTTTTTTTTTTTTTTGATCGCTTATATGGGCAGTGTGCTTTTTTTATCGCTGATATATGCAGTGTGCTTTTTTGATCGCTGATATGAGCAATGTGCTTTTTTGATCATTGATATGGACAGTGTGCTTTTTTTTAATCGCTGATATGGGCAATTGATCGCTGATGTACGCGGTATGCTTTTTATTGATCGCTGATATGGGCAGTGTGCTTGTTTTGATAGCTGATATACGCTGTGTGTTTTATTAATCATTGATATCGGCAGTGTGCTTTTTTTGATCGCTGATATACGCGGTGTGCTTTTATTAATCACTGAATATGAGCAGTGTGCTTTTTGATCGCTGATATACGCCGTGTGCTTTTTTTAATCACTGATATGGGCAGTGTGCTTTTTGATCGCTGACATACGCGGTGTGCTTTTTTTTTTAATCACTGATATGGGCAGTGTGCTTTTTTTTTTCTTCTTCTTTTTTTTGATCGCTGATATGGGCAGTGTGCTTTTTTTTTTTAATCGCTGATATATGCGATGTGCTTTTTTTAATCACTGATATGGGTAGTGTTCTTTTTAATCGCTGATATGGGCAGAGTGCTTTTTTTAATCGCTGATATGGGCAGTGTGCTTTTTTTTGATCGTTGATATGGGCAGTGTGCTTTTTGATCGCTGATATGGGCAATGTGTTTTTCTGAACGCTGATATGGGCAGTGTGCTTTTTTTTTTCGCCGATATGAGCAGTAAGCTTTTTTTTTTTTTTTTTTTTTTTTTTTTGTTTTGATCGCTGATATGGGCAGTGTGCTCTTTTTTATCGCTGATATGGGCAGTTTTTTTTTTTTTTTTTTTTATTGCAGATTTGAGCAGTGGCCTTTTTTATCGCTGGCACGAGCAGAGTGCTTTTTTTGGATCGCTTATATGGGAAGCGTGTTTTTTTTTTTGTTGTTTTTTTTTTTTTATATCGCTGATATGAGCAGTGTGCGTTTCTTTTTATCCCTGATATGGACAGTGTGCTTTTTTATCGCTGATATGGGCAGTGTTTTTTTTTTTTTTTTTTTTTTTGTTTTTTTTTTTATCGTTGATATGGGAAGCGTATTTGTTATCGCTGATATGAACAGTTTTTTTTTTTTTTTTGTTATTGCTGATAGAGGAAGCGTGTGCATTTTTTATCGCTGATATGGGCAATGTTTTTTTTTTTTTTTTTTTTTGTTTGATCGTTGATATGGGAAGCGTATTTGTTATCGCTCATATGAACAGAGTGCTTTTTTTTTTTTTTTTTTTTTTTTGTTTTTTGTTTTGTTATCGCTGATATGGGAAGCGTGTTTTTTCGACTTGGTTAGGAAAATAATTTCATGTCCTATCCTGAATGAGCTGGCTAACGTTTTAATCCATTTATGCTGAGTGGACTCTTCTACCTCAACGCTTTGGACAGGTTTATTTCCTATATAGGGGGTGTCTGGTTAGTTTTTATTATTACCATGTTTTATAGGAGTTTCTGAACGCAATGCAAACAGTGTATACTCTGGGTCTACACTGTTTGCCAAAGTCTCTTTTATGGGGAACCAGGCTTATATGGGTTAAGTAGTTTGTTTTTGTCACCATAATTCATCGAATTGTAGGAAATAACAAGTGTCGGTACTTGGGAAACAAGTTTGAGGAGGTGTTTTTAACCTTTACCACTAATTAAGCAGACGACAAAATGATTTTTTTTAAAGATAATAGGCTTTGACATTTGACAATTTGCATGAAATGTCAAAGTCTATTGTTTGGAAAAGTTAAGAAAAATATTTCAAAATGTCATCTGCTGAAATGTTTACTCACCATGCAGGGCGTTAAAATTCTGAGGTGCAGTTTCCATGTTTTTTCTACACTGTAACGTCTTTCGTATATCCGAATGACATATCTAAAACGCCAAGCCTAATTTTCCAGGAACAATTTTATCTTTCGCGAGTGTACAAAGAACAAACAACACTTAGTGGGTGCTTTAGATAAACTTTAAAAGCGGACAAGAAACACATTGCATAACAATTCTTTCACCTACAGATATATAGATGATGTATTGTCTCTGAAAAACACAAGATTTGCAGAGTATTTGGAATTCATCAATCCACGTGGACTTAAAATAAAGGAAACAACGGAGACTGCAGCCTCCTCCTCATACTTGGATTGGTACCTCTACATTGACAACGGAAAGCTACGACCAAAGGGATGACTTCCATTTTCCCATTTTAACTTTCCATTCCTGAGCAGTAATATCCCTTCTGCATCAGCATACGGCGTTTACGTTTCACAGTTAATCCGTTATGCCAGAACCTGTTTAAATTATCAGAACTTCATGGAGCGTGGGAAAGTGCTCACGACAAGGTTGTTGTGCCAGGGATATATATATATATATATATATATATATATATATATATATATATATATATATATATATATATATATATATATATATATATATATATTGTTAGCAACACTTAAGAAGTCCTATGGGAGACATTATGATCTGGTCAATCCCTACAATGTGGTAGTTTCCAGAATTGTTTCTGATGTTTTTGCCAATACCGAGCCATAAGTAGACTTCCAAAATCCCGGACATACGCTTCTAAATACCTACATTTCCTTCGTTCAGGCCTATGGGCATGGTGGGCGTAGCTTGTTTACCAAGTAATGCTTATGATCCGCGGACGCCTGATTACACCCTTTATTCTGGGGTCCATGTCTGTTGGTCTGAACATTCTGATTCGTCATTCGTTTATGAATTTGAGTTTGGATTATGGCTTGGGTACCATGACTACAGCTTCTTTCAGAGGAGACATTCTGTCAAAATGGTTTTTGCGGCGCTTCTGAAAAGGGAGTTTACTCTGAACGAAAGAATTTGATCCTTATGGGATTTTTCAGAAGAGGCCCGGTTGGTAGAAAAGCAAACAAGAACCCACAAAAGATGCCTCCCTTGTAAAACTAGCGGAAACCTTGTCCCCTTAACCCTTAAAATGCCAAGAAAACCTGCATTTGAAAATGTCGTCTGTTTATGCCATCTGTTGAATATTCGTTCAAACTTTTCAAACGTATTTTTGCATACAGGCAAACAGTGTGGACCCTGATCAGAGGAGCAGTCTGATCTGGGTCCACTCTAGGAGCAGTCTGATCAGGGTCCACACTGTTTGCAAAAATGACTTTTTAAATCAGAAGCAGATGACAAAGCATACGACAATTGTTGTGATTAGCAGTTTAAGGATTAGTATTTATACACTGCGTCAAACGAAAAGGCTTAATCTATGACATACGCAGATTCAAATCGCCATACACAGCTGCTGTCTCAGGGCGCTTATTCTCCGCTGTAGCCACGATCCTGTGGAAGAACAGCGAAGGCCCGGATTAGGTTGCACGACTGCGCAGTCTGACCCGGGCCTTCGCTGTCCACACAAGTTTCAAGGACGCCTTTTCGCTTGGTGCCGCCATGTAAAACAGCATACTTAACCCTGAAAGCGTCAAACAAAACTGTAGCAGACGGCATTTTGAAATATTTTTCTAAATTTTGGGAGAAAATAAGACTGAACAGTTCATGTGAATCGTTTGCATAGCAGACGAACACATGAAATGTCCAGCCTTATTTTCAATGAATAATAATAATAATAAATAAAAACAAAATTAGACTGTTATCTGCTATAAATTACTTCACACTTTGAGAGTTGATAAATATCCGGTTTTACCAGTTTCAACCCTGCATTTTGCAGTTTGGTATTACATCAAGCCAGACAAGGATGGGAAAGGCGGGAAGGAACGTTTTGTATTACATATGTTTTTCAGCACTGATATCGTTATGTCTTTCCAAGAGACCATCTTTGAAATTTTTAAAAGAACAACTAAGAGTAATAAAAGAAGCGCATGCGTTAGATATGAAAGCTCTTTACGATGAAATAGACTCGATAAAGGTTGACATAGAAGAACTGTCTGCTGTAATCAACAGTACTGAGATGAAAAAGGATGACGATGACGCGATTACGCGTGATTCTAAGAATGACCGTAACGAACTCGAGTTAGATAATTCTGAAGAGACTGAGGCTTTCATGGAAAATTTCGAAAGATTCGTTGCCTTGCAGAACGGATTCAAATCATTCAAAGCTTGGCATATTCGGAGTTTGAGTATACTAGTAGGTAGTATTTCAAACTTTGAAAAGAATATGGAACTAAGACGAGGAGAAATTGTCTCCAGGGTAGAGATGCTGCAACAAGACCTCCACGAAACCAACCAACACTTTCTTCATCTTCAAGGTGACATTACATCAACTCAGCAAGATTTGTATAAAGCAAAACAAATGATAAACACTGTTGAAGACTCTTGTTTGGCCGAGATAGAGAGGCACGGTACGTCAGTTGAAACTCGTGTCAGCAAAATTCAGGATAAAATTGAAACAATCTATGCAAGAGGATGGATGTATTCAGTCAAAGAAGATGAGTGGACGGTTTTATTTCGAGCCCAGGCTGGGAATGGTATCCGTGTTTATGATGCATGGGAGTCAAACCAAGGTACAAGAGACAGCCTACCTGCCGATATGATGAAGTACACAGACAGACATTATAGGAATCCTCTTGTTGATTCTTGGAATACACTTAGAGTGGCATTAGTCAGGTTGGCCTTGTATGAAAACGGGAGGGAAGTTGCATTTCTTCTGTTTGATGGTGTAGGAACTGACAAAATGAATTGGTTTTCCAAAGAGAGAATTTTAGACTCTTCCTGGAATCATTTAAGATACGACTCCCCGCTTAATTTTGCCTCCGTAGCAGGTGATGGCCGATTCAGCCGCAGATTCTTCATCAATATCAGGTACGGCGGTTGTGAAAATGATCATGGATTTATTGTTCTAGAGGATTGTGGAACACAGCCTTGTAGCTATGAAAAGAATCCACAACAACCACAGATTTTATACTCTAGATTTCCGGGAGGTACCAGATGGCAATCCATGCTTTTTGGGAGTGCCGACTACATGGTTATATCTGTTAAACACACAGCATTGTGATTACCTCGTTTGGGAAGAGAAGCTGGTTTGTTTGTTGCATCTGTGCAGGGCGATTTGATTTTTGCGTTTGACGCAGCATATAAATTAAGGAGTGGGGATCAGGATACATTTCGTGAATGGGAGATAGCAGTCAATTTACTCCCCCGAGTAGTCTCTGTAAACAACCAGGTCCAGTTAATTGGGAGAGGGGTTCTTGTTTGGTTGTCTGCATACCAGGTCCTTTCTGAAAAGGGGTCCTCTCAAAAGGACAGAATTGCCTCCCATAGGGAGCCAGTTCTCTCCGTTTGAGAAGACGCCCTTTTCAGAAGGGCAGCAAAAAACCATTTGGATACTTATCTCCCTTGAAAGGGTATCCACTGCCACTGAGTTGTCTCCCTTGAAAGGGTATCCATTGGCACTAAGTGTGTTTTGAAAGGGTATCCATTGGCACTAAGTGTGTTGTCTCCCTTGAAAGGGTATCCATTGCCACTGAGTTGTCTCCCTTGAAAGGGTATCCATTGCCACTGAGTCGTCTCCCTTGAAAGGGTATCCATTGCCACGGAGTTGTCTCCCTTGAAAGGGTACATTGCCACTAAGTGTGTTGTCTCCCTTGAAAGGGTATCCATTGCCACTGTGTTGTCTCCCTTGAAAGGGTATCCATTGCCACTGTTGTCTCCCTTGAAAGGGTATCCATTGCCACTGAGTCGTCTCCCTTGAAAGGGTATCCATTGCCAGAGTTGTCTCCCTTGAAAGGGTATCCATTGCCACTGTGTTGTCTCCCTTGAAAGGGTATCCATTGCCACTGTGTTGTCTCCCTTGAAAGGGTATCCATTGCCACTAAGCGAGTTATCTCCCTTGAAAGGGTATCCATTGCCACTAAGTGTGTTGTCTCTTGAAAAGGTATCCATTGCCGCTAAGAGTTGTTTGCTCTTTGTACACTCACAAAAGTTAATTGAGTATTTTTTTTTCTGAAAATAAGTCTTTATATTTAAGGTATGTCATTCGGATATCCGAAGCCGTCTTATTATGAACCATCCAAAAAAGACATTACAGTGTACTACAAATTTCCGGGAGGTACAGCGTGGTAATCTGTGCTTTTGGGCAGTGCAGAATACATGGTTATATCTGTTAAACAATTAAAGTGGCTTTGCGATCACTTTCGTTAGGAAAGAGAGACCTTGTTGCTGTGTTTTTCATCGTTTTGTTACGTATGCACTATCCATCAGTTAACAACTCTTCCTCTTGGTGGCAGTGGTAGGTTATGGTCGTCTGTGAATGTGGCGATTCTCGGTCATCTGTTAAACCCTCACCACTCGGAGCTAATTCAGCAGACGACAAATTGGTTACATTCTTTTACTATTATTATTTTTCCCAGAAACAGGATTTGACATTTCATGCAAATTGTCTCCTGCATCAAACTTCAAATCCTGTTTTCTGGTGAAACCAAGAAAATATTTCAAAATACCGTCTGCTGAAAATTTTACCCAGAGTGCTAAGCTTTAATGTGTTCTCCTTCTTTTGGTGTCTCGGGAGGGCTGTGCTTCGTTACTGTGGCATTTCCTGGGTATCTTCACTGTATAGTCGACTCTCGGTATCTTAAAACACTGGTAAAACAAAACTACTGCTTTAGTCAAAGTAAGTAAAATTACTCAGATTCAATGAAAACGCACCACTTTTAGAATTTTGATTTCTTTAGTTAAGGTAAAAATGACTGACTTTTTCAACTGATAAATACGGTATTGTAAAGTTGTCACCGAAGCATGAGTTTGTCTGACACGAATACTGCGTGATTTTCATGATGTGCATGTGCACGTGCAAAATTTTCGTAATCACGATATTTTTGGCACTTTCTTTACTGTCATTATAAGGTCCGGATTCTTTACGTTAAAAGCCAGCAAAACATTTCATAAGAACAAGCCAATGGGACGTCTAAGTAACGTCGATCGTCATCGTGCCCTCGGTATGGTTGAAGGTGGGCTTTCATACCGCCAAGTTGCAGAGCGTATGGGTTGTTCGCACACTACGATTACTCGATTGGTTGAAAGGCACAACGCTACGAGGTCTGTGGACGAGAGACAACGCCCTGGACGTGAACGTGTTACTACACGTCAGCAGGACCGGTACATTGTTTTGAGTCATTTACGCGACCGATTCTGGACGTCTGTGGAAACTGCCCAGGAGACAGTGGGAACCCATAACCTACGCGTAAGTGCCTTAACTGTACGGCGGCGTCTCCAAGAACGCGGTATTTCTAGCCATAAGACGTATAGGTGGAACTTTTTAACGGCGGAACGTCGAATCAGTCGCTTTAATTGGTGTCGACAGCGTATCCGATGTACACAACAGCGTTGGCGTGGTGTACTGTTCACGGACGTGTCCCGTTTTTGTGTTGAAATGTTTGATAGGCGGCGTAAAGTATGGCGTCGACGTGGGGAGCGATTTCAAGACTGTTGTGTTAAACAGGTGTCACGTTGGGGTGGTGGTAGCTTAATGGTGTGGGGAGGGATCTCATGGCGCCACAAACCCCCAACTCATCGTTGTTGATGGCAATTTGACGGCATGTCGGTACATCGATGAAATCTTAGAGCCTGATGTGGTACCGTTTTTACGCAATAATGATGACGTTACGCTTTTCCAACAGGACAATGCACGTGCTCATTCTGCGTGCTCAATCAAAATGGTGTGCAAGTTCTTCCTTGGCCTGCGTTTTCGCCGGATTTAAACCCAATTGAGCACCTTTGGGACCAGCTCGGAAAACGTGTGTACAGCCGACGTCATCCGCCAGTCAACCGTCAGCAGCTTGCCATGGCGCTACAGGAAGAATGGGACATCACACAAGACCAGATACAGCGTTTAATTCGAAGCATGAGGCGTCGATGCCAAGTAACACTTGATGCTAATGGTGGACATACCCGGTATCAGGATATATGATTTTGATTTTTCGGGTGTGTGGATTTATTCGAGTCTCCGTATCTCTGCATCCAATGAAATGCTGTAACTCTGTAGCGAGTCTGTGGATAAGTTAGTGATAATTCATTAAAAGTGATCAAATGCTGGAAATATTGTGAATCAATTAAAATTTGAGGTATAGTACTAGTGGTGCGTTTTCATTGAATCTGAGATTAGCTATTTTGATTTACAGTAAAACCTCTACGAGTCGTTTACCATGGCTAATTCGAACTCGTTTTAAAGTCCCCAGGAAATTCTCTCGATAGCTCAAGAAAGCAAATATTTATGGATATTTTTTTTTTTATCACATGTGCTCATAACAATCGCCTTATCGAGGCATTTCTAATGAGTACACTCAACATACCATTAATATAAAGAAGATCAAAAATACATTCCTAAATTATATCCATTTGCCTCCTGCCTGGCGTTATGATTAAACCACAGTGGCTCGAACTACACATGTCTAGAACAAATCTACATGGTCTCATAGATGTTCGAGTTAAGAACAAATTTACATGGTCTCAAAGATGTTCGAGTTATTGAGGTTCGACGGTAGTTCACTCTATATTAATTACATTTAAACTCCTTTTATCTCAGACTACTGTTTCCTCAAATATAAAAGTTGGTCCCTTGGAGTTTGAGAACACGAGTGTTGACAATATTAAGCAATACAACACAAAGGGATAATGATTGAACGCTTATCACAGTGCTTGCACTAACTGTCAAAATCAGGGAAGTCCCAGGACTTCCTAGCTCCAATATCTGTAAGTCCTGGTGATCAAATTGTTTCACTCACTTCAGAAATTCAATCTCAATATTCTTAAACTCTCATTTATGGAGTAAAACTGCCACTGTTAAGCTAAATAACACATAAATTTATTGTAATTTTTTTTGTTATAAATGACTAAACATCTTTAAAAGTTGGGAGTCCCAGACTTCCTGTCATTGGTTTTTGGAAGTACCAGGGCAATGTTTGGGGTCTCTGACTCCCAGACTTCCCTTAATGCAAGCACTGTTATCATTATCATCACGAAGACACGTCTATATGATTTTGACACCCTTAAACCCCATTTATATAGTAAAACAGGGGTTTACAGTGGTATGCATTATTTTTCTCATTTTGCTAAAAAAAAAAAACAAAAAAAAACAAAGATAGTGGGTACCTGTTAGAACCGCCTCATCTAACTAGTACCCACAATATATATTCTGAGCAAACATAATTATGAAATAATAAAAGAAAAATATCAGAATTTTATCCGAAAATTTTCTTTTTTTGGTGGTAAAAGAAAGGACCAGATAAACCTGCAACCACGTGCAGCATGATCATAGGCCGCACTCACATGATTTCTGTTCATTGAAAAATCTACTGGCAAAAAGCACGGCAACTGTTTAGATAATCAGATTACTTTGGGCCTTCGCTGTTTGCTTTACAGTCATAATTATTTGGGACTATGGTAATTTGTTCTAGAGATGGGTAGTTTGAGCATGCACTGAGGGTAAACTCTTGTCCTGCTGAACCCGGATATACCCTGTTTTGCAAACAGTGTAGATCCAGATCAGTTGGCTTCTGAAGAAGCCAACTGATCTGGATCTGCAGTTTGCCATCAAGTATGCAAATTTATAACAAAAATCTGGATCAAGTAATCTGATTGGATGAAAATTAGAAGTGGGCGTGACATCTTAATTTATTCAGCAGGACAAGGGTTAATCAATCCGCCAGGCCAGGCGGCAAACTAGGATAATTTAGAGATGCATTTTCGATCTTTTCTAAAATAATGGTGTTTTGAGTGTACTCATTAGAATTGCCTCGAATACTTTCTGCAAAAATGTTTCCATTAAATTTCTGAAAATTGTGGCAAAAGTATTTCAGAGATATGCTGTCGCTTTTACAGTATACATGTACCCGTTCTGGAGTATATAAGGAAAATGCCAACAATAGTTTCCACATTTATAAGCAGAGTAAATTTCATGACCAGATGAGTTGAGCATGAAAAAAGAGCTGAACTTGGGGCAAGACTTCTACCTAATGCTGAACGCCAAGAGGAAGAATTATCAACACCAATTTTATAGTTTTAAACTGCATTCACACTACATACTTAATTTGGACCAAATTTGATACGGATCAGACTGATCAGCATGAAGTTGTGTTCACATTGTAGGCCAGCTTGATCAAGCTGATCCCGATCAAATTTATGTTGCTGCAATGTGAATGCAATAACAGTGTGAACACAAATTTGATCCAGATCAACTTGATGCAGATCAAATTAATTGGGATCAATTTAGTCCACAGTGTGAACACAACTTGATCCGGATCAACCTGGTTGCTAGCCTGAACCCAATTTGAGCTGGATCAACTTGATCCTAATAAAATTGATCCAGATCAAGTCTCTAGTGTGAACGTGGCCTAGATATGACCCGGCCGGAGACAGAACATATAACCTCCAGATGGCAGGCACTCTACCTGCTCGGACTAGTCATCTGACTTTAATGTCCGCATATGTCCTGGAGGCACAATTTCATAGCCTGGCTCATATGATTTTGGGTCAATTGTCTATGTGACCATCACTGACCAATGACATCAAACTACACTTTATACGAAATCCAGGAAGCTGTTATTAACCGAGTTGTTCTTGTCACTGTACCATCGGAGTACCGTTTGCTTGTGTTGAGGTTTTATGGCCCAATCAACCTAATGGGGTCATGTCAAACATGGTCAGTTTACCTAACCACACTTTTACTGGGCAGGCTTAGTCCTCTAAGTGGTTAACCAATATTGTGCACATTTTTTCACCAGAAAGTGATAACTGCCCTTCTCGAATCAGCCGAAGAGAGCGATTGCAGAAAATATTTCATGATCAAATCTCTACGAAAGAATGTTGCCATCCACAGGGGGGTGGGGTGGGGGGGTGGGGGTGGGGGGGTGGGGGGGTGGGAGGGGTTGAACCCGCAACCTCCTGATCACCAACTGGACGCACATCCAACTAAGCCTTCGAGGCCGACAAATGCCATGTAAAGCAGGTTTATCTTTAAAACTTGGACTGGAACATTGACAAACAGTACAGACCCAAGTCAAATGTGGCATCAGATCAGGGTCTGCACTGTTTTCTTAAATTGCAGAAGGGTTAGATAAAACACTGTAAGCCCCCATTCAGGACCATTTTCCCTGCCTACACTAGGAGACAATAGACCCACCAAGGCTGTCAGTGCTTTGAATAATGCTATTTGGCTACTGTCAAATGACACATAATTACATCATGATCAGTTAGTCCACGTTAACTGACATGACTAAAGATGTACATGAATCGTTGAAAGAACAGGAAATACGAGACATGTAGATATCCTTTCCCTCCCCACCCCATCTAACTTCCCTAAATGTCAGTAACCGGGCAGAGGGTCACTTAATCCGATGAAAAAGAAAATGTTTGCCTTCTTTTTCTACGTACACCAAAACCTTTATATAACACTATTGTTGGAGTCCATAGCATAAACCGTGTTAGTTAAACAACCTTGGTAGTCAAAAACAATGGCTCGAACATCTTTGGGACCATGGAAATTTGTTCGAGACAAGGGTAGTTTGAACCACTGAGGGTTAATCAAAGCGCCAGGTCAGGAGGTATATGGGGATAATTCAGGATTGTCTTTTCCAACTTTTATATAATAATGGTATGTTGTGTGTGTACTCATTCGAATTGCCTTGAGGCAATTCTAAGGAGTACACACAACATACATTTTCAGCATAAATTAAGAAAATATCTCTAAATGTTTGTTTTCTTGAGCTATCGGAAAAATGTCCTATGGACTCAAAAACTTATTCGAGTCATCCACAGTAAATGAGCCATCCATGTTCGAGCCATTGAGGTTACACTGTATATCCAAACAAAAATGTATAGATATTGAAAAATGACCATTTTTCAATATAATCTATACATTTTTGGGGTCCATCTTTGAAAAGTGTTATATCCAAAACCGTGTTATAACGAACCATGTCATAAAGAGGATGTGTAGTTTTACTGAAACTAGAACAAACACTTCAAGACTTTGCGGGCTGGGGCATTTTGGAGGTTGGCATAGATTACCTCTTCATAAATGTCTGTAGGACAAAACGATACCTTTCAGGCTTTGCAAAGATTGTAAATCCAGATTAAATGGCTTGTAACAAGCTGTCTCATTATGATCTACAGTGTTTGCCATTCTGTTCTTGATTTTTCACTAACACCCCTATTTGCGAAAATGGGTATGTTCAAATGGAAGCTGGACAAATCCATTTCAGAAACTCCAAGGTGAACGGGTTAAAGTGTGCCCAAATATTCCAGGTACTGTCATGTAATAACCCTTAATATTGGGACAGACAGGCAAAATGTGTAAATCCAAGATCAGACACTGCAGAACACAAGGTCTGATCAGGGTCTACCCTGTCTGACACACACATACAACACTATTTAAGATGACACAACAGGTTCTAAAACAGACCTTTTTCAAATTTTTGGACAAGGATGGTAAGGAGTTAAGGTGTCCCAATACTTAGGGTATATACAATTATCAATTTATGGTAAATTACAACAAGAAACCAGATACTGTGTTCACTTTTTATTTTCAAAGTGAGTCCAGTTAAGGTTAGGAGGCCTGTTCTGTTGGCATACTTCGGATGATATCGGAGTCTCCTGAAATAGAGCAAAAACAGTTCAAATGTGGGCCCCGTCAAGCGAAAACTCGTCTTCGAACATGCGTAAAATGCTCAGATTCGGATTCATCCCGCGCATGCTCAACTTTTCATCCAGACAACGGCTCTCCATTAGCCCATGTCCTGCTGAACCCAGATATACCCTGCATTTGCAAACAATGTAGATCCAGATCAGTTGGCTTCTGCCAACTGATCTGGAGCTGCACTGTTTGCCGTTAAGTATGTGAATTTATAGCAACAATCCAGATCAAGTAATATGATTGGCTGTAAATTAGAAGTGGGAGTGGCATTTTAATTTATTCAGCAGGACAAGGGTTAATATATTCTATTATGTCAAATGATTTTGTTTGCAGACAAGAAATGCCCTGATTAGACTGGGGAAGCACAGGCTGATCTGGGCCATCACTGCCCACATATTCTCGAAAACAGTTTTTCACATGGCATGACCCTGATTAGACTGCGGGGAAGCACAAGCTGATCTGGGCCATTGTTGTCCACATGCTCTAAGACAGGTTTTCACATGGCATGGCCCTGATCAGACTGCGGTTGCACAAGCTGATCTGGGCCATTTTTGTCCATATGCTCTAAGACAGGTTTTCACATGGCATGGCCCTGATCAGACTGCGGTTGCACATGCTGATCTGGGCAATGGTTGTTTGCATATGCTTGAAGACAGACAGGTTTTCATGACATGGCCCTGATCAGACTGCGGGGGCGCACAAGCTGATCTGTGCGTACGTTGTCTGCAAAGGTTTGGTATGGCCCGGCCCATATAATGAAACAATAACCACGCAGAATGGTAAAAATCCAGACAAACATATACATGTACGAGTTAATTCTGAAGATTTCTCCATGTTTTCACAAAGAAGAAAATTATTTATGTTAATCTTGACGATAATGTTTGGTGTTTTACATCTTTTTCAACATAATTTAAGTCATATTGAGATTTAGGATGATTAATGAAAGGCTCAATGCAATGAAGCAGAATTCCTCCTCTGGCTGATCCCAGCTCTGAAGTGGGAGCGCAAACCACTCAGCTACCCATACAGAACATCATAATCTAGATACCTGGTTTGTTTGTGATTCTGAGATTTATTCAGCATTCTCCCAGAGAAAGGCAGAATGAAAGAATGAGATAAATGCTACAACCCTCAAACTTTCTTCAAGGAGGCAAGAACCTTCCTCAGAGAAATTAAGGTGTATTTGGTGATAATTCTTGGCTAATTTTTCTTATTTCTCCATAAAAACATATGTTGTGGGTACTCATTAGAAGCACCTCAGTGAGTACCCTCAAGCACCTCAGCGAGTACCCACAATGTATGCTTTCATGGAGAACTGTAGAAAATTATCTCATAATTATCATCAAATACCCCTTAACTCTTGTCATGCTGAATAAACTAAGATGCCACGCCCACTTCTAATTTCCAGCCAATCAGATTTCATCATCTGATTTTTTTTTTTTTTTTTTTTATAGAAATGCACATATTTAATGACAAACAGTGCAGACTGAGATCAGTTGGCTCAGAAGCCAAATGATCTAGATCTACACTGTTTCCTAAGACAGGGCATATCGTGTTTAGCAAGAGAAGGGTTAACAATTCCTCTGCTTCCTGTCAAAAAACGATGCAAAACCAACCTTTTGAAATTTCACAAGAGTGCACTTGCCTACCGCCCACAGATAACCATGTTACTTAGAGCAGTGAGCAATAGATGAACTTTCCCAAATATTGTAGACTTATTTAAGTTGAACGTACGTATACACTTTGCAGGGAAATAACTTTGACATTCATTGACACTAATGTAATTTCTGTTTGGTTGATCTGGAGTTTAATGGTCCAGTTAACACTATTTTAAAAGGTCATATTGAGCCTGTCAGTTTACCTAACCATACTTTTTCTCGACTGACTTAGCAGGTATTTTCCTACTTTTTTGAACTAGGGGCCACTGAGTATCGGAAATAGTGTGTAACCTACAAAATTAGGAAACCTGATTTGGACGAAATAAAATGGATTTCAAATCAGTTAAGAACTTACTTCAGTCTGTGGTTTATCATGTTGTCAATGATTTGAACTTGAGAGAAATACACAGCAATTCATAATCTAATGATTGATGATGATTCTACTTCTACTCTAACTGTTGGCATAGGAGAAATTGAGATTTTTTTTTTTTTTTATAGATTTAAAAAATATTTGACTCTAAACTGGGGAAAAAACTGACCTATTTCCGGATCCCAATTCAGGTTAGGAAAATCCCTGCTTAATCCTCTAGGCAGTTCACCAGTACTTCTGCACATTCTTTCACAATTCTTCCCCCTTCAATATGCTATTCCGTATACGCCAAATAAGACAATATTTTGTTAGCTCTCGATAAGTTTTTTCTCACCCCCCCCCCCCCCCCCCCCCCCCCCGGCCAAACCCACCAACTAAAAACATAAAATGATACTACCACGCCATTACCTTGTTGTGGATAGATAACTCTGTCAAAAACTGACGAAATTTGCCCATTAGCAATCCCAAACCAGATCATCTTAATATCAATGCATGTATTTGTTTGTGTTGAGGTTTTACGGCCCAGTCAACCCAATGAGGTCATGTTGAGCGCGGTCACTTTACCTAACCACACGTTTACTGGGCAGGTTTTAAGCGGTTATCCAGTACTGTGCACATTCTTTCGCCAGAAACTGACAACTGCCCTTCTTGAATCAGCGGAAGGGAGAGAATGACCGTAGAAAATATTTCATGATCAATCTCTACGAAAGAATGTTGCGGACCTCGGCGGGGGTTGAACCCCCGACCTCCTGGTCTCCAGTCGGACGGCGCATCCAACTGAGCCACCGAGGCTGGCGTCAATGCATGTACAACATTTGGTTAAAATCTCTCTGACATATACTCTAGTTGTATTCCCTAAACTAAAATATGGGCGTCTCGGGCAGATCTCCGTTAAAATTTGACGAAATTTGCCTTTAGCAATCCTAAACCAAAATCTCCACAATATCAAGGAAAATACCAAGCTTGGTGGAAATCTATTGGTTTACTCAAGTTATCATACGCAAATGAAATATGGTCAGATGGACATATGACTGACAGACGGACATCTTGATGGACATATACTTCTGTGTCTGCATCAGTACAAAGTACCCTTGTATGTAAAAAATTAGACACACGAGGGTACTATGTACATAATTTTTGACACACAAATCAGTCGGTTTGTGTGTCTATGGAATAAATCTCATTAAAATTCAATGAAGTGACCATAATTTTAAAACACACAAGAATACATTCATCCCTGCAGATGGACTGACACACCGACGTCCAACGCGAAACCATAATACCCCTTCACTATTGTGTGGCGAGGTATAAAAATTATCTACCGTATTTACCCTAAGTATTCGGACACCTCAACTCCTGACCATATATGTTCTAAAATTTGAACCAGTACAATTCACTACGCGATGTTGTGTCTAAAAATTGCTGGATGAGTGGCAAACAGTGTAGACCCAGATGAGACGCCGCGTTCTGCGGCGTCTCATCTGGGTCTAAACTGTTTGCTCAGGCCTGTCTGTCCGAATACATATGGTAAATACGGTATATTTTTTTCTTATTTCTACATGAAAACATGTTGTGTATACTGATTAGAAGACTCCAGTGCCTCTGAGGCACTTCTAATGAGTACCCACGTTATGTCCAGAAATAGGAAAAATATTAATCTAATACCCTCTCACATCTTGAGATATGCAGGACCCAGATCAGCATCAACCATGTTCAACCTCTGACATCCATTATTAACACTTACCTGGATCCGTGATACTGAGGGTACATACTCGGAAGTATTTACCACAGGCGGTACCCAGCTCGATGTTGTTACCAGTATAATGATGGACACCAGTCTTGGCTAACATGGCATAGTACTCAATCTCACTCTTCCTGCAATGACAAAAGTTTCAAACTTCCAAGTTTTGTCTGACAAAAGCTTCAGACTTCCAAGTTTTGTCTGACAAAAGCTTCAGACTTACAAGTTTTGTCTGACTTTTCTGACTTCAGACTGTCAAATTTCGTCTGAAAGCTTCAGATTTCCAGGGTTTGTCTGATAAAAATTGCGCCTTGCTGAGGCGTTTCTAATGAGTACCCACAATATATGTTTTTATGAAGAACTAAAGAAAATTATCCCTTAATTATCAACTTATACTCCCCCTTAACAACTCTGGCTTTTGTCTGACAGAAGTTTATTTCCAAGTTTTGTTTGATTTTTTTTTTTTTTTTTTTTTTTTTTTTTTTTTGATTTGGGTTTTACGGCCCTTTCAAGAATATTTCACTTATATCAAGCCGATCGTTCATCGAAGGTGGGCGAAAACCGGAGAACCCGGAGAAAAACCACCTGACCATCCGTAAGCAGAACTTGGCTTTCCCACATATGACCCGAGCGAGGCTCGAACCACAGCGGTGAGAAACCTAATGGATTAAGAGTCAACTCTCTTATCCACTAGGCTACGGGGGCCCGTAAGTTTTGTTTGGCTAAAGTGTAAGACTCCCAAGTTTTGTCTGACAAAAACTTCATATTTCCAAGTTTAGTCTGAAAAATGCTTCAGACATCCCAAATTTTGTCAATTTTTTTTTTTTTTTTAGGTTTTACTGCCCTTTCAGAATATTTCACTTATATCGAGTGGATCGTTCATCAGAGGTGGGCGAAAACCGGAGAACCCGGGGGGAAAAACCATCTGACCATCCGTAAGCAGAACTTAGCTTTCCCACATGTTACCCGAGCTTGGCTTGAACCACAGCAGTGAGAAACCTAATGGATTAAGAGTAAACTCTCCCATCCACTAGACGACGGGGACCCGCGCCAAACCTTGTCTGACAATTTATTTCATATGGGCAGTGCCATGACAAAACGTGTCTTCGAGTACATGTAGCAAGGAATGCCTACATCAGCCTGCATATCTGCAGTGTAATCAGGGCCTTCACTGTCCACTAACAGAAACATTGGACACTATAGAATGTGTGATTGGAGAGCAAATTCCCAAATGATACTTTGCACATGTGCAGGATTATCTGAATCTGCATGTTCGAAGGCATTTTTTAGCATGACGCAACAAATTTAACATACCTCTAGATAAAATTCTAGGACCGCATTTTAATACCTAATAAATATCAGGACACCTGAAGTCATTACACCACTAGTCCTAAAATTTGAAGATGTTTGTTTTACTGCAGTTTATTTGTTTGAAACATGGCTGAATGAGTAAAAGGGTGGAACCAGAACAGATGTGTCATTTGGCAAAAGGGTCATTATGGCAAGCAATATATAACATGCTCTAAATAAGGCGTATTTTTTGCTAAAAAGTACTGATATTTTCTTATATCTCCTTGAAAACATATGTGTACCCATTGGAAGCGCCTCAGCAACAAACTAGTCACTGACGGCCATAGCTCCAAATAGGCACTGATGTTTTTCTTATTTCTTCACAGTAAATATGTTGTGGTACTTATTAGAGGTGCCTAGGTTTTTTTGTGGAGAAATAATAAAGATATTGCGTGGATACCCTCTGTTATCTGAAGCTATAAATAAGTATTTTCACTTTATTTCTCTGCAAAAAGTTATATATTATGGGTACCAAATACACATTAGAAGTTGATTTCCCTACCACTTTTAATGGGTAGAATTTGCTACTTTTGTGCAGAAATAAGAAAAAATATCAATAATTGCGGTAACAAGAGGCCCATGGGCCACAACACTCACCTGTTAACTGCTGTGTTAATCAGGACATTTACTAATCATTCCCTATCAGCCTGTCTTAAACAGTTTTTGAGATATCTTGCTTATCAGGTTAAAATGCTGAAATTTTCGATGGGTCATAAGTTAAAAAAAAAAAAAAAAAATCAGATTTTTTTTTTTTTTTTCAGAAGTTAACTGGGTCATCTTCTTAACCTGTCCTTTAAAGGTTTTTTTTTCTCTCTATTTTAGCTTTGGCAACCATTTTGTTCAGCAGATCAGAGCCACTTTAGCAATTTTGGTAAAGGGGCATACGAGGAAAACTGATGTGAAATTATTTTGCAATCAGACCACTGGACTGTTTAAAGGTTTCTCTATTTTTAGCTCTGGTGATCATTTTGTTCAGCAGAGCAGAACCATTTTGGAAATTTTGTTAAGTGAGGGGGGATAAGAGGAACATTTCTGGGAAATCATTTTGAAATCCGGCCACTGGCCAAGGAGATGTCCTTTAAAGGTTTTTTTTTCTATTTTTATTTTCTGGCAGCCATTTTGTTCAGCCGAATGGAACTTTTTAGCAATTTTGGTAAAGGGCCATAAGAGGAACACTTCTGTGAAATTACTCTGAAATCAGGACACTGGCTGAGGTAAGGTTTTTCAATTTTTATCTCTGGCTAGTGGCTGCAACTTTTTTCAGCTAAGCAATTTTGGTAGAGGGTCATTGGAGGAACACTTCTGTGCAAATATTTTGAAATCGGGACTTTGGTCAAGGATGAGATGTTGTTTGAAGATTTCTATTTTTAGTCAGGCAGCCATGTTTTTCAATGGAGTGGAACCAATGCGGCCATCTTGGATTTCTGATGGACACAATTCTAGCTCGTTTCGATCCAGAAATCATCCTGTTGCTACAGAGCAAGTTTCGGATCAAAGCGACAAAAGGTTTGAGAAAAGATGTCGGAAACTGATTTTCAAACTGGCGGCTGTGGTGGCCATCTTGGATTTTCTATCGGCTCATTTAGCTATTTGTGTCTACTAAGCACCCTAATGCTCATCATCAAGTTTGGATTCAACTGGAATACAGCGGAGATGTCCAGAATATAAATTCTCAACATTTTTCCCATATAAATATACAGGGCCCATACAAATGCATGGGGAAGCAAATTTGACCTTGCTGTAAAAAGTTAAATGTCAATGTAGGACCATCATTTTAGCAATTTTGGCAGATCTCCTGTCCCCGAAGATTTGTGCAAAGATTAGGCCCCAGGGCTTATTTGGTTCTGGAGAAGACGTTTTTAAAGTTTTTCACCATATATGGGCATGGCAGCCATCTTGGTCATGGACCATGACCATTTTAGCAATATTTCGTTCTCCTGCACCAAGGAGGCTCCAAATGAAATTTAAGCAACACTGGCCCAGCTGCTTCAGAGAAGTCATTTGAAATTATCAACATCTTTCCCATACAAATGTATGGGGCCTATACAAATGCATATGGAAGCAAACTTAACCTCCCCGTAAAACGAGGGTTTCTTTTTGTCGAGTGTCAAGTATCGAGTTGTAAAAGTTGAGTATCAAGTTAAAACTGTTGAGTATCGAGTTGAATTGGTCAAGTATCGAGTTAAAATTGTCGAGTATCGAGTTAAAATTGTCGAGTATCAAGTTGAATTGGTCGAGTATCAAGTTAAAATTGTCGAGTATCGAGTTGAATTGGTCGAGTATCGAGTTAAAATTGTCGAGTATCGAGTTGAATTGGTCAAGTATCGAGTTAAAATTGTCGAGTATCGAGTTAAGTTGGTCGAGTATCGAGTTAAAATTGTCGAGTATCGAGTTGAATTGGTCGAGTATCAAGTTAAAATTGTCGAGTATCGAGTTAAGTTAGTCGAGTATCGAGTTAAAATTGTTGAGTATCAAGTTGAATTGGTCGAGTATCAAGTTAAAATTGTTGAGTATCGAGTTAAAATGGTTGAGTATCGAGTTTAAGTGAAGTTTTCAAAAGTAAAACAGATTTGGAATCAGCGAATGTAACACCCTGCCCTATTTTTGGCTGTTTTTTTTTTTAGAATGGGTAAGATACCTTTTTTGGTGTTAGTATTTAATGAACACCTGCACGAATTTCTGGGAGAGCAACAAGTAAAATTGTACTTTATAACCTGTGCAAAATACAGATGACCAAGACCAGCCTGCACGTTAAATATTTGTGAAGGCACTCTGTTTCTAGGTCCTGCAAACTCTGTCAAGTAAACTGCGTAAGTCCTGATCGGAATAAGTGGATGTGACACCTACCGGTATTTTTTTTTTTTTTTTAGAATCGATAAGTTACCTTTTTTTTATTTTTGGTTGAAGTACCATCTGTAGAATTTTACTGGATAGCAACAAGGCAAACTGTACCTTATAACCTGTGTGAAAAACAGACCTTGATCAGTCTGCGCTTAAAAAACAGAATTCTGATTTGTTTTTGGGCTCTTTGGAATCAGTTTTAAAAATTACATAGTTTCTCAATTGACTGCGAGGATTGCGTCAGCCCGGGTGTGTTGTTCACTGTTTTTGTCAGTGGCATAAGCAGCTAACAAGGTACTTTTGTTGGTGAAGAATTGGTGTCCTCTCAGTGAGGCTGTTACATTAAAAAAAAAAAAAGTAATAATAAAAAAAAAAAAAAAAAAAAGGTGCAGCAAAGACAGGAGCTGCAAAAAGTATACCAATATGAAAGGGTGAATATGATTTATAGCCTTTCAACAGTATTTCAATCATACATTAACAAATTAATAAAACGATGAAAGGACGAATATGGCTCACAATAGGGTGAATATTATTTATGGTTAAAGCCTTTCAACAGTATTTCAGTCATATGTGGACAATTGAAGGATGAACATGTTATACAAAGAAACTAACATTATTCAGTGATCAAAGTCACCAATGATTTTGTTACTAAAGTGAATATTTTGGGACGCAAAAAAATCTCCCTCTTTTAGACCAGGATCTCCCTCCTAAAAACTGCAGATCTCCCACTTTGTGTCCCAGAAAATATCACATGTATGATGGTTGGTCGGTCATCGGATGCCCGGTGACCAGTGACCATTAGCCAGTGGCCGGTGGACTTGTAGTCCCTTGGGTACAAGTACCCAGGGAGTTGCCACCAATATGGGTCTTACCACGGGCAGCAAGGCCATAAGGGGCAGTGTTCCCATGTTTCTTTCATTTCGTCTGATGAAACATGCCACCAATATGGGTCTTACCCCGGGCAGAAGGGCCATAAGGGGCAGTGTTCCCATATTTCTTTCCTTTCGTCTGATGAAACAGACACATCTAGAGACTACTTCTGTTGGACATGACTCTCTTTCTGGAAGAGTAAGTTCTCTTTTGCAAGTTCCATGCAGATGGAATTAGACCAGCTGCTACACGTGGAGCAAGTAGATTCTCTGGAACAATGAGAACAATTGATACATTTTATGATTATCCAAATGCTATTTTATATGACCACAATTACCGCGATGAATAGTCATGGAAGTCGTGAAAACTCATTACGACGAATGAGTGAAGAATAATTTCAAGAAATCGAACGGTTAGATTTAAACAAATTTAGCAGGAACAGTGAAAGGTATGATAAAGGATCATAAGAAAGAATAAAGAATTAAATTTCAACCAGAGGAAAAGCAAGAAAATACAAGTTTTTTCACCCAGATAAAAAATCTCTGTTTACTTTCTTTGTTCTACAGAAAAGAAACTGACATGTGAATAAAAGATCGGGAATGACGTCACACAGGTGACTGCCTGAGGGACTTTTGGATTTAAGACTGTATGGGATGACGTTCCTGTCATTTTTTCTGAGGAAGGTATGGGCAGAATAGAATATAGCACATTATCTATAGGTTAATGTATTGTGCAGTTAAAAATGTTGAGTATCGAGTTAAGTTTGTCGAGTATCAAGTTAAAATTGTCGAGTATCAAGTTAAAATAGTCGAGTATCGAGTTAAAATTGTCGAGTATCGAGTTAAAATAGTCGAGTATCGAGTTAAGCCAGATGTTTGATGAATTGCTCTCTGACACATATGCACAACTCCACTGAGGGCAATTTTTTACTCTGGAAGGGAGCAATTATGCAATGTTTAGGTTGGAATTTGTCAGCTAGTATTTGAAAATTTTCAGAAAACATGCTCAAGTTTGGCTCATAAAAACTATGCTCAGTTTTTGACCAGCCTGTGCATGTCTCACTCCAGGATCTAGCTGTTGTTATCTTCTGATAGCATGCACAATATATATCACTCAAACTAGGTACAGTGAAACCTGTCATATTGGTCACCTCTATTAAGCAAGCAACCTGTATTAAGCAAGCACACTTTTAGTTCCATAAAAAAAGCAATTACATTAAACTGCACCTGTATAAAGTAAGCATCTGTCTTAAATAAAGCAAGCACTTGCTTGTTCCTAAGTGCTTGCTTAATACAGGTTGGACTGTACATCATCTCTGAGCAACCCCGCACACCCCCCCCCCCCCCCCGCCCCCCCCCCCCCACCCCACCACCACCACCACCACATACCTTTCATATACCAGGACAAAACTGGTGCTCATAACTTCATACTATCCCAGGCCTGTTTTTCACACTAAGTCAAGGTAAGTACCATGTTTGATCAGCCGAAACATTGAGCACTAGGACCAATGATTTGGATCTGCCTGTGCATCATTTATAGGAAGCTATAATATCACTACCACTTTGAGCTGTTCATATAAAAGAGCATGTTCTCTGTATTTTCACACCACACTGACTTTATTATGATAGTACCTTCTCACAGGAGAATAAACAGTCCAGAAAAGGAAGTATAATATTCAGGAGGGGTGAAGGTAGGCTTTGTCGCTTTAGCCCCACCACATGGGGCTCTGTTTCAAATAATACAGGAAACATAATAGGGATTATCTATTATCTGATGATAATATGAGCTAGTTTTTCATGCAGCTAGACTGAAATATATGCTATGACATTGCATTAGATTCGCCTAACCAAGGCAGTTCTAATGCCATGACACAATCTGTAATTCAATAGAACTATGGCATTCTGGCAGAGTATCAGTGAAATATTTTGATGGGTTGGGGGGTGGGGTGGGGGGGAGGGAGGGGGGGGGGGCTGTGCGGGGGGGGAGGGGGGGAGGGGGGGGGGGCTATCACTTTGCTTGCCATTGCAGCATGGTGGCTTTTACAGAACTTTGTATAGACCTATATTGGCTTATATGGAAAATTAGCCTCACCAATGGCTGCCATGTTTTTATGCTAATCAAGCTTGTTTTAGTTCTTTTTGTTAAGGTCCAATTACTGACTATTTTAGATTCTGGCCATATGTTGCATAGTAACAGACTTTTGAAGTTCCTTACACAGGCTTATATGGAAAATTTGCCCCGCCCATGGCGACCATGCAAGAAACATTTCTGCCAAATTATTTCAAAATCAGGCAGGGGTTTCTGACACAAAGATTTTCTAAGATTTTGCCATGTGGTTGCCACGGCAACTAAAGTTCTGCTTGGATTCCATATCTTTGAAGTATTTTCAATCATTACCTCCTAAGAAACATTCCTTTGAAGTGTGGTAAAAATTGGCCCTGTGGTTTAGGAGGAGATGTCGAATGTTGACAGACAGACGGATGACAGATAACATAAGATGGATGCCGGATCATCTGCCTGTCAGAATAGCTCACATGAGCACTCTGTGCTCAAGTGAGCTACAAAGTGACCCAGGTCATACTATTTTTATTATCGGTATATGACCCCTCTTTGCGAAGTTAAATGACGATGCAAAGAAGAAAATAAAGCCTACCCCATCCAAAAAAAAAAATATATAATAATAATAATAATAATGATAAAAAATAAATAAATAAAAAATAGTAATACTAGTAACCTGAAGTAAATGTTCATATTTCATGAATTTCAGCTTGACACTTATTAAAATAGTGAACAAAGTTAGCTTAAAAAAAACACACACACACACACACAAAGATAGAAAGCAGCTTGGCTGGTGTTTGAGAACAGATAGCTCTGATGGCATCAACCCTTCATAATTCTATGTCGCACCACTATGGCTGTAGAATTGATAAAAGACCGATTCGCTCTTTTAACTTTGTTATTTGGGCATGAAGACACTGCTTCAAATAAAGTATGCAGTATGATTAAACTGTCTAAGAAGCACCAGTACTCAGAAATTTTGAATGAAAATGCAAATAATCCAGCAAGTATATGGAAATTATTTAAGGAAATAGGGGCAAGTAAACGGAAAGGGAGTGCAGACATATTTTCTCTTAAAACCAGTGACAATGTCACTGAAAATCCAAAAGATATTGCTAATGAATTCAATAATTTTTTTGTGACAGTAGCATCAAAAATCAAGGAACCTATTGAGACTTCCAATTTTGGTAAGCTGCAGAAGTTTTGTAATGAAAAAATTCCTGCAGACACCTATTTTTCAATACCAGATATCTCCTGTGAAAAAGTAGAAAAATATCTAAAAAATATCGACCTCACAAAATCTACTGGTTTGGATAACATTGGGCTAAGATTATTAAAGCTAGCAGCACCATTATTTCAGATAGCTTAACATATATTTATAACCAAAGCATAATTAACTCTACATTCCCAAACAAATGGAAAGAAAGCAAAGTAAGAGCTTTGCACAAAAATGGCCCTAGGGATGATACAAACAATTATAGGCCTATTTCAGTCCTTCCAGTCTTATCCAAGCTATTGGAGAAGCATGTTCATGTCATTTTTGATCTCACATAATGCACTTCATTCAACACAATCTGGTTTCAGACCCAATCATTCCTGTGAAACTGCCCTTCTTCAGATGATCAGTAAATTCCATGAAGCTATAAATAATGGCCAAATTATTGGTATGGTCATGGTGGATTTTAGGAAGGCTTTTGATTTAGTGGATCATACACTCTTGCTTAAAAAACTCAGGCATTATAAAATCTCAGATGAAACACTTCTCTGGTTTTCCTCTTATTTGTTAAACAGAAAACAAAAAGTTGTCATTAATATTATTGAATCAACAACTGAAAATATTGTTTGTGGTGTACCTCAAGGCACAATTTTGGGACCTTTGTTATTTTTAATGTTCATAAATGATTTACCACTTTACACAGATAATGTTTTCATGGATCTTTATGCGGATGACACCACAATATATCAGATCAGCAACTCGCAGCATTTCATTGAACAAGATCTACAGATGGCCTTACAAAAACTTTCTGTTTGGTGTAAACTTAATGGAATGCTTTTAAATACTAAAAAAAACCAAAGTAATGTTAATCACCACTTCACAGAAACGCCTTCATTTACATAATAGTATTTTGAATTTAACATTTAATAATGATAGTTTAAAAAATATTGATAATGACAAAGTCCTTGGAATCTATATAGATAATAATCTAACATGGTCAATCCATACACAGTTCATTGCTAAGAAAATTTCTTCAAACTTGTGGCTTTTATCAAGATTGAAAGATTATTTATCCCTTGAACACAGAGTACAATTTTATAAGACATACATTCAACCCCACATTGATTACTGTTCCACAGTATGGGGAGGAACAGCCCATTCTAACCTTGACAGAATCCACAGGTTACAAAAGCGTGCTGTAAAGATCATTTTAGATTATAGTATTCTGACATTGCATGCAGTATGAATGACCTTAAAATTCTGAACATTTATGAAAGAATATTTCTAAGAAAAGCAAAATTTATGTATAAAATTTCAAAATCTATCACACCATCTTATATCAATGCAATGTTCACTTTCAGACCTATAAATGAGACTCTTCTGAAAGAAATTTTCAAGCAAAGTTTAATCTACTCTGGGCCAGTCATATGGAATAATCTACCAAACTGGTTAAAAAATTCTGACTCTGTAGATTCTTTCCATAAACAGTGCATAAAATGGATGAAATGTTCATCATCGAGTCAGCCTTGAAAATAAGCACTATATATTTTCCATGTAAAATATATTTGTAAAAATACCTATGTTTTTTGGGTTTTTTTCCCATCACAATCACATTTGTTTGTCATATGTTTACAGTGTGAGAGATGGTGTATGTATAAATTGGTACATGTATATCTTTTTTCTCTCAATTACATTTGTTTGTCATATGTTTGTGGTATGTGAGATCATGTATGAAAGACTGGTACATGTTTTTTTGTTTTGTTTTTTAGTAGTTTAAGGTTTAAATGCATGTCCTTGTGAATTTCTGTATATGTACATATCTGTAGTTAGTGAGGGCCTCATGGAAGATTAGTTGTTGCTAAATGTGTCACCCTCTTGAAATAAAGTCTATTATTATTATTATTATTATTATTAAATAAGAGTAATCCTGCAACAAGTTTCGGGGCGAATTTTCCAGGTAAACAAGATCGTGTAAGAGTAATCCTGTAACAAGAACTTGAAATCTGGACGATGCATTTGAGAAATTCTGTTGGTTAGACATACATTGGTATGTTTTCTACTATTTTTGTACCTTTGTACATTTTGTTAAGGTTTCCAAAATACCTCGTCTTACAAGACTGCTTTTATTTTGAAGACTTATCTATATGCTGTGAAAAAAATGGTTAAAACCAAAAAAGAAAAAGAAAAAATTTTGTCCTATGACTGAGACACATGGTGTAAACAGACAGACTCTGATGCCTGATTAGGTGGGGGCAAGGAGCTTATGACAGCTTATGTGATGAGGTCTTGGTAGTGGGCAATATTTGACAAATCTCATCGAGAGGGTTATTATAATGGGAGTCATTATTTTATACAGAAGGAGTTATTCTATGGTCCTGGTGGTTATTCTATGGGATATCATCAAGGGGGTCGTTAGTTTTGTAAGGGCAGTCAGTATTTTTTAGAAAAGGGGTCCTTTTTTTTTTTTATAGAATAATGACCTTGGGGTTGTTATTCTGTGGGGGGGTCACTTTACTTTGTTACACCAGCACACAACAAAACCAACAAATGTCCTGTGTGCCTGGTCTATTGATTGTGTTGGGGTTTTACGACACGTCAACCCTTGAGGGTCATTTTGTGTCGTCTCCCAGAGAAAGGGAGAAAAGAGATAGAAGAGAGAGTAGAGGAGATGAAAGAGAGGGACAGAGAAGAAAGAGGGACAGAGAAGAAAGAGGAACAGGAATGAAAGTGAAGAAACAGAAGAACTAAAAACATTCCCCTCTACCCTTACCCACTACAAGGATAGCAGGCCTTGCCCAACTGTAAGCCAATATCAGTTGGACGCCCCAGTGATGTAAGATACACAGCACCTTCGCACCACCCGACCACCCCCGTGTGCCTGGTCTAATCAGAGTCTTCACACCAACTCTCTGGATAGCTTAGGATCCAAAGCCTCTTCATGCCTAGGCTGATCTTTGTCTTCTCAAGCCATACAGGCCATTTTTGTCATGAGCTTGCTCAAAAAATAAAATTCACCTGCTCTTCCTATTTTTTTTTTCTGTGGAATATTTACTGTGTTCTCACCACATTCCAACAATGATCAGCTGATCAGTGAATCTTTCATATAAAATAGCCATAACTGATAAGCCCCAAGGTGATCAGTGTAAAAACCTATTAATAAGCCCCCTGCTGCAGCAGACTAATATTTGCCATGTAACAGGCAATAAATTAGAAATAATGGAATCCCACTGTAGGTTTGACTGCAAGCATAAATATTTGCTTAGACCACTTTCATCTGCCCTAGATCAGCAAAATTAGCTTGTTGAAAAATTGATGACATATTTTAGGACAATACAAACACAAAATAGGTTCAGGTGACTGAATTATAGATATTGCTGATTAAATATTCAAATAAGACTGCTCACACAGCTGCATTGTCATGCTGCTGAAATATGTTAAACCATGTAAATTCATGCTCATTAGGTACCTAAACTTGATGTATTACATCTGTGACTCAAGGCTCCACAATCTAAACTTAACTCGATACTCGACAATTTTAACTCGATACTCGACCAATTCAACTCGATACTCGACAATTTTAACTTGATACTCGACCAATTCAACTTGATACTCGACAATTTTAACTCGATACTCGACAATTTTAACTCGATACTCGACCAATTCAACTCGATACTCGACAATTTTAACTCGATACTCGACCAACTTAACTCGATACTCAACAATTTCAACTCGATACTCAACAATTTTAACTCGATACTCGACAATTTTAACTTGATACTCAACCAATTCAACTCGATACTCGACCAATTTAACTTGATACTCGACAATTTTAACTTGATACTTGCAACTTTACAAATCGTGACACTCCCGTAAAACAGTCAAACATCAATGTACGATCATTTTAGCGACTTTTGGTAGACCTCCCATCCCCGATATTTTGTGCAAAAGATTCAGCCACAAGGCATCCTCGGTTCTAGAAATGATAATTTTTAAAGGTTTTTACCATATATGGGCATGGCGGCCATCTTGGTTAATGGACCGCGACCATATAAGCAATCTTTTGTTCCCCCAACCTAAGGAGGCTATGAAATTTGAGCAAAATAGGCTCAGTCGCTTCAGAGAAGTAGTAGTTTGAAAATGTTAACGGATGGACACACGGACAAAAAGTGATCACTGTAGTTCATCCTGAGCATAGCTCAGGTGAGCTAAAAAACAACAACAAAAGAAAAATATTCTATCATTTATGAACAGCAGCAGCTTGGCCAAATGGATGATTGATGTTTAATGATTAACCACCCTTGTGGGCCGTTTTGTGTTGTCTCATAGACCAATGGAGAATAGGAACAGAATTAGTAGAGCAGATGAGGAAAGAGTAATAGCTGCAGATGACTGAGTGACAGCGCAGAAATAGTATTAATACCAGAGCAAGTGCCCAGAGAGTCAAAAATACCCCTGGCCAGGGCCATTTTTTAATTATAAAATATTTTAAAGTGAATGTAATCATATAAGGCAAAATCAATGGACCATGAATATAGGTCACTGACCCACATGTTTACAAGGTCAATCTATGAGTGACACTGATCTTTCATCCCAAGTACACTTTTTCTGAAGTAATTAGTCTTCACACATGCAGCTTTGTTTGTTTGTGTTGAGGTTTTAAGGCCCAGGCAACCCAATGGGGTCATGTCGAGCGCGGTCAGTTTACCTAACCACACGTTTACTGGGCAGGCTTAGTCCTCTAAGCTGTTAACCAGTATTGTGCACATTCTTTCACCAGAAACTGACAACTGCCCTTCTCGCTGGACCATAAAATATAGGTCACTGACCTACATAAAATAGACAGGTCAATCTGATGGTCATATTGATCCATTATTCCAACTTTGATGTTAATCCGTGAAATAATCTAGAAGATATTAAGCAAAATCACTTGACCATGTTATAAATGTCATGCTGATTTAATATTTACTTTGATGTCAAAGGTTGGGTCACACTGTCTTATTATATGTAAATATGACACTTAGGCATCAAAGAGTGGGAGACAAAATCACAGGGCTATGAAATATAGGTCACATGATCCAAACTATGATAGTCATACATCAAATTGTCTTAAAAATGTAAAAAAAAATAAAAAAATCTCTGGACAGTAAAATGTATATCACAGTGACCTATGTTTACTTTTAGGTTAGCTGTAGGGTCATACTGATTCATAATCCCAAATATGATGCTCATACATCAAATAATATTCAAGATATAAGACAAAATCACTGGACCATGCAAGGTGACCTACATTTGTAAAGTGGTCAATTGTGGTGTCACACAGAACCAATATCCCAAGTATCACTTCACTCTAAAGTTTTATGGTTTGCAGCCTTCATTTAGGGTGTACAAACATACAAACTTGTTAAGTTGCCCATGCAAATTCAAGTGCAACAAAACAGCTTACCGTATTCGACCAAACGAGTACCCACAACATATGTTTTTATAAAGAAAATCAGAAAATAATATTGCAAAAGCATCATTTAATACGATACTCATTAAGTCCTCTGCTGATCTTACTTTAAAGAGTGCCCTTATTAGGTTGATATTTTAGTACAAGTTTGTTCAGTAATTTTGAAAAATCTAAGCGCACAGTGCAGTAATTAAGTCGAATACGGTATCTAGTGTTATGGTTTCCTAAAATAAATGTCTATACATATAGCTCTTTGTATGTGACATCAAATTTGTATTGGTTAGTAACCGTTACCACCAGCCATGCTATGGGCAAATTCAGCTACTTTTTCTTGATTGATTGATTGATTGTGTTGGGTTTAACGACACGTCAACCCTTGAGGGTCATTTTGTGTCGTCTCCCAGAGAAAGGGAGAAAAGAGATAGAAGAGAGAGTAGAGGAGATGAAAGAGAGGGACAGGGAAGAAAGAGGAACAGGAATGAAAGTGAAGAAACAGAAGAAATAAAAACATTCCCCCTCCACCCTTACCCACTACAAGGATAGCAGGCCTTGCCCAACTGTAAGCCAATATCAGTTGGACGCCCCAGTGATGTAAGATACACAGCACCTTCGCACCACCCGACCACCCCACTACTTTTTCTTAACCCTTGCCATGCTGAATAAATTAAAATGCCACGCCCACTTCTATTTCTAGCCAATCAGATTACTTGATGTGGGTTTTTGTTTGAAATTCACATATTAAATGACAAACAGTGCAGATCCAGATCAGTTGGCTTCTTCAGAAGCCAACTGATCTGGATCTACACTGTTTGCTAAGACAGGGCATGAGGTGTTTAGCATGAGAAGGGTTAATTTTCCTAGAAAATAGGATCTGATACATATTGTACTTCATAAAAATTGTCTCCCCAGGACAGGAGATAATTTGCAGAAATTGTCAAATCCTAGTTTTTAGTAAAAATATGATTTGTGCTTTTTTTGGCAAAATGTCATCTGCTGAAATTTTTTACCCAGCAAGCAAAGTGTTACAAAAAAAAAAAAAAAAAGTGTTTTGAAAGACCCCACATCACTTACTGTCACATTTGGATGGTTCAGTTAAGTACCGATTCCAACTGGCTACATCAAAGAGCTGTCAACTTTTTGACCTTTGTAATTACCATAGTAATTTGGTACTCACCCAGCTTCCAACAGAAAACAAACTAGATGAAAACAAGTGACCTCATCTTTGCCCAGATCTCTGTCTAGACTCCGAAGTCTCAAACAAGAGGGCCCTGATGGCCCTGTAACACTCACCTGAGCAACAGCACTTTGAGAGCCTGATCCAGAACTGATCAAGGCAAACAATCTGATCAAAGTTCAAAATGATATTAACAAGTAAGACAATGTAGCATGTCTAATGGACTGTGAAATAAAGGTCAAGGTCAAATATGGATGACTGCACTCAAGAGGCCATGCTAAGATGTATGCATGTACTAAGTATCACTGGCTGTAGGAGCAATAGTTACTGAGAAACTGACCTAAACACAAACACTTCACAAGTACCAAATATCACTCTGTAGGACCAATAATTACTGAGAAACGGACCTAAATGGAAAAACTTAAGAGAATCACTGGACAGAAAACTATACATCACCTTGAAATCATCAAGACAAACATTTTGAGCAAGATTCATGATGATCACTTCAAAAATGTGACCTCTAGAGCATCAACAAGGTTTTCCTTTGATTTGGCCAGGTGAGCTAGTTTTTGATATCAAGTGACCAGTTTTAAACTAGACCTAGAAATCATCAAGGCAAACATTTTGAGCAATATTTATGATGATTATTTAAAAAATGTGACCTCTGGAATGTTAACAGTTTTTTGCTGATTTGGCCAGGTCACCTAGTTTTTGACCCCATGTGACCCAGTTTCAAACTTGACCTAGAAATCATCAAGACAAACATTTTGAGCAAGATTCATGATGACTGCTTAAAAAATGTGACCGCTAGAGTGTTAACAAGGTTTTCTGATGGTTTGGCCTGGTGACCTAGTTTTTGACTCCAAGTGACCCAGTTTCGAACCTGACCTAGAAATCATCAAGACAAACATTTTGAGCAGGATTCATGCTGATTGCTTGAAAAACGTGACCGATGGAGTGTTAACAAGGTTTTCTGCTGATTTGGGCAGGTGACCTAATTTTTGACTCCAAGTGACCAAGTTTCGAACTTGACCTAGAAATCATCAAGACAAACATTTTGAGCAGGATTCATGATGATTGCTTGAAAAATGTGACCGCTAGAGTGTTAACAAGCTTTTCTGCTGATTTGGCCCAGTGACCTAGTTTTTGACTCCAAGTGACCCAGTTTCGAACCTGACCTAGAAATCATCAAGACAAACATTTTGAGCAGGATTCATGATGATTGCTTGAAAAACGTGACCGCTAGAGTGTTAACAAGGTTTTCTGCTGATTTGGGCAGGTGACCTAATTTTTGACTCCAAGTGACCCAGTTTCGAACCTGACCTAGAAATCATCAAGACAAACATTTTAAGCAGGATTCATGATGATTGCTTGAAAAACGTGACCACTAGAGTGTTAACAAGGTTTTCTGCTGATTTGGGCAGGTGACCTAATTTTTGACTCCAAGTGACCCAGTTTCGAACTTGACCTAGAAATCATCAAGACAAACATTTTGAGCAAGATTCATGATGATTGCTTCATAAATGTGACCGCTAGAGTGCTAACAAGGTTTTCTGCTGATTTGGCCCGGTGACCTAGTTTTTGACCCTAAGTGACCCAGTTTCGAACTTGACCTAGAAATTATCAAGGCAAAAATACTGAGCAAGATTCATGAAGATTGCTTGAAAAATGTGACCTCTAGAGTGTTAACAAGGTTTTCTGCTGATCTGGCCCAGTGACTTAGTTTTTGACCCAAAGTGACCCAGTTTCGAACTTGACCTAGATTTAATAGATTTAATGGAGGCAAACATTTTGAGCAAGTTTCATCAAGAATGAGTCAAAACTATGACCTCTAGAGTGTTAACAAGATTTTCCTTTGATCTGACCTGGTGACCTAGTTTTTACCCCAAGTAACCCAGTATCGAACTTGACCTAGATTTCATAGAGGCAAACATTTTGACCAAGTTTCATCAAGATTGGGTCAAAACTCTAGAGTGTTAACAAAATAATTGTTGACGACGAACGACGGACATAGGGTGATGACAATAGCTCAACCTGAGCTTTTGCTCAGGTGAGCTAATAAAATCTACATGTAGACATTGCATACAGAAAAAGGACAATACAAATACTGAAAAGTCTCAAACATTGGGAATGACAGGCCTGAGTACCCATTGTATACCAAGACCAGATGTCACGGTTTGCACCTTGTCAAACACCTGTTCGACAAAACTAACAGGTACATTTGTGTTTTACGGCCCAGTTAACCCAATTGGTCATGTCGAGTGTGGCCACTTTACCTACATATAACCACACTTTTACTGGGCAGTCTTAGTCCCTTAAGTGTTTAACAAGTACTGTGCACATTCTTTCGCCAGAAACTAACAGCTGACCTTCTTGAATCAGGAGAAGGAAAAGGATTACTGTAGAAAATATTTCATGATCAAATCTCCATGAAAGAATGCTGCCAACACATCAGGGGTCAAACCCTCAACCTCCTCATGACCAGTCGACACACATCCAACTGAGCCACCGAGGCTGCACACAGGTTGTAAAATGGATTGTTTGGATAAATATGATTACAGCTGAATCTCGTTATCTCCACATCGCTTATCTCGAATAGCTGCTTATCTCGAAGTGAAAATCTGCTCCCTGTTTAAACACAAGAGGCCCATGGGCCACTCACCTGAGTGACATAGCCATTGCAGATATGCTGATGTTATGCAACATTTTTTCAATCCTGTCATCGCAACTAATGAAAAGATCATCATTTCAGCAGTTCTTAATTTTGAAGAAGAATATATATGGCATGACAGTCAATGGGGTATGATCATTTGAACAAACTCTTAATCACATTTCTACAGTAGGATCAATGTGAAATTTGGTGGCTTTGTTTGTGTTGAGGTTTTACGGCCCAGTCAACCCAATGGGGTCATGACGAGCATGGTCAGTTTACCTAACCACACGTTTACTGGGCAGGCTTAGTCCTCTAAGCGGTTAACCAGTATTGTGCACATTCTTTCGCCAGAAACTGACAACTGCCCTTCTTGAACCAGCGGAAGGGAGAGAATGACAAATGGCTAAGTGGTTTCTGAAGAATCATGATTTTATACATGTTAACAGCTCTCATAAACATAAACAAGATGGCAGCCACCTAAGGTTTCCAATCAGAATGATTTTAGCTACTGTTGATCTACAAGTCACCTCGATACTTCCAATGAACTTTGAGTCAATTGCCCTTTCGGTTCAGGAGAAATAGTTCAAAACAGATTTTCAAGATGGACGCCATGGCCGCAATTTGGGATTTCCTATCGCAACGATTTGAGCTATTTTTTTTATCTACAAGCCACCCCCATGCTTCCTACCAAGTTTCAAGTCAATTGGCATTTCAGTTCAGAGAAAGAAGAGAAAAATAGATTTTCAAGATGGCCACCATCTTGGATTTCCGACTGGAACAATTTTAGCTATTTTTATATCTACAAGTCATGCCAATGCTTCCTACCAATTTTCGAATCAACTGGCCCTTTGGTTCAGGAAAATAAGCTAAAAAATGAGTTTCAAGATGGCTGCCATCTTGGATTTCCGATCCAAACAATTTAAGCTATTTTAGATCTACAAGTCACCCCAATGCTTCCTACCAAATTTCAAGTCAAATGGCCTTTCAATTCAGAAGAAGCGAAAAATAGATTTTCAAGATGGTGGTCATGGCGGCCGTCTTGGATTTCTTATAGGGATGATTTAGCTATTTTTTGATCTACAGGCCACCCTGATGCTTCCTACTTAGTTTAAAGTCAATAAGCCTTTCGATTCTTGAGAAGAAATGAAAAATACAAATGTATATTTTCAAGATGGCCGCCATCTTGGTTTTCCAATCGGAATGATTTTAGCCACTTTTGATCTAAAAGTCACCCCGAAGCTTCCTACTAAGTTTCAAATCAATTGGCTTTTGGGTTTAGGAGAACAAGCGAAAAAAAAATTTTTAAGATGGCCACCATGGCAGCCGTCTTGGATTTCCCATCAGCAGGATTTTAGCTATTTTTGATCTACAAGTCACCCTGATACTTCCTAACTAGTTTGGAGTCAATTGGGCTTTCCGCTCAGGAAATGAAGTGAAAAATAGATTTTCAAGATGGCGGCCATGGCAGCCATAGTGGATTTCCGATCGGAATGATTTTAGCTATTTTTTATCTACAAGTCACCCCGATGCTTCCTACCAAGTTTCCAGTTAATTCGCATTTGGATTTAGGAGAAGAAGCGAAATAGTAGGAGCAATAGTTACTGAGAAACTGACCTAAACACAAACACTTCACAAGTACCAAATATCACTCTGTAGGACCAATAATTACCGAGAAACGGACCTAAATGGAAAAGAGAATCACTGGACAGAAAACTATACATCACCTTGAAATCATCAAGACAAACATTTTGAGCAAGTATCATGATGATCACTTCAAATATGTGACCTCTAGAGCATCAACAACGTTTTCCTTTGATTTGGCCAGGTGAACTAGTTTTTGATATCAAGTGACCAAATTCGCATTTGGATTTAGGAGAAGAAGCGAAAAATAGATTTTCAAGATGGCCGCCATGGTGGCCATCTTGGATTTCCGATCGACATGATTTTAGCTACTTTTGATCTACAAGTCACCCTGATGCTTCCTAGCAGGTTTGGAGTCAAATGGCCTTTCGGTTCAGGAGAAGCGAAAAATAGATTTTCAAGATGACGGCCATGGTGGCCATCTTGGATTTCCGATAGGAACGATTTCAGCTATTTTTGATCTACAAGTCACCCTCAGCTTCCTACCATGCATAGAGTCAATTGGCCCAGGGGCGTAGGAGGAGTAGGCTTTTAAAGCAATTTAGATGCCGCATGACGCACAACCCATGACGGACGATGGACACTGACTGACCACAATACTCAACATGAGCACTTCGTGCTCAGGTAAGCTAAAAATTGAGCAAATTTGGCTCAGCGGCTTCAAAGGAGAAGTCGTCTGAAATTCTCAACAATTTTCCTATACAAATGTTATGGGGCTCATACAAATGCATAGGGGAGCAAACTTGACCTTGCCGTAAAAAGGTCAAATGTCAATGTACGACAATCTTTTTAGCAACTTTGGTAGATCTCCTGTCCCCGATGATTTGTACCCAGATTCAGCCCCAAGGCATCCTCGGTTCTGGAGAAGATTTTTAAAGGGTTTTACCATTGTTTGTGTTGAAGTTTTACGGCCCAGTCAAACCAATAGGGTCATGTCGAGTGCGGTCAGTTTACCTAACCACACGTTTACTGGGCAGGCTTAGTCCTCTAAGCGGTTAACCAGTATTGTGCACATTCTTTCGCCAGAAACTGACAACTGCCCTTCTTGAATCAGCGGAAGGGAGAGAATGACCGTAGAGAATATTTCATGATCAATCTCCACGAAAGAATGTTGCTAACCTCGGCAGGGTTTTACCATATATGGGCATGGCGGCCATCTTGGTCAATGAACTGCGACCATTTAAACAATCTTAAGTTTCCCCGACTTAAGAAGGCTCAATATGAAATTTGAGCAAATTTGGTTCAGTGGCTTCAGAGAAGAAGTTATTTAAAATTCTCAACAATTTACCTATTCAAATGTATGGGGCTCATACAAATGCATAGGGAAGCAAACTTGACCGTGCCGTAAAAAGGTCAAATATCAATGTACGACAATTCTTTTAGCAACTTTGGTAGACCTCTCGTCCCTGATGATTTGTGCAAAGATTCAGCCCCAAGGCATTCTCGGTTCTGAAGAAGATTTTTACCATATATGGACATTGCGGCCATCTTGGTCAACCGACCGCGACAATTTTAGCAATCTTTTGTTTCCCCACCCTAAGGTAGCTCCATATGAAATTTGAACAAAATTGGCTCAGAGGCTTCAGAGGAGAAGTCATTTGAAATTCTCAACAATTTTCCCATTAAAATGTACAGGGCTCATACAAATGCATAGGGAAGCAAACTTGACCTTGCCTTAAAAAGGTCAAACGTCAATGTACGACAATTCTTTTAGCAACTTTGGTAGACCTACCGTCCCCGATGATTTGTGCAAAGATTCAGCCCCAAGGTATCCTCGGTTATGGAGAAGAGGATTTTTAAAGGTTTTTACCATATATGGGCATGGCGGCCATCTTGATTGATGGACTGCGACCATTTTAGCAATCTTTCTTTACCCCACACTAAGGAGGCTCCATATGAAATTTGAGCAAAATTGGCTCAGCGGCTTCAGAGGAGAAGTCTTTTGAAAAAGTTAACAGACGGACGCACGACGGACGAAAAGTGATCACAATAGCTCATCCTAGCATAGCTCAGGCGAGCTAATGAAAATAATACAACAGGTAACAAAATATTGTGGAAAAAGAGGAGAAATTGCTCTCCGAAGGAGCATTTTCTCCTCTTTTTCACAATATTTTCAATATATCTTTAATCTCAGAAGTCAAATTACATATTCATTTGTGAAATCTAGTTATTCGATTTATTTTTTCATCAATTCTAAAAATCTGAGATGTTGAGATACAGATATATCGAAGTATTTCAGAGAGTCCCATGGACTTTGAGATAATAAGAGTCGACTGTAGTTAAACATAACTCTAGATAAGAGGCTTTTTTTTCCCCCTGCCAAACATTATTGATATATTTTCTTTTTCTCCATAACAACATATGTTGTGGAACTCATTAGAAACGCCTTGACGTCATGCTTCTATTAAGTACCCACAACATATGTTTTTGTGGAGAAATAAGAAAAAAAAAATACTTACCTAATACCCCCTTTTATCTGGAGTTCTGGTAATTGCTGCTAGGTTGCAGCAGATGACATTTTCAAATAGACTTATCAGTTCATGCTAACTGTCTCCTTGAGAGACTAGCTGACTCGCCTAGTATGACTTGACTAGTAAAACCTCAACTCAAAACAAGTGCTGCGGTGGGTGGGGCGGGGCAGTATACGCCTGTAAAGGTTTTTTCAGGAACAGGATAATTTGCATATCAGCAAACAAGACGACCATAATGATCCAGCATACAAGGTTTGCTGTAAATCTCTTAAAGCTCATAAGTTAAGACAATAAGAAAAAATGAAACTGTTGTTAGAAGCAATTAATTAAAATCCAACAGTGACTAAATGACTTTCACTTAAACTGACTGAGTGGACATGACTGCACACTACCCCTTTTTTTTGTTGTCAAAATACGGTAAATCTCCTAAAATTTCTAACAAAATTAAATAATTTCAGTTCTTGCTGTTTGGAATTTTAGAAATTATGATTTGCAAAAAAATTACTGTATGAAATTTTAGGACAGATACATTTACAGCCAAAATTGACCTGGCTGTCAGACGCCGGAAACGACCAAAAAGGACCAGCACGACGAAATGGTTTTCTAATTTGCTATGTGTGATTGGTAAACTGAATGTGAAATTGTATGAACAAATAAATATTTACCACACTGATGTTTGTTTTCAATTCCATCTGATTAATTCTGTGTCGAATAATGTTTCTCATAACAAAACAATTAAATGTAATTATCCGGTACACTAATTAATCGCCAGATACGTTTGTTCGGCACTCTGGGAATGTGCCACTTTCTTAAAATAGGCTGGCTTAGTCCACTGTCTTCTTACGTAACAACCCTCTTCACATTACCGCACTGACCAAAAAATACTTCAAAAGGTTACCGCACGTTTGTTCTTGTTTGAGCCACTACAGGAATATAAAAGTCCCTTTCCTCAAAGGTGAAGTGTACTGAATTTTAATGTGAAAAGCGCAGACTGATCAGAATCTCCGCTGTTTTGAAGCGCAGTATTCACACTGCATTCTGTTGGCGATATGCGTATACCCAGATCAGACCACCCCAATACATAGACTGCGTGGATGCGCATGTTGATCTTGTCTATGCTGGTCTCAAATGTCATAAGGTCGTTTCTGTTGGAAAGGACTCGTACATAAACAAACAGTGCCGACAACCAGATCTGAATGCAGACTGATCAAGATCAAAGATTTTAGCTCTACACCAAACTGAACTACGTATGCCAAACCTTTGAACTGCCATTATCGTTTTTAGCAATATTTCTTTCTTTAAGAAAAATGTATTGTCGTTTAAAATTCGGTAACGGAACTTATTGCAAGAATTATCTGTCATCAAATGGATCCCTGTTCAGGCGAAAATGTCCCTTTGTGCATTTGTGTAAGTCAGATCAGAGTGCGAGACGCAGTCTAGTGCAGGATGGTGTCCACTCAAATCGCTGATTAGGTCATTGGTATAAAACACTATAATACATGAATCGCAGTCTCCAGCAAGTGCAGACTGATCACATTTGTAACAAATGATTAGGTTCATTTTGGCTTGTTGGGACCTATCATCTCTGTTGGGACCATTACCTGTTCAAACAGGATGCACTGAGCATCATGACTCACGTGGTCAGACAGGAAATATTTTGCTGGAGGCGTTAATCCCCACGACGAAAATGTTTTTGGCGTGCTTATTGAAACCTTTATCATGCTAAACTTAAATATTAGCGGCAGATATTATCAAAGGACACAGTGTACAGACGAGCAGGAACGACCCAGATCAGAATGCGCGGATGCACATGCTAATTTACAATTTCGCGTGTAGCGCTTTCTTACTATCACATGTGCGTCACGCTTTGCAGAAATGATCAGATCAACTTAGGAATTCTGGTATAGCGCTCACATGACTTACCCAAATACCGGAATACTACCGAAATACAGGAATACCCGCGAAAAATACAGGAATACATGTGAAGACAACAATACTGGCTTTAATTAAGAAACGAATATACTCTGAAGACGATCTTGAAAAGCCCAGAGGCCAATTCCCCTATTCCCCCAAATTAGTTCCATTCCCTTGTTCTCTGCGGCGTCTGATCTGGGTCTACGCTGTTGCATAGGTCTATCTGTTCCAATATTTAGGATCTTTAAATTTTTAATATACGTGTGCCAGTTTCGTATGCATTTCTGACGAGAAAAGGCTCTATAAAATAAGTTTGTTTTTCTCCCGAAGAGGTGAATGTACCACTACGAGCACATTGTTTCTTAATGCGAGGCAAGGGAAATGTTGCTTTGTGACTGTTCATTTGGGTATTTTAATAATTATAATGTTCTCAATATATACATAATGTAAAAGAATAACAGTACTTATATTTATTTATACCCTGGTAAATGCGGAGTAAGGTCCTCACTCTTTAGGTTTTTACTGTTTAAAGGGAGCTAATTGCATATGCCTTGATGATGAATTTTACGAGTCGACCCAGCATTTTTTTTATTTTTTTTTGAATAAGGGGCGGATCCAGGATGATTTCTGAAGGGATTCGATTTGGTCGAATTTCCGTACTTACTCTACGTATTCGGACAGACAGGCCTGAGCAAACAGTGTAGACCCAGATCAGACGTCGCAAAACGCATTTAAATCTTCACTGAAACTGATATATTTAACCAAAGATTTGTAATCTCTCCAAGAACTGGAGTTTACATGCCTGTTTGCTACCACAAACGGCAAAATCTGACTGCCCTTGCATCGGAAGATGATCTGAGTCTACACTGGTCGCACGTCTTATTGTCCTAAAAGTATTTTCCATGTTCCCTCTTCTCCCTAACTAGTTTCATTCCCTCTTTCTCTGCGGTGTCTGATCTGAGTCTACAGTTTGCACAGGCCTATCTGTCCCAAAACTTAGGCTGCCAGTTTCATATGCACTTCTGATGAATAAATGCTCTATAATTTAACAAACATAAGTGTGTGTTTTCCCTCTAAGCGGTTTCCGCCATGATTTCTCGTGACGTTACCGTTCGAGCATGCGGTTTGTTCATGCGGGGCAAGGGAATGTGACTGTTGCATTTTCTGTATTTTCACATATATATTATACTGGAAATGAGACTGTCCCAGAACCGCGTTTCCTCGTCCGGTGGCATATCTGAGCAGACCCATGAAAATCCACGTAGGTATAGCAATAAGACATACGAAGTAGTGGTGACATACACGAACAAACAGCAAATAGTCAGATCGTACAGCGCGGATCCATAGATTTATCCTGGCCTTCCTTTTTCAACCGGAATATTTATCATGTCTGCCACAAGGTAACAACAGTTCTAGATCGCCTGCGCATAATCTAACCCTTATCAGGGCTTCCGTTAAGCGGACGTACGGCGTATATTACGCCCTGAGATTGCCACCGGACGTCCAAATTGAACTTCAAAGACGTACCGCGGACTTCCGAAATTTCTTTTGTCCGTCCGAAATCGATACCCGAGACGTCCAAAAATTGTCAAAAGGCCCGCCCACTTTTAACCAGTTGTATGATGTTTGCCCCGCCTACTTACCGGAAATTCGCTACCTGTGTTGACTGAGCTTTAAGGACATCCCACTTTCCGCTTGCGGGAGTTTTATTGACAGCCGTGTCAAGCGTCGCGGCACCCTTTTGATGGCTGCGTGATCACTGCATGTATTTGTCACGCGTGCTGAGTTGATTAATTGATGTTTTTTATAATTAAATTTTCTACTGCGATCCCGAAAATATTCGTTGAAATTATATGAAGTCATTATTATTTTTTAATATTCACGTCTTAAAATCTTAAATTATTATTTTTCTAAGAACGTGTGTCGTCTGCAACACTTCCGGGAATTGCCGAGTGAAATTGTAAAAATAAATAAATAACAATTATGCACAGAACGCAAATTAAGATCTATTCGAATTTAGAAGCTTACGTTTGTCATGACAACAAAAGCAATTTTTCAGATGAAAAGAAAATATATTTTTCGTCAAAATTTTCGGAAAAACCCGTTTCTAAATGCGTAGCCTTGTTCCGGTTGCGCTGTTTACCAGCGCGGAAAAGACGCAAAGTAAGTCTGAATAAAGGCGATTTGCGATGTTTTTGCTTGCTTTTCTCCGCGAACGAACGTTTTGCTGTTGGTATTTCATCGAGAGCTGCCTTTAATTTGTTTGTTGTCGCACGAGTCGGCGCCGTTTTCCCGCAATTTTTGTGAAGTAAGCAACTCGTTCGCTCGTGTTGATCAGCTTCAATCCGAACAAATATTTCATTAAATACATTTCTGCAAAATAATTTTAGCATAGTTTATTTTTAAGAAAACATGTTTTGGGTGTTTCTCTCATGTATTTTCTTTTCTTTTTTCTTTCTCTGGGCTTTGAAACGAATGCGAAGTTGTACCAATGTTGATGCTTTCTCTAAGGTCCGACATACAAGTACAGGCTTTCCAAAAAGATGCGATCGAATTTTAATAAGCGTTAAGGACATTTTTAAAACACATCTAAGAGAAGCGTGTATCATGGTGATTCTGTGTGACACTGAAATAAGAACCTATGTTCTACTAAAGAAAGGGCAGACCGCCGCAGCACGGAAAAAAAGTGGGACTTCCTAGATTTTCCTGTGGGACTTCCAAATTTGAGGGGTAGGAAGTCTGGGACTTCCTGAGTCTGGAAGTTAATGGAAGCCCTGCCTTATCATGCGGACATCCATGTGACTGTCGCGTGGAAATGGCTAACATTGTGATGGAAGTCTTTTTTTTTTTTTTTTTTTGAATTTTCAGTCAGTATTTTCCTGGGCTTGTATAAAATTAAAATACGGTTCCCATGCCATTTATGTACATACAATTCGTTATGACACTGCCGTGTGCAATTACGTTTTGCGGTGGCTTTCAACATTACTACTTTAGTTCCCGGTTCCGTAACGGAAAAAAAAACGTTACTGAAATTAGAATGTGCTGATGCTGTGTTTGAAATTTTAGAAATCCCCTTTTTGCAAAACTGCTATTGTTCCGAGATTTTAGGACATTTCCAGAAATTATTTTGGGCAAAAATATTAGGTGTTCGAAATTTTAGAGTGTTCGAAATTTTAGGACATTTACCGTAAGAAAAATATCAACTCTGGTTAGTAAATGAAAAGTATCATATTGTACTTAAGGTCTGCTTAAAAAAAAAAAAAAAAAAAAAAAAACTGCCTCCCTTAACCAAAACACAGCTTTTTTTTTAGCTTAACTCTTGTCATGCTGAATAAATTAAGATGCCACACACACCTACAAATTTCAGCCAATCAGATTTCTTGATCCAGATTGTTGATATAAATTCTCATACTGAATGACAAACAGTGCAGATCCAGATCAGTTGGCTTCTTCAGAAGCCAACTGATCTGGATCTACACTGTTTGCAAAGGCAGGTATACCCAGGTTCAGCAAGACAAGGGTTAATAGAGAAAAGATACTCAACGCACAGACCTAGATTAAACTTTTTTCACCTTGGTGAGGTGCTTCTAATGACTTGAGTACACACAAATTTTTTTATGCAGAAATAATGAAGGATCTTACATGAGTGAAATGTAAGATCCAGTTTTCAGGTTTTAGGGCCCAGTCAACCCATTAGTGTGAATGTCAGTTTACCTAATCACACATTTTTCTGGGCAGATTTATTTCTCTAAGCAGTTAACCACTTCTTCTGCACATTCTCTCATCAGAAACTGACAACACTGCCCTTCTTGAATCAGCAAAAGGGAGAGAATGGCCAATGAAAAACATTTCATGATCAATGTCTACGAAAGATGCCACACGCAGACTGAACCAGCGACCCCTTGATCACCAGTCAGACTAGCCACTGAGGCTGGCATGAAACTGATGAAACAAGACTTTGGCAAGTTGCAAGATTTCGTATGAAACAACCACAAATTCTGTTTACCACCTGATTTTCAAACTGTATTTAATGGCCATAGAAGTCAAAACTGTTTTCCAACAGAAAACAGGTTGTCACAGTCTGTTCCAAGACATTAAACGCCAGTAACCAGGTGCTATGTAACTTGTGGACAAACCATTTTCATGACAATATTTATAAATAATTATAGGATTATCAGATTGAGATACCCTCGCTTATTCCATTGAAGACTGGAGACCCCTAAAAGGGTAACCAGCAAACACTGCAAACCCAATGGGATATCTAATCAGGGTCCCCACTGTTTGCAAATAGTTCAACCATTTTTCTTTAGGAAAATCTACATCATATAGACTGACATACCTAAAATCGAAAATCAACTTCCAATATATAATGTGGGAGAGTTTATTCAGTGTTTAATGGGTTACCTAGAGCTATGCACTGTATGTACTCAAAACAGTAAAGAATCTGACAGAATGTATTTCCACAGTCAGAATTAGTTTCAACTCACTTACCTGAGTGGGGGAGTGTTGCTGGCAATGATAACCAGCTTGGCCTTGCCTTGGCGGAGGGTCTTCAGGGTCTGTTTGTAGCCAAGAACATATTTACCACTTTTCATCACAAGACCAAGTCTTGAGTTGATATTCTCTATACTCTTTTTCTGTAAAAAAGAGCAACACACAAAAATGAGACAGCAGTCAATTAATTCCCTTGAATACTCCCTGTAAACAACCAGGTCCAGCCACTTGGTTTCCTCCATTTTATCTTTAGGCCAAATAAAACAAGAGGCCCACGGGCCACAACTCGCTCACTTGAGTGAAACCACCACTGCAGATATGCAGATGGCATGCAACATTTTTCCAATACTCTTATGACAAGGCAATGGCTTAAACAGTTTTTGAAATATCTTGCTTACAAGGTTAAAATGCAAGTCACCCCCAATGCCCCCTACCAACTTTTGAGTCAACTGGCATTTCGGTGCAGTAGAAGAAGCAAAAAATAGATTTTCAAGATGGCTGCCATCTTGGATTTCCAATCGGAATGACTATAGCTATTTTTTGATCTACAAGTCACCCTGATGATTCCTACTAAGTTTCAAGTCAATTGACTTTTAGGTTTAGGAGAAGAAGCGAAAAATAGATTTTCAAGATGGCTGTCATGGAGGCCATCTTGGATTTCCAATTGGCACGATTTTAGCTATTTTTGATGTACAAGTCATCCGGATGCTTCCTAGCAAGTTTGGAGTCAATTGGCCTTTCGGTTCAGGAGAAGAAGCGAAAAATAGCTTTTCAAGATGGCTGCCATGGTGGCCATCTTGGATTTCTAATCAGCACAATTTTAGCCATTTTTGATTTATAAGTCACCCCAATGCTTATTAACCAGTTTAGAGTCAATTGGCTTTTGGGTTTAGGAGTAGAAGCGAAAAATAGATTTTCAAGATGGCTGCCATGGCGGCCATCTTGGAATTTGGACCGACACGATTTTAGCTATATCTGATCTACAAGTCACCCTGATGCTTCCTAGCAAGTTTGGATTTCGGTTCAGGGGAAGCGAAAAAAGATATTCAAGATAACGACCATCTTGGATTTCTGATCGGAACGATTTTAGCTATTTTTTTAGATCTACATTTCACCCTGATGCTTCCTACCAAGTATCGAGTCAATTGGCCCTGGGGTGTAGGAAGAGTAGGCTTTTTTTTCAATCTACATTTCACCCTGATGCTTCCTACCAAGTATCGAGTCAATTGGCCCTGGGGTGTAGGAAGAGTAGGCTTTTAAAGCAATTGTTCACGCCGCATGACGCACGCCGCATGACCCATGATGGACGACGGACATTGACCGACCACAATAGCTCACCATGCGCACTTCATGCTCAGGTGAGCTAAAAATCTGAGCAAATTTGGCTCAGTGGCTTCAGAGAAGTCGTCAAATTCTCATCAATTTTCCCATATAAATGTTATGGGGCTCATAAAAATGCATAGGGAAGCAAACTTGACCTTGCCGTAAAAAGGTCAAATGTCAACGTACGATAATCTTTTTAGCAATTTTGGTAGATCTCCTGTCCCTGATGATTTGTGCACTGATTTAGCCCCAAGACATCCTCAGTTCTGAAGAAGAAAATTTTTAAAGGGTCTTACCATATATGGGCATGGTGGCCATCTTGGTCGACCTACCGCGACCGTTTTAGCAATCTTTCGTTCCCCTGACTTAAGAAGGCACAATATGAAATTTGAGCAAATTTGGCTCAGTGGCTTCAGAGAAGAAGAAATTTAAAATTCTCAACAATTTTCCTATTCAAATGTATGGGGCTCATACAAATGCATAGGGAAGCAAACTTGACCCTGCCGTAAAAAGGTCAAATGTCAACGTACAACAATTCTTTTAGCAACTTTGGTAGACCTCTCGTTCCCGATTTGTGCAAAGATTCAGCCCCAAGGCATTCTCGGTTCTGGAGAAGAAGATTTTTAAAAGTTTTTACCATATATGGGCATGGCGGCCATCTTGGTCACAGACCGCGACAATTTTAGCAATCTTTTGTTTCCCCACACTAAGGTGGCTCCATATGAAATTTGAACAAAATTAGTTCAGAGGCTTCAGAGGAGAAGTCGTTTGAAACTCTTAACAATTTTCCCATTCAAATGTATAGAGCTCATATAAATGCATAGGGAAGCGAACTTGACCTTGCCGTAAAAAGGTCAAACGTAAACGTACGACAATTCTTTTAGCAATTTTGGTTGACCTCTCGTCCCCGATGATTTGTGCAAAGATCCAGCCCCAAGGCATCCTCCGTTATTGAGAAGAAGATTTGAAAAGTGATCAGAATAGCTCATCCTGAGCAGAGCTCAGGTGAGCTAAAAATATGTGTGTTTCAGGTTACATGGAATTTTAAAACAGGGACGGTAGGTTGGAAAATATTTTTATTTTGTTAAAAGATTTTATATGGGGTTAATAGGGAAACAATATGGCCGAATGGGGAAATCCCCACAAAATCCTTGAAAAACTTTAGGGTCGGTGGTGAAAACTTTGGCACGGTCGGGTAACCTGAAACACACACTTTTTTATTTTAGGCCTTAGCATCGCGTTTTTGTATTTTTTTTTTCTTTGAGATACCAGGGATGTTCGAAATGAATTGCTTATTGTCCTCTAGCTCGATATCCAAAGGGGGCACGATAAAAACCAATACATACCTGTATAGGGCTATTCAATATCTACAAAATGGTGTATAAATGTACATGTTAGACTAAGTGTAAGACATAAAATTTGCCATTTGAATACACGCAGTCACTGACCACTGCAGTAAAAATGGTTGGTAGAAGCGTCGACAAAAAAGATGAAATACGGGCTTACATCAAAGCTCGCTCAAAACTTGGTTGTTCTTTGAAGAAGCTGATGACTGAAATTTCTACTGCTTTTGGACCTTCTTGTGTGTCTTATGACACAGTTCGGCGGTGGAAAAAGAAATTTGAGTCTGGTGTCGAGTCCATCAAAAATGCATCAAAATCAGGTAGGCCAAAATCTGCATCTCGTAAAGAAATCGTTTCCAAAATAAAGGAAATCATTGAAGGAGATGCTAGATTTACAGTTCGTGATATTGCACGAAAGGTAGGCATATCACTATCAACGGTTCACCTTACTTTGAAGAAGCATTTGAAACTCAGAAAGATTTCTGCTAGATGGATGCCACATCTGTTGACTGACGAGCAAAAGAGGCAACGGGTTAAAGTGGTCAAAAAGCTGCTTCAAATGTTTCCAAATGCTTCGGAGAAGATTTCACATAAGCTTTAATTAGCTTGTTATCTGATCCTCTATGTCATTTTTGTATGTTTGTGTTGTACTCATTATATTTAATAAACTATTGTTTAAACCAAATGTTTCCAAAATATGACAAAAAGCAGTTTGCCAATGTCGTCACAGGTGATGAAACCTGGGTCCATTATTTTGAGCCCGACAGAAAGGTTAGCAATAAGATCTGGGCCACTAAACACAGCAAACGCCCAATAATTGCCAAACGTTCTTTGAGTACAAAGAAGGTTTTGTATGCAATCTTCTTCTCTGGTGAAGGAGTCGCAATAAAAGTGCCAGTGAAAAAGGGCAAAAGCAACACCGGAAAGTACTACAAAGACGTAGTACTGAAGAAACTGAAAAAGTATTATCAGAAACGACGCCCTGCCACTGGTTTTAAACACGTCCGTCTTCTACATGACAATGCCCCAGCTCATACCTCCGCAATAGTTACGGCGTTTTTGAAGAAAGAAAAAGTAACTGTTTTGCCTCACCCCCCGTATTCCCCAGACCTTGTCCCATGTGATTTCTTTGTTTCCGAAATTGAAAGCATTCCTTGCTGGGCGAAAATACCAGTCCCCATGACGCCTTCAAGAAGTGGATACATCGGCTGAAATTTTGCATTTCTAGCCACGGGGAGTACTTCGAGGGCATGATATGAGTACTTTTGGGCTAACTTGAAATTCGAAGTCTCCAGATAGAAATAAGCAATTCATTTCGAACATCCCTCGTATGTACTTGTGGCCATTTGTCAATAAACCTTCCAAAATATCAAAAAAAAAAAAAAAAAAAAAAAAAAAATCAAAAAAAAAAAAAAAAAAAAAAAACGTAATTGTGGCCATTTGTCAATAAACCTTCCAAAATATCAAAAAAAAAAAAGAAAAAAAAAAGAGGAAACATTTTTTGTGCAATAAGATGTATAATGTTATCATGTTAATATGTTTTTCACATATGTGTATGTGGAAAAAATTAAAGTTAAAACTTAAATTCCACTGAGAAAGTAGATGAAAAAAAAAAAAAAAAAAAAAAAAAAAAAAAAAATCAGAGAATTCCTATTTGAGTGACCTAGTTAGTATTTGGTTTGCCTTGATCTTTATCTTTCAAGGGAGATAATAGGACAAATTTCAGCAATCTCTCAGTCCAGAAAAGAGTTTTCCCTTGAGTCACATGACTTGCTGTAATACTTGAATACTCGTGAAAAATACTGGAATACCTGTGAGACACCTACTAAAAACCATGATCAATACTGCCTTTAAATTTTCTTTAAATTGTTTGTGTTGAGGTTTTACGGCCCAGTCAACCCAATGGGGTCATGTCGAGAGCGGCCAGTTCACCTAACCACACGTTTACTGGGCAGGCTTAGTCCTCTAAGCGGTTAACCAGTACTGTGCACATTCTTTCGCCAGAAACTGACAACTGCCCTTCTTGAATCAGCGGAAGGGAGAGAATGACCGTAGAAAATATTTCATAATCAATCTCCACTAAAGAATGTTGCCGACCTCGGCGGGGGTTGAACCTGCGACCTCCTGGTCTCCAGTCGGACGGCGCATCCAACTGAGCTACCGAGGCCGGCCTAAATTTTCTTTAAATAGTGTGGAATACAGCAGTCCATAGGACAGTGTGGAATACTAATGAAGATAGAAACATTTTTCCTCCATATAAAAACTAGAACTGTGTCAATATGACACAGATGCCCCCGCCCAGGGCTATCCTCACCCACCCGCAGGCATTTTGCAAAAAATGAAGTTGTAAAATGGGCCACAACTAGGGCTGCATGGTAAAACCGGTGCACGGGGTATTTTCATCCAATTGTATGTATTGCGTTACGTTTTTGCTACAGGTACTGTCGGTAAGTTCCGGATTTTATCGAAAATTTATAAAAGCCAATACTTGTTTTATACAAATTTCTTGATTGATTAATATAGGCAATTCCCATTTGTCATTGGTGATTATTTCTTGGTGAAATCAGATCTGTGACATATTAACAGAATTTCTTTGTGACATTCTATAGCTGATTGGTTCAATTTTAGGATTCCGTCGCTAAATTTAGTCTGGATGCATGCAAAGGCAAAATGGCTGACTTCAAGGTGTTCTCTAACAAACGGGCGAAAGCATAGGGATATGGGTCACTGACGTTTTTTTTTTCTTCTTTTTTTTTTTTCGATAAAAACAGAAATATACGAAATAGTACCTCCAGGGTAGTTGTATGATTGACCAGTGTGGAAAGTATCGCTGACACCGAATGGTACCCTGGCCTACTTTGCATGCCGAATCTCTAACAAGATCAAATGTATTGTTTCAAAACACTTATCCACGTCTATTCCCTATACATCCTGGTTTTCCTACGACACACAAAATCCCCGGAACTGATTAGAAATATATATTTCCAAGATGTTTTTCAACAATTACATTGTTCATTTCTTCAATTCCAGCAAGCCCGCACTTATGCTCCACTTGCAAGTAAATTTGCATTCCAAAAGTGAGTATTTTCCAGTGCGTGAGGGACTGATTTGATTTATGTCACTGTTTCTATTTACATCATCCAATCAAAAATACCTTTGGCACTGGGAAGCACCCACTTCTGGATTGCAAATTTAATTATGGGTGGAGTGCAAGTGCGGGCTTGCTGGAACAGGAGAAATGAACTATATATTGTTGGAAAATGTTTCGATTATTTGTAAGTGTTGAGGTTTTACTGCCCAGTCAACCCATTGGGGTCATGTCAAGCGCGGTCAGTTTACCTAACCATACGTTTACTGGGCTGGCTTAGTCCTCTAAGCGGTTAACCAGTATTGTACACATTCTTTCGCCAAAAACTGACAAATGCCTTTCTTGAACCAGCATAAGCGAGAGAATGACCGTAGAAAATATTTCATGATCAAACCGACGAAAGAATGTTGCCGACCTCGGCGGGGGTTGAACCCGCGACCTCCTGGCTTCCAGTTGGACAACGCATCCAACTGAGCCACCGAGGCTGGCAACATTCTGATTATATATATTTCTAAGAGATTCCAGGGATTTTGCGTGTCATGTAGTAAAACTAGGGTGCCTAGGGAATAGAACTGGAATAAGTGTTTTGAAACAATATGTCTAATCTTCGTGCAAAGTAGGTCAGGGTACCGTTCAGCGTCAATGTTACACATATATGATGTCATACAACTATCCTGAAGTTACTATTTCGTAAGAAAGTTTTAATCGAAAAAAAACAACAACAAAAAACGACCATGACCCCGTTCCCAATGGGGTTTCAGCAGAAAGCCGATATTATTTGGCGTCATTTTGGACTAAAAAAGGGAAAGTCAGACTGTTATGCTTATCTGGGTCAACGCCACTCGCCTAGAAACAGAATCTCTTTTCTTAATAAATTGCTAAAACATATTGAGCTTTTCTTATATACGGTACATACTAAAGCCTCTTTGTACAAAAATTACATTTAATATAAATCATTTGGGCATGGTTAGCATCAGCAGCAACCACATATTCTGGTACAGGATCTTAAGAATGTCTAATGACATTCATTCCTGGTTAATGAATGTCATTAGACGTATCACTAGTAAAAATTCTGAAAATTCTGAAGGAATGCACAGCGAACAGCAAAGATGCTGAGCAGACAGCGCAAATGCGCAGGCTGGTCCACTTCTTGGGGGTTGCATTAGATCCAATTTGTAGTTGGAAATGTGACATTTTATGGCTCCATTTCGTAACAATAAGCTCATACACAGAAAAGAAAGACTTCTGCCTCCATTTCGTAATGTAAAAAAAAAAAAAAAAAAAAAAAAATGTAAGTGAAAAATTCTTTCCCCTTTCAATTATGATTCAGAAAATCATATGCAAACAAGATAGAAATGTTATTTTCCTTGACTGTCTCTAATGATTAATGAAAAAAGAACTAGCAAAAACGCATGTTTAATGTACAGTACGGCTCAGGTAAAAGAACCATTTTTTTTTTCATTTCGCGGACCAATTTTACAATCCGCGATTTTCCGCCAAGTGGTTTGGAGTAAACCACTTCAAGTGAAAAAGTTTTACTCGAAGTTATGCGCTCGATATTCCGAGGACATTCAGCGGACCTCAGTGTACCCATGATATTCGGAGTGTTTGCGAGTATTTGCGAGTGGCGATAGATTATTCTGTACAGGTAAGTTTGACCACTCAGATCATTCTCTCAAACGACGATAATCAAACAAAAATTATTACAACTGCGAATACAATAAATACCCGCTAAACTAGTGCTGGCAGTAGCAGGATCAGACTGCAAAATGTATCCACTTACATAAATAGTTCTGCTTCCGACGACCAACTCTGGGACTGATTTTTTTTATGTTTCAGCTGCGAGTATCAAAGGGCATAGCCGAACAACAGCTGGTATGCGCAAGGCCGGCGACGTATTTGGCCCAAAGCCTCGGATGATTTCTAATCGCCCAGTTTTAGTTTTGGATTAAGGGTGGCTGTCGCCCGAGTCTTCCTATATTCGTTTTCATGTGACTAGCTTATCCAGGTTGGCTTGTTTTTCTCGTGTCACTTTGCAATGTGCTGCGGCTACCAAAAAAATAGTTTGAACCCCCGTAACACTGCTGAAAATTATAGAGATGTCGACCTAACTGTTTTAGTATTTTACAGTGAAAATAAGGCTGAACATTTGATGTGAATCGTCTGCCCAGTAGACGATTTACATGTAACGTCACGCTTAATTTACAAAAAAAAAAAAAAAAAAAAAAAAAAAAAAAAAAAAATGAAAATGCCGTCTACTGAATATGCTGAGCGCTTCCAGGGTAAAAGTAGGGATACATTTCATTTGACAAGGGAGACAGACACTATCATGCTGGAATGTATCTACACTGCTTGGATCGAGGCCCGGACGGTTGATGATTGGACCAGGGTTAGGACTGCCCATTCAAATCACGGTGACTTGGTGTCTTATGTCTCTTTCAACAAACAAACAAAAAAAAAAAAAAAAAAAAAATAAAAATATTTAAGTCATAATGAGATGATAGAACGCGGCGTCTGGTCAGGGTATTCACTGTTTGCCATTTTTCTCTAGGAATATCTAAATCTCATAGCCGGATGTACCTAAAATGGACGAGCCAGAAGCTTACAAGTTTTGCAAACTCTCTCTCTCTCTCTCTGGAAAACTCTTTCTTTTTACCCTCATGCAAATATGGCGGGTCTGCTTTCGAGTTAGAAGTTGTTTGCACTGACTTTATTGGAAAAATGATATGGCACCGGCGGGAATCGAACGCGATTCAATCCCCACTTATCATGAAACACATGTATTTGCTACGGTCATTCGCTCCTTCCACTGCTTCAAGATTGGCAGTTAAAACTTTCTGGCGGAAGGGGGTTCGATGTACTGGTTAACCACTTATTGTATAAGCATATACAATTTACAGGCGCGATTCATAAAAAATGCTGTTCTCAATCCCATTTCGCATGGGCCAGACTCGTTAAAGCAACTGCAGTTAACTCCCTTTTGATAGACAGTTGCAGTTAGCTCCCTTAAAAGCGTAAACACCTGCAGTGTGAGGATGTTACCCAGCATTTATCAGGGTACAAATGAATATTATGTTATGTTATTCTCTTACAATATATACATTAATAACATTATCTTTATTGGTTAATAGAGCAATCTCCAAAACTTTCGTTTCCATGTAAAGTGTTCTGTTTTTGTGTCTTCAAAATTTATGCAAAACCAAGACCGTAATTTATTAAACCAGTAAAAGAGACGCATGTATGAACCTAGCATCGGCGGGAAAGAATCTTCAAAATGACATTTGTCCATATTATCATATGCCCTCGCGGACATTCTAGGCAGAGTCTTCCTGGTTAGAAACCAATACTAAGTTACGAGGACAGAGTGTCTTGCTCAAAGACACAACACTTGGTGCTCGCGGGTACCCTAGCGGGAACCACTATCTGGGCTACTTCAGCAGACGACAGAAAAAAAAACATCGTTATTTTTTTTTAATACCAAGAAAACAGGATTTGACATTCATGCAGTGGAGACAATTTGCATGAAATGCAAATCCTGTTTTCTTGGAAGAATGAGAAAAATATTTCACAATGTCGTCTGTTGAAAATTTTAGCCAGAGTGTTAGGCGTTATGGTTTGCACAAACAAATCGCGCATGGGTCTGTGCATGGCGAAACCTACGATGTCATGTACGAAGAGACGAATCAGCCTGCACACTCTGAGCCTGCACATCAGTAGTCTGATCAGAGCCTACGCTAATCGTATGTACCTCCTACAATCTCTGGGTTTAACAAAATGTCGTGCGACGAGCGAAGACTCGGGTCAGTCAGCGCAACTGCACATTCTGATAAAAGCATTCGCTGATCGTATTTACCTTCGATAGCTGGGCTGTCCAAAGCGGGATAAACAGTGCGACTGCAACAGCACATTTCCGACCAGACCCTTCGCTGATTGTACAGTATGCACCTTCTTCGGACTCCGGGCTATCCAAGAAGCTTGCTTTATATAGAGGGTCGATGCACAGACTGACCTGGGTCTTTGCTGGTCGCACATACATTGTACTATTGTACGTTTTGTTGTCCGGTTCATTGTACAGTACAAGTTTCGCGAAGATTATATCGTTCGCGCTCCACGATAAAAAATTTTGCTCGTTAGCGCGAAACAAGCGTGGGATGAACGTGGGTTTAGCGCAGTTTTTGCGCGAAGCGTGAAGAATGGAACACGAGGTTACGTAATCGTAGCGCGAAACGTATTACTGGCACGAGCGTGACAAGCGTGGAAAGGATTAACGACAGTAGTAAAATATTTCTATCACAGGTGAGTCTGTGAATAAAGATCGATTCACGGTACTTTTGCAGTAGATTTTGATCCAGAAGTTCTCATTCTGTTGACAGAAAACCACAGCACAATAAATAAAATTGCACATTATCTACATGTATGTGTGGATGCGCAACCTGAGCCGAGTCTTCCTTGTTTTATATCATTTCGCTTATTTGTGATCTCAATACCTATTCGACAAATACAAATTGTCCGTCAGGAAATTGAGATTCCCCTTCAACTTTATTAATGTCCAGTCGGGGAAGTATTTCACAATCTGGCAATAAAACGTTTCTTTTCTTTTTTTTTTTTTTGTTAGCGGTTTAGATGAGTTATCGCATATGCGACCAGCATGTACAGCCCGACGTTAACCGGAGTTCCTTGGTGTAATTTGGCAAAACACCTGGCCGTCATATGGTACAGTCAGCGTGGAGGTTATATCGTCCATTCTCATGCGGATGCGTAAGTTGATCTGAGTCTGCACTAGTCGCAAAAGTCTCTTTGTACCAAACGAGTTTTCCCAATCGCCACACTCCGTGTCCCCAAAAATTAGGTTCATTCCCTTGTTCTCTTAAAATATTTACCAAAGTTGCAATGATACGCCACCAGATGACGACACACAATTCTGGGACGTTCGCATTTCCAGTATAGATTACAAAAATACAAGTGGAGATACCCGGAAGATGCAACAGTCACATTCCCTTGCCCCGCATGAAGAAACCGCGTGCACGTAACGGTAACGTCACGAGAAATCGAGGCGGATACCGCTAAGAGAAAAACACACTTATGTGCGTTAAATTATAGAGAATTTTTTTCGTCAGAACTGCATATGAAGCTGGCATGTATAACAAGAGGCCCACGGGCCACGATTCGCTCACCTGAGTGACATAGCCACTGCAGACATGCAGATGTTTTGTTCAATGGACCATACCCATTTTAGCAATCTTTCATTCTCCTGCCCACAGAGGCTCCGCATGAAATTTGAGCAACACTGGCCCGGAGGCGTCGGAGGAAAAGCCATTTGAAATTATCAACATTTTTTCCATACAAATGTATGGGGCCCATACAAATGCATACAGAAGCAAACTTGACCTCGCCATAAAAAGGTTAAATGTCAATGTATGACAATTATTTTAGCAACTTCGGTAGATTGCCTGTTCCAGATGATATATGCAAAGATCAAGCCATCCTCGGTTTTGGAGATTAAGGTTTTTAAATGTTTTTTCCCATGCAAATGCATAAGGAAGCAACTTGACCTTGCCGTAAAAAGGTTAAATGTCAATGTATGACCATTATTTTAGCAACTTTGGTAGACCCTCTGTCCCCGATGATTTATGCAAACATTCAGCCCCAAAGCATCCTCGGTTCTAGAGAAGATTTATAAAGGTTTTTACCATATGTGGGCATGGCACCCATCTTGGTCAACGAACCGTGACCATTTTAGCTATCTTTTATTCTCCCTACCTAAGGAGGCTCCATATGAAATTTGAGCAAAATTGGCCCAGAGGCTCCAGAGGAGAAGTTGTTTGAAATTCTGAACATTTTTCCCATACAAATGCATAAGGAAGCAAAATTGACCTTAACATAAAAAGGTCAAATGTCAATGTACAACCATTATTTTAGCAATTTTGGTAGCACTCCTGTTCCCTAAGATATATGCAAAGATTCAGCCATAAGGCATGCTCGGTTTTGGAGAATAAGATTTTTAAAGGTTTTTCCCATACAAATGCACAGGGAAGCAAACTTGACCTTGCCGTAAAAAGGTCAAATGTCAACGTACGACAATTCTTTTAGCAATGTTGGTAGACCTCCCGTCCCCGATGATTCCTGCAAAGGTTCAGCCCCAAGGCATTCTCGGTTCTGAAGAAGATTTTAAAAGATTTTTACCATATATGGGCGTGGCGGCCATCTTGGTCAACGGACCACGACCATTTTAGCAATTTTCTGTTCCCCCACCCTAAGGAGGCTCCATATGAAATTTGAGCAAAATTGGCCCAGAGGCTCCAGAGGAGAAGTTGTTTGAAATTCTGAACATTTTTCCCATACAAATGCATAAGGAAGCAAAATTGACCTTACCGTAAAAAGGTCAAATGTCAATGTACCACCATTATTTTAGCAATTTTGGTAGCTCTCCTGTTCCCACAGATATATGCAAAGATTCAGCCATAAGGCATGCTGGGTTTTGGAAAAGAAGATCTTTAAAGGTTTTTCCCATACAAATGCATAGGGAAGCAAACTTGACCTTGCCGTAAAAAGGTCAAACGTCAACGTACGACAAATCGTTTAGCAATTTTGGTAGACCTCCCGTCCCTGATGATTCCTGCAGAAGTTCAGCCCCAAGGCATTCTCGGTTCTGGAGGAGAAGATTTTTAAAGGTTTTTACCATATATGGGCGTGGCAGCCATCTTGGTCAACGGACCGCGACCATTTTAGCAATTTTTCGTTCCCCCATCCTAAGGAGGCTCCATATGAAATTTGAGCAAAATTGGCTCAGCGGTTTCAGAGGAGAAGTTGTTTGAAAATGTTAACGGACGGACGCATGGACGGACGGACGAAAAGTGATCACAATAGCTCATCCTGAGCAGAGCTCAGGTGAGCTAAAAAGTAGAACCTAAGTATTGGGACAGAAAGGCCTATGCAAAGTGTAGACACAGATCAGACGCCGCAAAGAAAAGGGGAATGGAACTAGTGAGGGGGAACAGGGAACATGGAAATTTGGAAACACTTTTAGGACATAAGACGTGCGACCAGTGAAGACTCAGATCATCTTCCGATGCAAGGGCGGTCAGATTGTGCCGGTTGTGGTGACAAACAGGCATGTACATGTAAACTTCAGTTCTTGAAGTGATTACAAATCTCTGGTTAAATCAAAAGACGTATAAAATTACGTCCTTGGTTAAATACATCACCGTTTCAGTGAAGGTTTAAATGCGTTCTGTGGCGTCTGATCTGGGTCTATACTGTTTGCTCAGGCATGTCTGTCTGAATACGTAGAGTAAGTACGGCAATTAGATCAAATCGAACCCCTTTCAGAAATCGTCCTGGATCCGCCCCGGATTCATAAAAAAAAAAATACTGTGTTCGACTCGTAAAGTTCATTATCAAGGCATATGCAATTAGCTCCCTTTAAACAGTAAAACCTAGAGTGAGGGCCTTACCCCGCATTTACCAGGGTATAAATAAATATTGGCACTGTTATTCTTTTACATCATCTATATATTGAGAACATTAGGATTATTAAAATACCCAGAAAATGCAACAGTCACAAAGCAACATTCTTTCCCTTGCCCCGCATGAAGAAACCACGTGCTCGCAGCAGTAATGTTACGTGAAATCGTGGCGGGAAACCGCTTCGGGAGAAAAACACAACTTAATTTATAGAGCCTTTTCTCGTCAGAAATGTACACAAAACTGGCACGTATTAAAAATATAAAGAACCTAAGTATTGGAACAGATAGGCCTATGCAAAGAGTGCAGACCCAGATTAGACGCTGCAGAGAACAAGGGAATGAAACTAAATTAGGAATCATGACAATTTGGAAAACACTTTTAGGACGATGAGACTTGTGCGACCAGTGAATACTAAGATCAACCTGCGAATCAGTCTTCGCTGTTTGTATGAGCTTCTTTGGCCTCTGGGCTTTTCAAGATCATCCTCCGAGTGTATGCTTTTCTTAATTAAAGCCAATATTGGTGTCTTCAGAAGGTGTCTTTCACCTTCAAGCTAATGACAATTCAGATGAGTGAGTGTTTTACGTCCAACTAACAGTTAGGTCATGGAGAGATGGGGGCCTTGGTTTAAAGTCTCATATGAAAGACTGAAGAAGCCTGGGATCGAATTCATGACCCCTGCATGGGTTACAAGGCGAGCAGCTTTACCACTACACCACCGACTCCGAGGCACCCTTTCCTAATATGTCATACTGTTAAATATTTTATAAATGGGTGGCAGATATTGCACCATGCCCCGCCACTATACTAACATCAAGCAAGTGTCATAACTCTGTTAATAAATTAATAAAGTTTCAAGAAAATACCTTGAATTGTTTTCAAGTTACAGAGCGAACACAAATATATTACAGAAATCACTATGATATTCTCGATGTTCAAAGGGCCATGACTCCAAAAGTAGGCTCACTCATCAACGTATATGAAAGAAAAGAAGGACAGTTGTCAGTTTCTGCTGAAATGATTAACAGCTAATGTCTGCCTGCCCCGGAAATGTGTGCGGGCTCGACAAGACCGAAATACTTTTGACTGGGCCGTCTACGTCGGTACAAGGTTATTATGCCTGAAGTATAATTTACGATGTACGTACAATGAATATGAGCCCGCGCCGGACATTCAGCAGACGGCATTTTCATATTTTTTTCTTTATTTTCCAGTGCAAATAACGGGGCAAATAAGGCGTGACATTACATATGGACCGTTTGCTCGGCAGACGATTCACATAAAAAGTTCAGCCTTGCTGTAAAATACTGAAAACAGATCGGCATCTGCTCTAAAATTTTCAGCAGCGCTCCAGAGGTTCAAGCAGTTTTCTTGGCAGCAGCACGTGCTAACCTTGAAAATAATGGGTGAAAGGCGGGAATTTCCGACTTAGGAAGAGAAGCATGATAAACTGGTAAACAAACAATAAGATGGTTTGAAAAGGGACATTTCCGCTGCTAAAGTGACACAGAAAAAATGAGCCAGCCTGAATATAGAATTTGTCAGGTGATTGTCGGCATCTGTACATTCTGCTAAGATTCTTCTAGGGACCGTGTAGAATACGTAAGGCGAACAACGAAGACCCTGACCAGATTGTGCAGATTGTTTTGGGGCTTCGCTGTTGGGAAGAATAAAATTACAACTAAAACACTACAAAATCACACATTACTTTGTAGTTTATTTGTGTTCTGACTAAACATAATAAGTCAATTATAAATCATTATTCTATTTTGTTGTACATGTATGTTAGGAGAAATGTGCACATACTTTTTTTTTATATTCAAAATTTTACGTTCAGATAACTCGAGCATTTTTACCTGAGACTGCATAAGGTGAGCCTGGATAAGAGTGGAAGCTAGCGCGAGCGTGATCGTTTTCACGCTGCATGATATCCCAGCGCGAGCTGAGCGCGGATTTAGCACGGGTTTAGCGTGGGATAAGCGCGGGATTTAATCTTTTCCGCGATCGCGCATTAGAGCGAACGATATAACCATCGTGAAAGCTGTACTGTACGTACATTGTAAATCATACTTCAGACATGAGAACTTTGTACCGACGTAATTTTGATTTGAACTGGAGTCTACACTATTTCGGTCTTGTCGAGCACGCACACTTTTCCGGGGTGGGCTTATTCATAAGCTATTAATCATTTCAGCAGAAAGTGATAACTGCCCTTCTTTTCTTTTATATACTTTTGATGATAGAGCTTACTTTTGGAGTTAGGTCCCTTTTGAACACCGAAAATATTTTAGTGATTTCTGATTTTTTTTTTTTTGTCTGCTCTGTAACTTGAAAACTGTTTGAGATATTTTCTTGAAACTTATTAGTTTATTAACAGAGTCATGACACTTGCTTGATGTAAGTGCAGTGGCGGGGTATGGTGAAATGTCTGCAGCCCTTTTATTAGATATTTTACAGTATGAAATGTTGGGAAATGGTGCCTCCGTGGTGTAGTGGTAAAGCTTCTCGTCTTGTCAACCGGGGGTCATGAGTTCGATCCCAGGCTTCTCATGCCTTTCATATTGGACTTTAAACCAAGGTTCATTTCTAGCTGTTAGTAGGACGTAAAAAACTCACTCGTTTGAATTGTCATTAGCCTCTATTGCCCCTTGTGCGCGTAAAGTGTGTTTTTGTGTGACAGACACCCTTTTCACATGTGCTGTCTTGTTGATTCAATGCGTCTTTGGTAGCAGAAGCACCCCTTTAAGTAAATTCATATTGACACGTGCGTTTGCTGCACGTAAGTGAGAATTTGCCTGTCTTTTACCACAGTACGTCATTTATACTGAGCGCGTGCGGTTATTGCATGGGAAAAAGCAGTTACAGGAATACCGAATATAAAATATGTAATTCGTCGACTGGGGGGCAGATGTTTGATTCTCTTTGTGATTTTTGTGTATTTGTAAAAACGACCATGCCGGACCCACTTTTGTGGCCGGACTAGACTAAGCCAAAGAATCCATAGAGCTTTGTCGAGGCCCGTGCTACGTGCTCGAACAGTGAATGGGGCTACCGGGGTTATCTTTGGACCTAGGGAGCACCCAAATATATTCAGGGAACAAGGCAGCATTGGTTGATATTTTAAGAAAACAAGGGAATGGACCTAATTTTAGGGGATCGGAATGCGGAAATTTGGAAAACTCTTTTGGGACAATAAGACCTTTATGATTAGTGCAGACTCAGATCAATCTGCGCATCCGCATGGACGATATAACCTTCACACAGACTGTACTATATGAATGGAAAAATAAAGATATAAATAAATAAAACTATATTTATTAAAGAAATATCTAAATATCTTTATTTATTAAATAAATAAATATATAAAAACCGGACAGGTATTTAGTCGAATTACTCCGAGGAATTTCGCGAGAAATATTGCCTCTGGGTACAATGTTACCATTCCGAGTAACTTCGCATAACACATACTTTCGGCGAACTTGCGAGTGGTGTCCGCCGAATATTACGTTTACATGGTTTGATTCAGAGTGTTTTAGGGAAGTTCGCGAAACGCCGATATTCGGAGTAGAGAGTTTTTTGGTTCTTTTACCCGAGCTATACTGTATATAAAAGTTTTGTGGCTCCATTTCGTAAATAACTCTGTATCATTAAAAAAAACTCCACTTCGTTCAGAAAATCAGATAAAATATGTCATAAGCAATTGCTGGTTTAACATATATCCATTTCGTAAAAATCTCCATTTCGTTAAAAATCCATTTCGTCATGAAAAAAATCCGCAGGCACCACTTAGTTCACGATCTATATTTGCACTATTTATTCTCATAATGTACTATGATCAGTCTGGGAGTGATTTGTTTTCTACATGGGTGAGTTGTCTTTGGGCAAGTTGTCTTGGGGCGAGTTTGGGGTGAATTGTCCTGCACACTTCTTGCGGTACAAGGCAATGAGGGATGGTTTTACAGCACCTAATTGGGAGGATAAGATCATCACAGTCTACTGAGGACTGCGAACAGTCTACCCTGGATTTCTTGTTCCTAAAGAGAGCACCAACATGTGCAGATATCCAGGGGCAATTCGTTTACAGTAAACTTGCAGATTTGAAAGCAGTTCAGAACACGTGTTTCTTACCGCTTTTTTCGCTGGTGGCATTTTTGCAATTTCTCAGGATCTCAGCGCGAGTGTGATACCTGAAAAATACAGAATCAGTTGATGTCACTGAATCACACGAATTTTCTGTTGTATACGTAACTATTTCTTAAAATGAATTCAATTTCTTCTACAATCTCCAAACACGACTTGCCTTCTCCACGTTCCGGAAATGAAAGACAGCTTCAAGGACTGGTTGCGAAGGTTTCGAAATATCTGGTAAAAACCAGTACCAATATCGGTCGGGTTGCCTAAACACAGAAAAGGAACGGAGAGATGCAAAAGAGACGATAAACTATAGCAAAAAAGACCCTTTGTATGAGCCGAGTGTGTGTGAGATATATGTTATTACATATAAACCCTGTTAAACGATTCCTCTATACATAGGTATGAACTTTTTTTTTTTTTTTTTTTTTTTTACGAAATGGAGCATTCCTCCTCCAACCGGGACCGAGACAGTTCACCGACAAGACAGTTCACCGACACGTATTGGAGAAATTTCACAGACAGATTTGAAGACAGTTCACCGACAAAAAATGTATATGTACAGCCGTGTAGCCTGTTGTGGCGCATCTGCCAATGCGGCTAACACAAATATTTTTCTCCCAAAAAATCCCGAAGTATGATTTTGTGGGCGTATGTGATGAAACATATCAAAAAGGTACATGGCCATTACAATTTGTATGGGGAATAAGGAGTTTATTTCAAAATAATGAGGAAACTGTTGATTTCACTAAAACCAAAGGACCCTTTTTCCTGAACGTGAAATTTAAAAGGTGGTTTTGTCAGTGTGAACAATGAAAATGGCACAAATATATTCTGAATTGATTAGTTATCATAGAAATGCATCTTTAATAAAAAAAAAAACAACATTCTTTAAGTTCAAGGCAACAGGCAAAATTCTAACAGGATGAAAATGATAAGATCAATATACTGAAAACCTCATTTGTTCTGAAGTAATGCGCAATTAGCTTTAACAGCCTGAACTGTTGAAGATATAACGTAGTGTATTTTTTGCGAAAAAAAGGGCTGACGCATCTTATGAAGTCAAAGATAATTAAAAGAAGATAATTAGCGGTAAGATATTGATGTCAAAAGATAATAATAATAAAAAAATAATAATAATTACAGTAAGATATCGAGATAATAGTGTAAATGAGGGACACTGGGCTATCTGTGTTTTATTTCTACTCAAGTGTATCCAGCACCTCACTAGCGCTTAGCACCCTGAGTAATATTTTCAGCAGACGACATGTTGAAATACTTTTCTTATTCCTGCCCCCCATCTCCCTCTCCACCCCCCCCCCCCTGCAAAAAAAAAAAAAAAAAATAAAATAAAATAAAATAAAACAACAACAGGATTTTGCCTTTCAAGCAAATTATGGAGACAATTCGCATGAAATGGTAAAAAATAAGAAAAACATCAATTTGTTGTATGCTGAATTTGCCCAGGGAGTGATAAAAGTTAAAGCATAATTGAGTCCCTCCAAAAAGAAAACAACCTTGTGACATGTGCGAGCAGTGTAGACCCAGATCAGCCTGTGCATATTGACAGTCTGATAAGGGTCTAGAATCTTAATAGTCAATAGATGATGTTGGTGGTCTGTGTATACCTGACATCACGATATCATGCCTACATAATTTTGACCCCCTTAAACCCCACTTTATACAGTAAAACTGGGGCAAGTTTGCAGGGGTATTAGTTATTATTCTTATTTCTGCTCAAAACAAGGACTGTGGGCACTCGTTAGAACCGCCTCGCCGAGGCGGTTCTAACGAGTGCCCACAATCTATGTATTGAGCAGAAATATGAAAAATAACAGTTTTTATCTGAAAATTTAAAATTTTTGGAGGAGAAATTTTCTATATATTTGAATAGGCGTGTTTTCGTAATGTAAGACTGCGGATGCTCAGGCTCTGGTTAACACTGTTGGCATTCTTCTTAAGATCATTTTCTATAGGGAGTGGCAGTTGGGAGCCTTTATGCATAGCTGCAGACAAGGGGGGGGGGGGGGGGTGGGGGGGGGGGGGGAGGGTATCCACATAATAGTTTTCTTATTTCTCTACGAAAACACATGTTGTGGGTACTCATTAGAAGCGCCTCTCTGAGGCGTTTCTAATGAGTACCCACAACATATGTTTTTGTGGAGGAATAAGAAAAATATCAGCATTTTTCTGATGAAAAGAACGCATTATCTGTTGTTATGTTTATGCGAACCGAATTTTTATTTTAAGAGTAGCATCGAGACCCAGGGTGAAGTGGGCTAGCTGTAAAAGTACTTTAAACCCCCGGTGGTTTACTCTACTGACCGTTCTAAGGCAATGATCTCGGTGTTAATCTTACTCTTTGTTGCTTTGTGGTTTATTCTACGAGGTGATTTATTTCATGTCTTACCTTGTGTTATTTTATTCTTGTGTTTTTCAATCCTTTTAGCCTTGCGATTACCTCGCTTGGAGAAGAAAGAGTTAATCTTAGTACTTTTCGTACGTTTGTTCGCTTTATGCCTGTTTGGTTTTGTCGGTTTCCTCTTCAACTTGGTGTCTGGGAGGGGCTGCGGTTTGTGATTGTGGCGCTCCCTGGGCTTTTCTCTAACCCTTTTCCAATTATATAGTGTAGATTAGAGAGAAGAATATGGAAAATAAAAGCTGTTTGTATAACATTTTTGTTTTTGTCTCACTTTTATTTCTTCATTGCTATATTCTGGTTTACATGCCACTTAAACATCTCTACTCCAAGAACAAGGGCCGATGTAGATGTATTCTGTAAGGGAAGTCGGGTTTGCGTCTTTCATAACCTCTGAGAGAAATTTAGTGAAATTATTCTATAACTGGTCAGAACTTGAGTTTACCCTTATTTAAGTGTGTATACATATTTTAAGGAAGATGCTTTAAATTTCCGATATATGTAAGTGGAGAAGAAATGGTTTGGTCGGAAACATTTATCACACTTAAACCTCCAAATATAGCTTACATTTTACTAGCAATATTTGACTTGGTTCTGTAGCATAGCTCCCGAGCGGTTTTATCTTTTCCATGATTTCCCCTCAGAGTTCAGATGCAAAATATACCAATACTTTTTTTGATGGTTTGTGTGTGTGTGCGAGCGCGGGCACGTGCGTTTTCAAAGTGGTGATCAAGTAATTGAAAACACAGACTTGAAAGGAAAAAGTTGACTTTATTCCTCTCAGTACACACAAGATACAATGTGCGATAATGCAGGAAAAAAGTCATAGCTAACAGTATTTCCACGGTTAATGCACTACAGTCGAACCTCAATAGCTCGAACATCTTTGGGACCGTTGGAATTCGTTCGAGACATGGGTAGTTCGAGCCACTGAGGGTTAATCATGGCACCAGTTCAGGAAGCAAATAGCGATAATTTAGTGAAATCTTTTCGATTTTCTTCACATGATTGTATGTTGAGTGTACTCATTAGAATCGCCTCGATGAGGCGATTCTAACGAGTACACTCAACATACAATTTCACGATAAAAAGAAAATTTCCTTAAATACTTGTTTTCTTGAGCTATCGGAAGAATTTCGTAGGGACTAAAAAACGAGTTCGAATTAGCCATGGTAAACGAGCCATCGGTGTTCGAGCCATCGAGGTTCGACTGTAATATTATTCGCTATCACACCTTCTACTCTGTGACATGACAACTTTACAGGTAAATGTATACACTTGCAGGGACGGCAACTCTGTAAAAACATTCTACCTCCCTTTCTGAAAGAGGTCTACTCTAGTATTTTCTTTCTCACAACTTGCACTCTGTGTGACATGGCGACTTTACAGGTGAGGGGAGGCCACTCTGTTAAAACATTTTACCTCCATTTCTGAAAGAGGCCTGAACTTAAAGGATTTGCTCCCCTTGCGCCACAGTGTTTTTCCTTTTTAGGATAGGTCTATTTTCAGAAAGGGAAATCAAACATGAGGTCACAGAAGTTGCCTCCCTTGTAAAATGTGAAAGAAATTCTACCAAGTCTTTCAAGTGTTTTTTTTTTTTTTTTTTTTTTTTTTGATTTGGGTTTTACGGCCCTTTCAAGAATATTTCACTTATATCGAGCCGATCGTTCATCGAAGGTGGGCGAAAACCGGAGAACCCGGAGAAAAACCACCTGACCATCCGTAAGCAGAACTTGGCTTTCCCACATTTGACCCGAGCTAGGCTCGAACCACCTTTCAAGTGTTCTGAAGCTGGGGAAAACTAATGCCTCGTGTAGCATGTCACTAGCGAAAGGAAGTAAAGTCAGCAGTTGCCGTGTTCTGTTTCGCAGAGATTATATAAAGCGTTAATATGGTCTCCACCTGCTTACACCAGGCTTTTTTTCGCGCCATTTTCCAGTGTTCCGATCACTGATAAAAAATTTGAAGGGGCGTTGATTTCATGCAAAGTTTGCACAAAGGTCCGATAACCAATAGGTTTCTCAGAAAACTGTTCCGATACTAATGCTTCGTGAAGGTCTAAAATGTTCAATTTACAATCGATTATTTGACCCGTCATAAGAGCATTGCCTTTATGTTTAAGGGTTAATACTTACTGCTATGGGTGATAAATAAAACAAGAGACCCACGGGCCACGGGTCGCTCACCTGAATGACACAGCCACTGCAGATATGCAGATGTTATGCAACATTTTTCCAATCCTGTCATCGCAACTAATGAAAAGATCATCATTTAAGCAGTTCTTTATTTTGAAGAAGAAGATATATGGCATGCCAGTCAATTGAGCGTGATCATTTGAACAAACTCTAAATGGCAGCCAGCTTGGATTTACGATCGGCACGATTTTAGCTGCTTTTGATCTACGGGTCACCCTAATGCTTCCTACCAAATTTCGAGTCAACTGGCCTTTCAGTTCAGGAGAAGAGGCGAAAAATAGATTTTCAAGATGGTTGCCATGGCGGCCATCTTGGATATCCGATTGGCATGATTTTAGCTATTTTTGATCTACAAGTCACCCCAATGTCTCCTACGAAGTTTGGAGTCAACTGGCCTTTCGGTGCAGGAGAAGAAGCTAAATATAGATTTTCAAGATGGCGGCCATCTGGGATTTCTGATCAGACCGATTTTAGCTATATTTGATCTACAAGTCACCCTGATGCTTCCTACTAAGTTTCGAGTCAAGTGACTTTTGGGTTTAGGAAAAGAAGCGAAAAATAGATTTTCAAGATAGCCGCCATGGCGGCCATCTTGGATTTACGATCGGCATGATTTTAGCTATTTTTGATCTACAAGTCACCCAAATGCTTCCTACCAAGTTTCGAGTCAACTCGCCTTTCGGTTCAGGAGAAGAATCGAAAAATAGATTTTCAAGATGGCTGCCATGGCGCCCATCCTGGGTTTATGATCGGCATGATTTTAGCTATTTTTGATCTACAAGTCACCCCGATGCTTCCAACCAAGTTTGGAGTCAACTGACCTTTCAGTTCAGGAGAAGAAGCGAAAAATAGATTTTCAAGATGGCTACCATGGCGGCCATTTTGGATTTCCGATAGGCACGATTTTAGCTATTTTTGATCTATGTCAGCCCATTGACTCCTACCAAGTTTGGAGTCAATTGGCTTTTGGAGTAGAAGCGAAAAATAGATTTTCAAGATGGCGGCCATGGCGGCCATCTTGGATTTCCGATCGGCACAATTTTAGCTATTTTTGATCTACAAGTCATCCTGATGCTTCCTAGCAAGTTTGGAGTCAATTGGCCTTTCGGTTCAGGATTTTTTATTTGATTTTATGCTTAACGACGCGTCAACCCATGTTGCGGGTCATTTGCGTCAAACAGGTAGTTATAGATTATGTCTTTAAATTAATAGGTTGCTGAGATTAGTAAGAAAAGAATGGAGAAAATTAAAAATCTATATGATTAAATTTTGTTGTATAAACGAATCATTTTTAAAAACAATATATTATCAACAGGCACATCTTGAAAAACTTGTTTCAAATTGTTAACTCTGAAGAACATATTTCTTGTTTGTGAAAAGTCAACGCAATCAACGAGGATATGTTTGACAGTAAGGGGCTCGTTACAACCTATACATACTGGTTGTTCTTCACGTTGGAGAAGATAGGAATGTGTCAATCTAGTATGCCTCATACGTAACCGGGTCATCACCACATCTTCTTTTCTGGACAATCGAGGTATGTAGCTTTTTTTGATTATATTCGGTTCAATAGCATGAAGTTTGTTAAAAACTGCACCGTTTCATGAGGTTTCCCATTTCGACAAAACGTACCTGTTGATAAATGGTTTAAAATTGTTGAAAGGAATCTAAAAATCTGAAGGAATTTGACTAAGCGATTCTTTAGCTTTTCTGTCAGCGGACTCATTGCCAGAAATACCGATATGACTTGGGAGCCAACATGATATAATTTCTTTCGACTTTGATATTTCATGAATCTTTTCAATAAATTTTTGAATTTGATGATTTTTTTGACGACGTGTGATTAAGTGCTTTAAGAACAGAAAGTGAATCCGAAAAAATAACATTTTTTTTAAGCCTGCAGGTGGTTATATAATCCAAAGCCAAGTCGACTGCTTTGGCTTCTGCAGTGAAAATAGACGAACCATCTGGAAGACGCAAGGTTTGTTGAGCATCTTTAGATACGTATGCACAGCCAACTTTATCACCATCTTTTGAGCCATCAGTAAAGACATGTTGACAATCAGAAAAACGTGATTGTAATTCTTGAAAGTTTTGTTTTAGAATACATGGATTTGATTCCGACTTTTTACCGTTATGCAAATCAAACAAAACTGTGGGTTTCTTAACGCACCAAGATGGTAGGGTGGCCATATCATGTTCTTGTATGTTTTTAGGATGTATTTTTGAGCCTTCTAATAATGGTAATATACGTAATCCAAAAGGCTTAATGGCGTGAGGTTTGCTTTCGTATAAATCTGAAAACTGTGGTGGGTAGGTAGTTTTGGAAGCAGGGTTATTCGGATTAGCAGCAAGTCTGATAGCGTATTGGAGAGCAAGTTTTTCTCTGCGTAATGCCAAGGATGGTTCGTCTGCTTCTACATAAAGACTTGTAACCGGAGAAGTTCGAAAAGCTCCCAGAGCCAGACGACGTCCTTGGTGATGAATCATATCCAACTTTTGTAAATAGGACTTTCTGGCAGAACCATACACAACCGAACCATAATCTAGTTTGGATCTAATTAAGGAGCGATCAGCTCCCCAAATTGTATGTGCTAAAACTTTTAACAGATTATGAGCTTTCAAACATTTAGCTTTAAGATATTTGATATGGGGAAAGAAAGATAGTTTTCGATCAAATATAACCCCAAGAAATTTGACTTCTTCGACAACTGGAATTTGAGATCCGTATAAGTATAGATCTGGATGGTCGTGTTTCTTTCGAAGAAGACAGAAATGAACGCATTGAGTTTTTGACTTGGAAAATTTGAATCCGTTATTTGTAGCCCAGTCTTCTATTCTAGTTAAATTTTGCTGTAATTTCCTTTCTACAGTTCGCATGTTTTTTGACCGATAACATATACAAAAATCATCATTGTATAAAGAGCAATCTGTTTTGTCACTTAAACATTTCACGATATTATTAATTTTGATGTTGAATAATGTAGTTGAAAGAATGCTGCCTTGAGGAACACCCTGTTCTTGATCATAAAGGTCAGACAGGGTAGACCCAACTCGCACCTGTATAGTACGGTCTTCAAGAAAACTTTGAATGAAGCTGGGTAGACGTCCTTTTAATCCGCTATCATGTAAGTCCTTTAATATACCATAGCGCCAGGTGGTATCATAGGCTTTTTCCAAGTCGAAAAATATTGCTACAACATGTTCCTTTTTAATAAAAGCATTACGAATAAGTGTTTCCAGTCTGATCAAATTGTCATTGGTACTACGTTCAGTTCGGAAGCCCGACTGATATTCAGATATAAGATTATTGGATTCTAAGTACCAAACTAATCGTTTATTTATCATTCTTTCTAACGTTTTACACAGACAACTTGTAAGAGCTGTTGGTCGATAATTTGTGGGTTCTGCATGATCTTTTCCAGGTTTGGGAACTGGTACTATTGTAGCTAAACGCCAAGTTTCTGGATACTCCATTGTTTCCCAAATATTATTAAAAATATTCAAAAGAGTTTGAAGTGATCTTTTTGGAAGATATTTCAACATCTGATAATGAATATCATCTGGACCTGTAGCGGTATCATGGGACTTTTCGATGGCTTCAACAAGTTCAGAGAGATTAAAAGGATTGTTATATTTCTCATTGTTAGGCGATTTGAAATTAAGTTTTCGTTTTTCTTGTTCTTTTTTGATAAGTTTGGAATTTATTTGAATAATTTCTTGATGATGAGTTTCTCATAAACGTACTTCCTAGAGTGTCAGCAATGTCTTTCTTTGTAGAAACTTTTTCTTTATCGTCAATATTAAGATGAGTATAATTGGGTGGTTTAAATTTACCAGATATTTTTCATACCATATCCCAAACCTTTTTAACTGGTGTTCTATTACTTATTTTAGAAATGTAAGATCTCCAAGATTTTCTTTTTGAGGCTCTTATAGTTCTACGAGCTTTCGCTCTAAATACTTTTATATCATTTAATTTCTCTTTTGATGGATTCTTGCAGAATTTCGATAATGCTTGTTTACGTTGTTTAATAGCTTCTTTACAGTCATCATTAAACCATGGTTTGCTTTTCTTTGGATAAGTAGAGGTCTTAGGAATACATTTATTAGAAATATTAATAAGTGATGCAGTAAAATCAGCAACAATATCAGATGAGTCACTGAAATGCTCTACTGACAGTTCGTTATCACACATGGTATGAAACAACTCTCAGTTAGCTTTATTTAGTTTCCATCGTCATCGTCTGAACAAATGACACTTTCCATCAATACTGGGAAGTGATCACTTCCATGTTGATCGTCACAAACTGACCAATCATAGTCAAGCAGTAGGGACGGGTGGCACAAGAATAGATCTAAAGAAGAGAAATGACCTGTTGCAGGATGAAGATATGTTTGAGATTTATCATTCATTAAACATAAATCATTTTTAGCAATAAAATTCTCAAGCACTTCACCTCTGTTATTATTATTTTTACACCCCCATAGGATATTATGACCGTTAAAATCACCTACTAATATGTAAGGCGAATATAGCTGCTTAAGCAACGATTCCAACTGTTCTGTCTTTAGTGAAAAAGATGGAGGAATATAAACAGAACAAATAGTGGTCTCCTTATCCAAGGAAACTGGAACTGCAACAGCTTGAAGTTCTGTCTTAAGTTTAATTTCTCTTTGTGGAATAGAAGATTTCACTAAAATAGAGCTTCCACCAGATGATCGTTGACCACCTGAATAAACATAATTATATGTATGAAAATCTTTGATATCTACGTTTTCATCCGGTTTCAGATGCGTTTCTTGCAAGCAAGACACAGATGGTCTTAGAAGAGTTAAAAGAAGTAATAACTCATTGTAATTTGCCTTAAGACCTCGACAATTCCACTGTATTATTTTATGTTTAAATACCATGGTTATTTATCAAATGGATGATAGTGTTATGAGACTGGGTTTATTCGAATAATTGTACCCTTTGGAACACCTGGAGGGGATTCTGCAAAGATCACAGAATCATCATCCTCAATGTCTTCAAAGACACTAACGGATTATCTGATGCTTTGGTCTGTTTACCATCAATCGCTGTTCTATCTTTACGTACAGTTTGAGTTCTCTGTCTTGGGCGATCACGTGCCATATCTCTTTTAATCATGTCGATTGTTCCTGGTTTCAATATTTTTTCTGTTTTTTGTGGTGTCGTAAAAGTAATGTTTTTCTCACTGTCTTTACTGTTTGTATTTGTTTCTGTGAGGGTTGTAATAATCACAGGATCTGTTTGCGTTTGAGCATCTTTAGTTGGTTTCACTTGGGCGGTTCTTGGTAAAAATAATATTTATCGGTCATTAAGGACGTATAGGTCATACTAGACTCACACATTCCTATCTACTCAAACGAGAAGATCAGCCATTTTGTATCAGCTGTAATGAACCTTTTACGGTAAAACACTTTCTGATCGATTGCATTGAATTCTCTCATGTACGACGTCAATTCTTCCAAACAAATGACCTGAGCTACTTATTTGAAAATGTACCAACTGATAAAATACTTATGTTTTTAAAACACATCAATCTTTTTAACAAAGTATAACTGCTTTAATTTTTAAATTCGTTCTAGTTTTACATTTTATGCAGTTATGACTTATCATTATAATCGTTTCACTACAGAACCATGTTAGTTCACCATTTTGACGCAAATGACCCTCATGGGTTGATGCGTCGTTAAACCTGAACTCGTCATCTTTGAGTGACAGTAGCGATGATATGGAGTTAGGAGAAGCTCCAGATCGCCCACGAACTAACAGAAGTAGATGAGATCATCAGAACATTCACACGTCAACAATAGTAATAATAGATCAAAATCACCAATAACATATCCTTAGTTGCTAGTCTAACTAAAATCTAACAACTCTAAAATGAATTCAAATCACAAAATAATACAATGGAACTGTCGAGGTCTAAAGTCAAACTATAACGAGATCTTATTACTTTTATCTTTATTGAGTCCATCAGTTTTTTGCTTGCAAGAAATTTTTTTAAAAACTGATGATCAATTAAATATCAGAGATTTCATTACATACAATTATATATATTCAGAAGGCCAGAGGCCGTCTGGTGGAAGCTCAATCTTAGTTCACTCTTCATGTCCCCAGCGAGAAATTAAACTTGTAACCAATCTTCAAGCCGTTGCGGTTTCTGTCACTTTAGATAAAGAAATCACTATTTGTTCTGTGTATATACCTCCAAATTTTCATTTAGAGACCGAACATTTAGACACTTTACTCAAACAACTCCCTTCACCCTGTATCAAGGTTGGCAAAATGCCGGCAAATATGAGTATTTTTGCATGCCGGTGAATTTACCGGTAAATACCGGCAAATACTGGTAAATGCCGGCAAATACTGGAAATTGGCATTTACCACCCTGGAAGTAAGACAAAACCCTACCCTCAGGATCAACCTATGGACAATGTCTGTAATAGGGGCTACATAGTTGACTTAGTATTTACATTATACTGATTGCAGTTTAACTCTAGTTTAAGTTTACTTTAATATTAAATTCAGTTAAGTGAAATCAGAGAAAAAAAAGCCGGTTTCATACCTGCCAAAGTACTCATCAGGTGGCTTGTGGCTACCACTACAGGTTTTTATTTTTACTTTTTCTTTCTTTTCATTCTTTTTTTCTTTTGTTTTTTGTTTTTTAATCTTTTTTTTTTTCTTTTTTAATTTTTTTTGTATCTTTTCATTTTTATTTATTTTTTTTTTTTTAACTTTTTTATCTTTTTTTTTCTTTTTTTTTTTTTTTTTTTTTCAATATTTTCAATATTTTCTTTTGAATAAATACAGAGTATAAACAACATACAATAGCACATAAGGGCAGGATGCAAAGAAGTCTTTACACAGGTCTACCAGTCAATCTCTGCTTTCCCTCTGAGGTAGCGGTAACAGAATACCAGCTTGGCAGCTTTCTGGAGACCAAGTCTGTTCCTCAGTTTAGTCTGGATTAAGCCAAAGTTTGAAAACACCCTCTCAATAGATGCAGAACTGGATGGCCTTTTCAGGAGTTTCACTGCAACATTGCATAAGTCTTCATTCACTGTTAGGGACCTGTGAATGCTTGCCCACCATGTAGTTGGTTTGGTATTGGTGATTACAGAGTCATGGAGTAGGGTCTTTGGTAGTGGTAAGGAGTCTGTCATAAAACCCAGGAGATCTGGAACTGAATCCGGTTTAGTTGATAGAAGAAAGTCTTGGGCACTGGTCACATATTCAGTTTGTAGCTTCTTGCCTCTGTAGACTGGATGGAGTAGGTTGGCTAAGTAGTGGCTAGGTGTCATGGCCTGGGTGAATCTGTTCTGGACTTTGGTATGGTATGGTTGAAGGTCTTGATTCTGAAGTAGGTCGAGCCATATCTCGCTGGCATCTGCTATGGTGGAGCTGTCAGACTGTAGGCGGTCTAGGGCACTGGAGATAGGTGTAAGCTGTTTCTGCAGGTTCTTTACTTCGTTGAAAAGGCCAAGGTTGTGGATGAGATTGTGAATTCTGAGGTCAATGGCATCCTCGTTCTTTGCGCAGATCATCAGTAGATAGGGTCTGTTTCTGATGTATGTGTCTATGCATGTCAACTGGCTGTTCCATCTGGTTTCAGCTGGTAACTGAGGTTTAACAGACTCGGGAATCTCATCTAGTAGGGCACCTGGTACATGATGATTCCTGAAGTACTTGTTCACCTCTACCACTTGATTGATGATTTGTGGTGGTGTGACATCTTGACCAAGCAGGTTCAACCAGTGGGCAGAACAGCCATACACAGCTAGTTCTGGATCAGTCTCTACTAAGTTCTGCTTCATAGCAACCATTTTCTTCTCGTTGTCTGTTACAACACCTGTCACTTTACACTGGAACTGCTCAGCAGCTTCTTTGATGGAGTCTTGTGCTATAGAGGTGCAGTAAGCAGCTGTCTTCTTATTGGTTCCTGTGTCTATGGCTGACATGAAGTAGGCATTTCCATCACACTGTAGGCTAGTGGCAATAACTGGGGTGTTGTGTATATCACTCCAACCATCTTGGATAAGAACAACTTCTTTGCCCTTCATTTCTGCTGAAACTTGTTGTGGACTTTGTTAAGTAAGTGGCCGCCAATGTCCTTGCGATTTGGTGGTGTGTACCCAGGTCGGAGCATCTGGATTGTTTCTCTCCAGACTGGATGGTCGGCTATGTTGAAGGGTAAGTTGCAGGCAAAGAACAGCTTGGCTATCTGTTCATCTAGCTGATCGGACATGGACTGGTCTGTCGACAGGCAGTATGAATTAATGCTGGACTGGAGCGTTCTCAGCTTCTTGGCTGCAGGCTCAGGAGTCTGTGTAGATAGGTCAGCTGGAATATCATCTACAGGCAGAGGTCTCTTCTTGGAGGGTCTGTTGGCTAGACATTTCTCTCTATGGGCACGAAGTCGTGGAGCTTTGGCACTAACAACTGTTTTACAGTCGATGCAACTGGCACTGGTTTTGTTGTCTTGTTCAACAACAGTAAAGAAGTTCCAAATGGGATCTTTTTGCTTCATGATGAATAGTAGTATGATACTGTTGTGAATAGTGCAGATTTTAGAGGTGACTATAACCAGAAATTTTCTGACTTCCAGGGTATATCAGGTTTGAAGCCATACTATAACTCAAGCCTTACCTATGACACCTTTTATCTTTCACCTAGACTTATTGTCTATATGCATTCATTTATGACATCTTGCCCCTGGCTATCAAGTACCCTCTTGAACAAACAATTGTCCTGGGATTTGTTGTTTTAGTAATTAGACCATACAGGTAGTCTTGCTAATTACATGTACACTAAAACTCCTAAAAATTTTGAATATAGTAAAGTGATGTAAATATCCTAAACTTTGCAAAACATACTTTTACCATACAGAAGTGTGTTTAAAAGATGCAGATGGCCTGGCAAACATTTAAGATCCTGATCAGACTGTTCAGTATGATCTTGGTCTGCTTTTTTTGACATGGTCTGCCAGCACAAAAACTTAGGGTCATTATGGTAAATGTCAGTGGCCAGGTGCACAGGTGAATTTCTACTATTGAGATAAAGGCCTACATGATTTTTTTTTAAATTAAAGACCATTTGTTGCTTAAATAATTTCAAAATTTTTGTCTTAGATTCACTTTTTGGCAGTGTTACATGTTTATATTGAGATTTCTTCTATTCTTCAGGGTGGTAACCTTATATAATTAATGATTTTAACATTCTTACTCATCTAGTTTGCTTATACTATTTCAATGCAACTTGTTTAAAGACTTCTGCAGTTTTTTAAGGCCAAAAAAATTTCAATTTGCCGGTATTTGCCAGTATTTGCCACTTGAGGAGTATTTTCCAGACCGGTAAATACCGGCAAATGCCACTGGTAAATACCGGGGGTGGAATTTGCCGCCCAACCTTGAGCCTGTATACTAGTTGGTGACTTCAATGGTCACAATATCCTTTGGGGATGTAAAGATAACAACCCTAAAGGTAATATTATTGAAGACTTTATAACCAAAAACGATCTTTGTCTTATGAATGACAAATCTCACACCTATCTCCATCCTGCAACTGGAAATTTTTCTTCTTTAGACCTTTCCCTATGTCATCCATCTCTACTGCTGGATTTCGATTGGACGGTCAGTGAAGATCAACATGGAAGTGACCACTTCCCTGTTATTATCGAAAGCGTAAATAATTCCACGAACGATCACAACGCAAAGTGGAAACTAAATAAAGCAAATTGGGAATTGTATCACTCATTATGCGAAGAAAGTCTCAAAATAGATAAGTTTAATTCCTTGGATCCTCTAGATGATTTTACTTCTTCTCTTCTCGATATCCCCTGGGTATTAAACTTTCCGCCTTGTCGAGGCCCGGGGGGCTCAATTCCCACTGGGAATGTTGCTAGCTTGGTGAGCAGTAATTGTCCCCTTTGGGAAGAGCGAAGAGGAAATACCACCCGTTTGCCGTGGGTGGCAACCCGTAAGCCGGAAGAAGGGATCCTGGAGGTTGAGAGTTATTGGGAGTTTGTTCTCTCCTGATGGCTCAACACGCCTCTTTGGCCTGGATTTCGGTGTAGAAGGGTGTCCGTGAGACCCGGCACGGTCAATCGGCTGGTCGCGCCGAGCCCTAGGAAATATCTTTTCTTTCTCTTCCTTGTCTTTTGTATCATACTGATACTTACCGTTTGCTCATAAGTCTTATTTCTCAACCTTTCCAATCCTAAGAAGGCGGCGGCTCAACGGGTCAATCGTGCAGCATTTTGCTCGTGCGAGTATATCTTCTGTGTATCTCTAGCACAAGTGAGTAGGAAAGCCACTCCATTTATGTGTTCCCTTGTTGGGCTCCATGGTGGGTGGAGAGCATGGAGGACGAATTTTAATCCTTTTTCATCATGGGTTTTGATAAAAGAAAAAGAACTAGACAATGTCCAGACTCAGATATTTCAGATTTTGACGATAGCACTCAACCTCCAACTACCTCACATGATACACCAACTCAACATTTTCCGCGCTTCATTCTAGTTGAAAGTAAAGACGAGAAGAGAGAAATTACATCTTTGTCCCCGTTTTTGATACAAAAAGTAATTCAGAGCATAGCTGGTGAACCCGAAAACATAAAAAAAACTACACAGGTCGAATCAGCTGCTCATTGAGGTATCAAAAAAAGCCCATGCCGAGAATCTCCTTCGTGCACAGACGTTTCACGACTTAAAAGTCAGAGTGTACCCTCATACCTCGCTGAATTCCTCAAAAGGGGTAATTCGTTGCCCCGAATTGAGGAATTGCGGCGAGGATGAGATTCTCGAGGGCACAAGATCTCAAGGAGTAACTGGAGTTAAAAGATTCAAAGTAAAACGAAACGGAGAGTTAAAAGACACAAACACCTTTGTCTTTACATTCAATACACCAGTCTTACCTAAGACGGTCAAAGTTGCATACTTTAGAGTCAACGCAGAAGTCTACATACCAAATCCTTTGCGTTGTCATCACTGCCAAAAATATGGACACCATGAGGATAGGTGTTCCAAAGACCCTATCTGCTCAAAATGTGGTCAAATAGCCGAACACTCCGAAAGTAGATGTACAAATGAATTACACTGTGTAAATTGTGGTGAAAAACACAGTGCCGACTCTAAAGAATGTCGAATTTGGCACAAAGAAAAAGAAATCTTACGTATAAAGTTCATCAGAAATATTTCTTTCTTTGAAGCGCGGAAACTCGTTGAGGCTCCTACTCCAATTCCTGGAATAAGTTATGCAAACATCACCCAGTCTTCTATGAAAAAAGTTTCTGTGGTTGATACTGCCACTCAAACTGATCCAATAATTATCATAGACTCTGCAGTTCAACCAAGTTCAACAAACACAAACAGCCAAACAGAGGAACTGCAAAGACAAAACGTTCAAACAAACAACGCAACCAGAAGTCAAACAAAGACACCTATCGAGGAGAAAAAAACAGAGGTTGGCCTGAAAAAAGCCACCATTGAGATGATAAAAAAAGATTTGAAGAAACAACAACAGAAAGAAAGACAAGCAAGAAGACATTCATCACCATCTAAGAAAGACCAAACAAAAATAAAATCTAGTCAAGGAACAAAAAAACTAGTCCCATCAAACAGAGAACGAAAAGGTGAAAATGATGATATTCAACAGCATAACCGATTTGGATCTTTGAGTGACAGTAGCGATGATATGGAGTTAGGAGAAGCTCCAGATCGCCCACGAACTAGCAATAATAGATCAAGATCAAGAGAAAATAATCACGCCAGTAGTAGTAATAATAGATCAAAGTCACCAATAACATATCCTTAGTTTCTAGTCTAACTAAAATCTAACAACTTATAAATGAATTTAAATCACAGAATAATACAATGGAACTGTCGAGGTCTAAGGTCAAACTATAATGAGATCTTATTACTTTTATCTTTACTGAGTCCATCAGTTTTTTGCTTGCAAGAAACTTTTTTAAAAACTGATGATCAATTTAATAATAATAATAATAATAATAATAATAATCGACTTTATTTATAGAGGGTAACACATTTAGTAATCTAGTACTAATCTTCCATGTGGCCCAATCTTATCTATTTCTATATCTATATCTCTATATCCAATCTTCCATAATATCAGAGATTTCAATACATACAATTATATATATTCGGAAGGCCTGAAGCCGTCTGGTGGAAGCTCAATCTTAGTTCACTCTTCATGTCCGCAGCGAGAAATTAAACTTGTAACCAATCTTCAAGCCGTTGCCGTTTCTGTCACTTTAGATAAAGAAATTACTATTTGTTCTGTGTATATACCTCCGAATTTTCATTAAGAGACCCAACATTTAGACACTTTACTCAAACAACTCCCTTCACCCTATATACTAGTTGGTGACTTCAATGGTCACAATATCCTTTGGGGATGTAAAGATAACAACCCTAAAGGTAATATTATTGAAGACTTTATAACCAAAAACGATCTTTGTCTTATGAATGACAAATCTCACACCTATCTCCATCCTGCAACTCGAAATTTCTCTTCGTTAGATCTTTCCATGTGTCATCCATCTCTACTGCTAGATTTCGACTGGACGGTCAGTGAAGATCAACATGGAAGTGATCACTTCCCTGTTATTATTGAAAGCGTAAATAATTCCACGAACGATCACAACGCAAAGTGGAAACTGAATAAAGCAAATTGGGAATTATATCATTCATTATGCGAAGAAAGTCTCAAAATAGATAAGTTTAACAATTCCTTAGATCCTCTAGATGATTTTACTTCTTCTCTTCTCGATATCTCTAACAAAAGTATACCAAAAACCTCGACAAATCCAAAGAAAAGCAAGCCGTGGTACAATGATGAATGCAAAGATGCAATAAAACAGCGCAAGCAAGCATTATCAAAGTTCTGCAGATATCCAACAAAGGAAAACTTGAATAAGGTTAAAAACTTCAGAGCAAAAGCTCGTCGAACAATAAAGGCCTCCAAACGCAGATCATGGAAATCTTACGTTTCTAATTTAAATCATAAAACTCCAATTAAAAAGGTTTGGGATATGATACGAAAAATATCTGGTAAATCAAAATCACCCACTTAAATACAAAACATGGAACAAAGGCCACATCAAAGGAAGAGATAGCAAATACACTTGGCGAAACTTTTTTGGATAATTCCTCATCTCGGAATTATTCAAAGAAGTTTCAAAACATCAAAAAACAAGAAGAAAAGATCAAACTTAATTTCACCTCTTCAAATACTGAAGAATATAACAGTCTATTTAATATAACAGAACTTAAAGATGCTATAGCAGTGTCAAAAGATACAGCTACAGGCCCTGATAACATCCATTACCAGATGCTTAAACACCTTCCCGAAACCGCCCTTGACACACTTTTACATATTTTCAACGGGATATGGACAACAGGGGTTTTTCCAGAAAGCTGGCGTTTGGCCACAATTATACCTATTCCCAAACCAGGGAAAGATCATGCAGAGAATGATAAACAAACGACTTGTTTGGTACTTAGAATCTAACAATCTTATCACAAAGTTTCAGTCGGGATTCCGAGCTGAACGTAGTACCAATGATAATTTAGTTAGACTAGAAACTTTTATCCGCAATGCTTTTATAAAACGAGAACATGTAGTCGCTGTATTTTTCGATTTTGAAAAAGCCTACGATACTACTTGGCGATACGGAATTTTGAAAGACCTTCACAACTTTGGTCTGAAAGGAAGACTACCAAACTTTATTAAAAGTTTTCTTGAGGATCGTACTATACAAGTGCGTGTAGGATCGACCCTCTCTGACCTCTATGACTAAGAGCAGGGCGTTCCTCAAGGAGCCATTCTTTCAACCACTTTATTCAACGTGAAATTAAACGATATTATAAACTGTCTAGATTTCAAGACAGATGGTTCTTTGTACGTTGATGATTTCCTAATATGTTTTCGCTCGAAAAATATGCGCACAATAGAAAGACATCTACAGCAATGTCTAAATAGAATTGAAGACTGGGCAACTAGAAATGGCTTTAAATTTTCCAAACCGAAAACTCAGTGCGTTCATTTCTGTCAACAACGGAAAATACACAACGATCCAGCGCTCTACATATATGGATCTCAAATACCAGTTGTTGCTGAATAAAAATTTCTTGGGGTTATATTTGATAAAAAACTCTCCTTCATACCAAACCTTTTAAAAGTTTTATCACACACAAGTTGGGGAGCTGACAGAACAACTCTTCTTCACCTGTATCGTTCTTTAATTCGATCAAAACTTGATTATGGGTCCATCGTATATGGATCTGCTAGAAAATCTTATCTACAGATGTTAGACACTGTACATAATCAAGGACTTCGTTTGGCATTGGGAGCTTTTCGTACATCTCCAGTATCGAGTCTTAACGTGGAAGCAGATGAGCCATCGTTATGGCTACGCAGAGAAAAATTGTCTCTTCAGTATGCCATCAGACTTGCTGCTAACCCATCTAACCCTGCTTTTGAAGTAACATTTCCACCACATTTCCAGGAATATTATGAAAGAAAACCTAACGCTATTAAATCCTTTGGCCTTCGTATAGCACCACTTTTAGAATCTATTAATATTAACATTAAAAACATTCAAAAACACTCTTTTTCTGATATTCCATCCTGGTGCATTACTAAACCAAATATTCTTTTCGATTTACACAACAGCAAAAAGTCACTTTCTGATTCACATCTCATGAAACAAAACTTCCAAGAATTACAGTCGCGACTTTCAGATTATCAACACATCTACACTGATGGTTCAAAAGTTGACGATAAGGTTGGCTGTGCGTATATATCGGGCAGCCACCATGAAAAGATCCGTCTTCCTGATGGCTCATCTATTTTCACTGCTGAATCCAAGGCTATTGATATGGCTTTGGATTACGTTATGAATAACTCTTTAGAGAACAAATTCGTTATTTTCTCTGACTCCCTTTCTGTTTTGAAATCTCTAAATCACACATCTTCAAAAAATCCCAAAATCCAGAACGTGATAGAAAAACATCACGAGCTATCGAAAACAAAAGAAATTTTGTTCTGTTGGCTCCCCAGCCATGTTGGCATAAAAGGTAACGAGGCTGCCGACGTAAAAGCAAAGGCCTCACTCGATCTAGAAATTTCGAATTTTAAACTTCCATGTACAGATTTTAAACCTTTAATCAACAGGTACATCTTATCCAAATGGCAGCTGTCATGGGACAGAGCGACATTCAATAAACTACATGAAATAAAACCGGTTCTTGGTAAAAATGACATTTATCGGTCATTAAGGCGAGAAGAAGTGGTTCTTACGCGTCTACGTATAGGTCATACTAGACTCACACATTCCTATCTACTCAAACGAGAAGACCAGCCATTTTGTATCAGCTGTAATGAACCTTTTACGGTAAAACACTTTCTGATCGATTGCATTGAATTCTCTCATATACGACGTAAATTCTTCCAAACAAATGACCTGAGATACTTATTTGAAAATGTACCAACTGATAACATACTTATGTTTTTAAAACACATCAATCTTTTTAACAAAGTATAAATGCTTTAATTTTTAAATTCGTTCTAGTTTAACATTTTATGCATTTATGACTTATCATTATAATCGTTTCATTACAGAACCATGTTAGTTCACCATATTGACGCAAATGACCCTCATGGGTTGATGCGTCGTTAAACCTGAACTCATCATCATCTTCTCGATATCTCTAACAAAAGTATACCGAAAACCTCGAGAAATCCAAAGAAAAGCAAGCCAAGGTACAATGATGAATGCAAAGATGCCATAAAACAGCGCAAGCAAGCATTATCAAAATATCCAACAAAGGAGAACTTGAATAAAGTAAAGAATTTCAGAGCAAAGGCTCGTCGAACAATAAAGGCCTCCAAACGCAAATCATGGAATCTTACGTTTCGAATATAAATTATAAAACTCCAATTAAAAAGGTTTGGGACATGATACGAAAAATATCTGGTAAATCAAAATCACCCAGTTTCACCCACTTAAATACAAAACGTGGAACAAAGGCCACATCAAAGGAAGAGATAGCAAACACACTTGGCGAAACTTTTTTTGGATAATTCTTCATCTCGGAATTATTCAGAGAAGTTTCAAAACATCAAAAAACAAGAAGAAAAAATCAAACTTAATTTCACCTCTTCAAATACTGAAGAATATAACAGCCTGTTTAACATTACAGAACTTAAAGATGCTATCGCAGTATCAAAAGATACAGCTACAGGCCCTGATGACATCCATTACCAGATGCTTAAACACCTTCCCGAAACCGCCCTTGACACACTTTTACATATTTTCAACGGTATATGGACAACAGGAGTTTTTCCAGAAAGCTGGCGTTTGGCCACAATTATACCTATTCCCAAACCAGGGAAAGATCATGCAGAACCAACAAACTACAGACCAACAGCGCTAACAAGTTGCCTTTGCAAAACACTAGAGAGAATGATAAACAAACGACTTGTTTGGTACTTAGAATCAAACAATCTTATAACAAAACTTCAGTCGGGATTCCGAGCTGAACGTAGTACCAATGATAATTTAGTTAGACTAGAAACTTTTATCCGTGATGCTTTTATCAAACGAGAACATGTAGTCGCTATATTTTTCGATTTGGAAAAAGCCTATGATACCACTTGGCGATATGGAATTTTAAAAGACCTACATAACTTTGGTATGAAAGGAAGACTACCAAACTTTATTAAAAGTTTTCTTGATGATCGTACAATACAAGTGCGTGTAGGATCGACCCTATCTGATCTCTATGATCAAGAACAGGGCGTTCCTCAAGGAGCCATACTTTCAACCACGTTATTCAACGTGAAATTAAACGATATTATAAACTGTCTGGATTACAAAACAGATGGTTCTTTGTACGTTGATGATTTTTGTATTTGTTTTCGCTCGAAAAATGTGCGCACAATAGAAAGACATCAACAGCAATGTCTAAATAGAATTGAAGGCTAGGTAACTAGAAATGGCTTTAAATTTTCCAAATCGAAAACTCAGTGCGTTCATTTCTGTCAACAACGGAAAATACACAACGATCCAGCGCTCTACATATATGGGTCTCAAATACCAGTTGCTGCTGACTCAAACTTTCTTGGGGTTATATTTGATAAAAAAAACTCCTTCATACCCCATATAAAATACTTGAAAGCGAAATGTTTAAAAGCATTAAACCTTTTAAAGTTTTATCTCACACAAGTTGGGGAGCGGACAGAACAACTCTTCTTCACCTGTATCGTTCTTTAATTCGATCAAAACTTGATTATGGGTCCATCGTATATGGATCTGCTAGAAAATCTTATCTACAGATGTTAGACACTGTACATAATCAAGGACTTCGTTTGGCATTGGGAGCTTTTCGTACATCTCCAGTATCGAGTCTTAACGTGGAAGCAGATGAGCCATCGTTATGGCTACGCAGAGAAAAATTGTCTCTTCAGTATGCCATCAGACTTGCTGCTAACCCATCTAACCCTTCTTTTGAAGTAACATTTCCACCACAATTTCAGGAATATTATGAAAGAAAACCTAACGCTATTAAATCCTTCGGCCTTCGTATAGCACCACTTTTAGAATCTTCTAATATTAACATTAAAAACATTCAAAAACACTCTTTTTCTGATATTCCATCCTGGTGCATTACTAAACCAAATATTCTTTTCGATTTACACAACAGCAAAAAGTCATTTTCTGATTCACATCTCATGAAACAAAACTTCCAAGAATTACAGTCGCGACTTTCAGATTATCAACACATCTACACTGATGGCTCAAAAGTTGAAGATAAGGTTGGCTGTGCGTATATATCGGGCAGCCACCATGAAAAGATCCGTCTTCCTGATGGCTCATCTATTTTCACTGCTGAATCCAAGGCTATTGATATGGCTTTGGATTACGTTATGAATAACTCTTTAGAGAACAAATTCGTTATTTTCTCTGACTCCCTTTCTGTTTTGAAATCTCTAAATCACACATCTTCAAAAAATCCCAAAATCCAGAACGTGATAGAAAAACATCACGAGCTATCGAAAACTAAGGAAATTTTGCTCTATTGGCTCCCAAGCCATGTTGGCATAGAAGGTAACGAGGCTGCCGACGTAAAAGCAAAGGCCTCATTCGATCTAGAAATTTCGAATTTTAAACTTCCATGTACAGATTTCAAACCTTTTATCAACAGGTACATCTTATCCAAATGGCAGCTGTCATGGGACAGAGCGACATTCAATAAACTACATGAAATAAAACCGGTTCTTGGTAAAAATAACATTTATCGTTCATTAAGGCGAGAAGAAGTGGTTCTTACTCGTCTACGTATAGGTCATACTAGACTCACACATTCTTATCTACTCAAACGAGAAGATCAGCCATTTTGTATCAGCTGCAATGAACCTTTTACGGTAAAACACTTTCTGATCGATTGTATTGAATTCTCTCATATACGACGTCAGTTCTTCCAAACAAATGACCTGAGATACTTATTTGAAAATGTACCAACTGATAACATACTTATGTTTTTAAAACACATCAATCTTTTTAACAAAGTATAACTGCTTTAATTTTTAAATTCGTTCTAGTTTTACATTTTATGCAGTTATGACTTATCATTATAATCGTTTCATTACAGAACCATGTTAGTTTACCATTTTGACGCAAATGACCCTCATGGGTTGATGCGTCGTTAAACCTGAACTCATCATCATCATCACATACATTCAAGAAATGTACAAACTGAAATACAACACTCCAACCTCTTCATAACACTACACGCTGTGTTTGAGATCCATAGATAAATCTGTGTTACAATGTAGCTTGTTCAGTCCAAACCAAATTGTATAAATTCTATCGAAAAATTCCCATTAGTTTCAGTATGAGCTGTATATTTTTAGGATCCGTCTTCCCACAGATTTGAACAATGCCATAAAGAGGGTGTAGTGTAAACGGTCAGTTTGAAAGCGCCATGAAACTGAAAAGGAATTTCTACCCCTCATTCAGTATAGTAGTGTAACCGACACAAGAAGGAAAAAGGAAGAAATCAGAATCTTTTTTCATTACTATTATTATTAATAATGTTGTATTTAATGTTAAAAAGCACAATTTTTGTATTAAATTGAACAAATTATTTAACCTTTTAATATATACATGAGCATGTACATGTATCCTTGTAAAATCCATTTCTGAAAGGTACTGAAAGGCTCTAGACAAGATAGAGAGTACATCTACATGTATTTACATGGGATAATTTTCTGTATTTTTCCACCATAATGTATACTGTGGGTACTCATACTAATGAGTACCCATTACACAGGGCTGTGGAAATACAAGTTTTGGTCACTTGTGCATGGACAAGTAAATTTTCGAACTTCTGCTTGCCAACTAAACCTTTAGCCCCATGTGGAAACTTATACATGGAGGGATGTACACATGCACAAAAATCTACATGTAGTTGTTATTAACCCTTAAAGAGCCAATCACAAAAGCAGCAGACAACATTCTGATTTTTTTTTATTGATAAATTTTCAAAGAAAAGTAGGCTCTACATTTCATGTGATTTGCCTGCCTGGCTGACAATTCACATGAAATGTCCAGCCCTTTTTTTTTCGGACTGTCGTCTGCTACAGTTGTAATAGGCCCCTCAAGGATCAAGATCTTTCAGAAGAATTTTGAAATGATTTTTTCAAATCTATAGTACTTTACTCATCTTGTCCCTGGACAAGTAAACTGAATTGTCTACTTGTCCTGGGCAATTTCGGACGTTGAGAAATAAGGAAAGTCATCCTATACTCTAAATACAGTACAATCATGTAATCCCCTTAAATAGAGCTCTGTATTTAACTGATTTTGACTTCTTACAGTGGTCATATTAGTAGCTTGTTCATCTATACATTACAGGAAAGAGTGATGACCCCTTGGACCCTGACTATGTGCCTTCACTTAACATGGGAAAGTCTTAACAAAAAAGGACAGCACGTCTGCAAAAAAGCGCTATGATCGAGTGGTGCTGAGAGAATCAAAGAAGCAGCTACCATTCCTATCACCACCAGTGGCAAACAAGGAGAACTTCCATGATTTTCATGAAAATGAGTATCTACAAGAAGTTGCTGAAGCACTCCTTGACCTGTCAGCATGTTCACCAAGTGTTTTCACCCCAGTAAAATCAACTGGTAAGTTTGTGTGTTATATTTTACATACACACATGTATGTACTGCAAAACTTTAGTTTGTTCTCATACAAACACGATACAGGTCACATAGACAAAAGAATTTGTGTGAAATTACACCAGCCATGTCATTACATAATATAATGTCAGTAATTTCATGAACATATACATGTCTTACTGTACCTTATATGAATAATGCAAAAAGCATAGCTACAGATAAGAGTGGGTATCCACATAATATTTTTCTAATTTCTTGACAAATACATATGTTGTGGGTACTCATTAGAAGCGTCTTGTTGAGGCGCTTCTAATGAGTACCCACAACAAATGTTTTTCCATGGAGAAATTAGAACAATATCAGCATTTTTCGGATGAAAACAGCGCTTTATCTGTTGCTATGAAAAAGAATAGATGGCTAGTTATGGGTGATGGAGAATGGGTAACAAAACAGAGAACCAACAAGAAGCCCAAGAAGCTTCTTGGTATTGTCATGTCACACACTTCAAACTTGTATGTACTTTGAACTTGAAGTAACAAGAAAATTGCTCAGAAGTTATAGCCCGTAGTATGGTCTATGCAGCACACAATCAGGCTATACACTGTGCATGTGTGTCCGAAAGTTTCAGATTTGATTTCATTGTATTTCAGATGTACATGATCAGTGTCTGAAGAAAATAGCAGATATGAAGGCAAAACACGAAAATGCCTTGAAAGAAGTTGGGCGACTTCAGCAGGAGAATTCTGATTTAGGAGAACAAGTCAGTAAGCTGCAGTTTTCAGACAAATTCTTGGACAGTGTGAGTGATAATAAAAAAGATAGTGTGACAACATTTTTCACAGGATTAGCTTCGCATGGAATCTTCCTTTGGATGGTAAATTTCACTTCCTGTATTCTACCGAAGTCAACAGTTCTGTCACCAGGTTCAGTGTTATTAATCATTTTGATGAAACTAAGACTAAATCTACAAAATCAAGATATTGCTTTGCGATTCAATGTGTCAGATACAACTGAGGGACAAATACTGAATGATGGACTCCCAGAACTGGCGAAGAAACTTTCATTTTTGGTTCAGTGGCCTGACAAAGAGAGTGTACGAAGGAATTTACCAGATGTTTTCAGAGAGACATACAGAAAATGTCGAGTCATAATTGATTGTTGTGAAGTCTTCATAGAAAGAGCTAGAAACTTAACTGTCAGAGCAAGTACATGGTCAAACTATAAACATAATAATACCATCAAGTTTTTAGTTGCCATCACACCATCAGGAACTGTGAGCTTTGTATCAAAGGCATTTGGGGGAAGAACATCAGACAAAGTTGTAACACAGCGTTCAGGGTTTTTGGACTTGGTGGAACGGGAGGATCAGATACTGGCAGATAGAGGCTTCTTGATATCAGAAGAGGTGTCTTCAAGGAATGCGTCTCTGATAATGCCTGACTTTACCAAGGGAAAGAAACAATTGAGTGCTAGGGAAGTTGAGCGGAGCAGAAAAATTGCACGCGTCAGAATACATGTTGAACCGGCAATTGAAAGAATAAAAAACTTTAAAATTCTAAGTTCCAAAATGAACCTCTCCATGGTACCCCATGCAGACAATATTATGACGATATGTGCTGCTATAACTAATCTACAACCAAAGCTTGTGGGATAAGAGATTCAATGAACTAAGCAGTTACTAGTATTTCAAGATATATTAACCCTTAAACACCAACCACAAATGCAGCATATGACTCTGTTTTTTTTTTTTTTTTTTTTTTTTTTCCCCATCTTTTTATCATGATGCTAACATGTCCAAGGGCATACATGATTTTCTCATCTGTGATTCAAAATGAGATTTGTGCTTCAATAGAACCTAATGTGCCCTAAAAGTCAATGTTTAGGAGCACTGATATGAAAAATATCATTAGTTTTTATTTTTCATCTGAAAAACAAATGCCATTTTAAGAACACTATACATGTACTTTGCATTGGTTCATTAAAGTACATGTATCTATTTTCATTTATCAAAGCAAACAAGGCTTGGCATTTCATGTGAATTGTTGAGACTCAGGGATAATTCTGGAAGGGGCTCTGTGCTAAAAGGCCCATAGTTTTTCAGAAAGGCCCTCTCTAAAAAGTATGGGCCTTTTTTATAGTGTAAAAGGTATAGGGAAGTGCTCTTCTGTACCAAGTTTCATCAAGAATTTCCCTCAAAAGGCCCGCAGTGTCAGTCAGCCAGAAATACCCCTGGAGACTGAAAAAATGCACATGAAATGTCAACCCATGTTTTACATGTACATTATGTGTAAATACATGATGATTAAAAAATAATGAAGAATGTCATCTGCTGCAATTTTGTGAGTGATACTTTTAGGTTAAAGGTTGGTATTTATTAATAATTGGTAAGAAAATCAAACTATATACATGTACAATTGACTCTCGTTATATCGATCTCACTTATCTCGATTAACCGCTTATCTCGAAGTGAAAATCTGGTCCCTGCTTAAAAATGAAAATCTAATAATAGGTAACAAACTATTGTGGAAAAGAGGAGAATTTGCTCCTAATTTCTCCTTTTTTCCACAATATTTTCAGCATATCTCTAACTTTAAGAGTCCAATTAGATATACATTTGTTAAATGCGGTTGTTCGATTTATTTTTTCCTCAAGTCTGCAAATCTGATGTCTAAGTATGGATACCTCGAAGTATTTTAGAGAGTCCCTTGGAGTTCGAGATAACGAGAGTCGACTGTATATACACGACAACCTCTATATAACACTGTTCATTATAACACAGTTTTGGAAATTTAAATTCACAGGCTAATCTGTACATTGCTCACAATACCACTTTTTCCTGGGTTTTCGTATGATATTTACACAAGCATAGTGGAATTTTTCAAATTGGCAGTCCTGGCCGCCACACTGGATCATCTTACCATATGCTGGCTGAGCGCATATACAAAACAACTTACTTTGTATTTCCAGTCCATCATCATCACCTTGCTTTTCAATTTTACGAGTAACTATTTCTGGTAACACATATTCCATGAAGAATGTTTTGCACTTGCTGTTAAGCTCATTACAGAACTCCGTGTCAATGGGCACATGTACAATAGCTATTTCTTTGTTTGTATATGTAACAAAATCACAGAATGACACACCTATAACACACATCTGCATTTGCACTTGGGTGAAGTATCTGTGGCTACGCTTTAAATTCATGTTGCCATCCAAAAAGTTTGGGTCTTCAACAGCATGTGCAATGGTACTTTCCCTAAACTTAAATGGACATTTGATTTCAATACATCCTTTTCCACAACAACTACATTGGCATAATCCATCTGGGGATACTCCATAGTATGGCCTTTTGCTGTCTATCATGAAACCTGCCATTCTTACTTCCAGATCACTGTGGTGTTCTCTCTGCACCTTTATGTATGTATTTCTTGCTTTTTCTTCATTTTCCATTCCCCACATTACTGCTTTCTTTCTTGACAAATTGTATGTCCTATAACCCATGATTTCCTTAACATTTTCTGGTTGTGTTGAGTTTCTTCTTACTAAAACACCATGAACTTTGGATCCTGTAATTCTTCCTTTACGATGCTGATACCATAAAGGACATACAGCTTGGGACCTTGTTATTTCTTCTAACCTGGCACAGGATTCTGGTGTTATGACATTTTCATATGCATTCCAAATTTCTTCACACTGTCTGGTGTTCAGATCTATTGTCTCATCTATCAAACTAGACAACAATGGGGGTAACACTTCTGAACTGTGAGTTGTCTCCTCAGAAAGTGGTGGTATAGATGTGAAAAAAGCAGCATTGGGACAAACTTGATACAGGGAGAGCAAAATGTCTCTAGACGGTAGTTCAGCAATTCCAGATGCATTTGTGGTCTCCACAGGTCTCTGTCTAGTTCTTCCAATCAGGTCTTGTTGCTCAGTGATTGTCACAGGCTCCACCTGCAATCCAAAAGAAAAAAAAAATCTCTTAGTACATATGTTATTTTTTCATGACATTCCAATGCAGTGGGCCTCCATAGCTTACTGGTTAAAAGTGCTGAGACTTTAACTGCTGTGGGTTTGAGTCCTGCTTCCTTCACATGTGAGAAAGCCAAGCTCTTCTATGGAATGTCAGGTGTTTTTCCCCAAGTACATGTACTCCGCTTTTCACCCAGCTTTGATTAATGATCCTTCCCCCCGCCCTCCTCCCTCCCCCCCCCCACCACGACCCACCCACCCCCCGAAAAAAGGTCCAATGCAGACGCAATTCTGAAATGACATCAAAACAAAATCTATCTTTTATAGGAAGAATAATTACTGTAATTCAATAGTTCAACTCATACAATTTTACCCTTCAAGGAGAAACCACAAATGCAGCAGATTACTGTCTGTTTTGTTTCTTTTTATCATTATGCTAACATGTCCATGCCTTAAGGACCACTTTTCACTATAGAGGTTACATGTAACAGTGGCATGCTTTCGTTTTCATCTATGATTCTAACAGAGATTTTTGCCTCATTAGAACCAGGACTACATCCAACTTTATAAGGGTAATTGGGCACTGGAGGCAGATAGGGGCTAAACCCAAAACAATAAGAATACTTATAATTTTGATAAACTACCATTTGTGTACCGGTATTGAACTCTGTTTCTTGATCTACGGACTTCTGCCAGAGTATTTTGTTTGTGTTGAGGTTTTACGGCCCAGTCAACCCAATGGGGTTTGTCCAGCAAGGTCAGTTTACCTAACCACACGTTTACTGGGCAGGCTTAGTCCTCTAAGCGGTTAACCAGTATTGTGCACATTCTTTTGCCAGAAACTGACAACTGCCCTTCTTGAATCAGCGGAAGGGAGAGAATGACCGTAGAAAATATTTCATGATCAATCTCCACGAAAGAATGTTGCGAACCTCGGCGGGGGTTGAACCGGGGACCTCCTCCTGGTCTGCAGTCGGACGGCGCATCCAACTGAGCCACCAAGGCCTGCATCCAGAGTATAAGTAGAGCAGACAATTCCAACACTCAGTAGGTCTAAGTTGTCCTTATACATATCGAGACACACCTAGTTTATGTTCTTAGGATTTCTACTTACTATCATTAAAATGTCTCCACTGGTTAAAGAGCAACGGCCTGCACAAGATTTTACTACCAGGGGAGAAAATCGTAATAATGAAGAAGTATGTATCAAAACCCACCGAAAAACCTTTTTTCCCTGCACAGTTGGTAATGAATGTTATTTTAACAAGTCCATGCAGTGAGGACCTCTCTTACTCTGCTTTTATAGACAAGCGGTGTTCTCTGGGGTATACCTTAATTTTCTCATTTATGAATCATAGGCAGATTATTGTGGCACACAAAAGCTACTTCACTGAGGCACTTCTAACGAGTCCATGAAATCTATGCTTGCAACATTAAGAAGAAAAATATTTCGAAAAATATTACATTATCACAATGACATCTCTTAGGCCCTCAGCCCCGCCAGATTGTTGTGGTCTAGATCCGGGCCTGTTAATTATTAGTCCCTATCAGACCTAGAAGATTATTTATTTCAGGAAACCTCCCCTATCAGCAATCTCAGTGCTTTGATTATGTTATTGAGTGGGTTACCTCATTCCTAAAACAGCTGTTACATTCACATGCCTTACTAGTTGAGCTGCTCTGAGTAAGGCCTAATTTCACACCGATTTCCACTTTGAACAGAATGGCTGCTACATGGCTGCATACTTCATCTAGTCTGAAAAAGAGACAAATCAACCTGAGAGCTACCACCCTATTTCCACTATTTAGCTTTTCAAAATGCAACTAGCAGGCACGGTGTCAAATCTACCAAAGAAGCTGGTACAGAGTAAGTCTAATTTAAGGCTGAGAGAATGCACATTTAGATTTTACACTTTTAAGGCAATGAAAAAGGTACAAAAACTCTGGTTTCACTACCATAAACATAGCTTCTGAAGATTATTTACATGTAGTACTTATGAAAAGAGCTTCAAAGGGGAATAATCACTGCTAAAAAATGCGCCAGAGCCTGACAAATCCATTGTCCAGCTGCCCGGGACAAGTCCAAATTTGGCTGGGCAAGTGATTTTTTATTTAACTTGCCCAGAAAAATGTATAGAATATACAGGGAATATTGTACTTCCGAGCTGTGGAATGCCGGGCAAGTGGCTGAAACTTGGGATTTGTCAGGCCCTGAATGCGCACTTGTCTGACGGTCTTAGTTTGCATTTATAGGGGCAATAAATAGGGCGAATACAGTAGTATAGTCCTTTCCATCTGTATCATGTTAGCATGGTCATTAAGTATAAGCCTATTTGTGAGTTTTGAGAAAAGTGCATGAAATCTGACAAGTGACTGATGATGTGTGCACATGTACAAGTATGAAAATCCCAGTCTAAGCTACTAAACATGTATTGTGTTCTTTTCATTATCATGTCAAATAATTAAATAAACCCATTTGTTACTTAATAAACCCATTTACTACTTACTTGCCATCTTACTTTTATATATTTACTTAGAAAGGTGAACGGAAATATTCTGAATATTCATGAGTGTGTATGGGGCAAAATACACAATACATGTACATGTACCAGTATATTTTCTAAATATGGAATGTGACTTTAAATATGGAATCTGGGTATTACTTAAACATTAAATTCCAAAACTTTATCTTCTGGTTGCAGTACTAGATATTTGGTGGAGAAAAAAGACTTTTTTTTTTCAATAAAGGTTTCACAAAGTTCTTTTAGAAATTTCAAAGTTTCAGAAGTTGTTTGTTGCATAGGTTCTTTGGAGTTATGTACTGAACTTGTATGACGTACGGCTTTCTAAAATTTAAAATTTCTAAACTTACATGTACTTTTTGAAACTTGATATGCTGGAAACCATATTTTCAGTAAACAACTACATGTAGGCATTTCCAGTCATTATAAATGTAGCAGCCAAAAGTAGAATGTCATGGACTGCAGTATATCAGAGTAATTCCCGAGTCACATTCCATATCCAGAAAATATAATGTCATGTATGATACTGGTTGCAATATCATTGGTTTTTTTTTGTTTTTTTCGTCTATTCTTTTTCATTGTTTTTTTAGCTGATTTTTATGGCCCATAATAATGAATTTCAAATACATGTACATGTATAGTCAGACAAATTTATGGAAGTTGGTCAAAAACTGGAGTATGTGAAGAAAAAACACTTGACCTTCCATTGTCGACACTGTTATTCTTAGTGGGAATCAAACTTATACAGAAGCCCATAGGTTATAATAGCTGGCACTCTTTGTCAACAATCTATGGAGGCAATCTTATTAAGTTTTCCAAACTTTAGATATATTGTTGAAATAACAATATTAAAAAAGATCTCCAGATTAAGGAGGTGATGATTTGAGATAATTTTACAGAACTGCCTTGCCAAGGTGAGACATCTTACCCAGCCATACATGTGCAGTGTCCAAACTGTACAGACGCACTGTCCTTCTCTAGACACACCCAGGCATAATGTTCGCTGCTGATGTTCTGTGATGGGATGACTTTAGCTCTAAGGATGCATACTGGGCTGGAATCATGGATTTTATGGTACTGAACCTCTTTGACATGACCACTAACCACATAACTGAAAAGAAAAAAATGCCACATATAAACAAAATGTCTTTATATATATAATATATATATATATATATATATATATATATATATATATATATATATATATATATATATATATATATTATATGTGGAACGTTTTGTTCATGTGATTATACGTAAGTTGGGTCCATTTGCCTTACGTATTGGTGAAAAACACTCAGTTTGGTGTACAGTATATCCCTTTTGGCTAAGGTTTATGTGCATTGTATACAATGCGTATTTGGTCACAGTGGTGTTAATAGTAAAGATAAGCTTTATACGTTTTGAAGATAAGCTTTATACTTTTTGCACATCGTGTTTAGAGTGTCACGATTTGTAAAGCTGCAAGTATCAAGTTAAAATTGTCGAGTATCAAGTTAAATTGGTCGAGTATCGAGTTGAATTGGTCGAGTATCAAGTTAAAATTGTCGAGTATCGAGTTAAAATTGTCGAGTATCGAGTTGAAATTGTTGAGTATCGAGTTAAGTTGGTCGAGTATCGAGTTAAAATTGTCGAGTATCGAGTTGAATTGATCGAGTATCAAGTTAAAATTGTCGAGTATCGAGTTAAAATTGTCGAGTATCGAGTTAAGTTTGTCGAGTATCAAGTTAAAATTGTCGAGTATCGAGTTGAAAAAGTCAAGTATCGAGTTAAAATTGTCGAGTATCGAGTTAAGTTTAGATTGTGGAGCCTTGAGTCACAGATGTAATATATCAAGTTTAGGTACCTAATGAGCATGGATTTACATGGTTTAACATATTTCAGCAGCATGACAATGCAGCTGTGTGAGCAGTCTTATTTGAATATTTAATCAGCAATATCTATTATTCAGTCACCTGAACCTATTTTGTGTTTGTATTGCCCTAAAATATGTCATCAGTTTTTCAACAAGCTTATTTTGCTGATCTAGGGCAGATGAAAGTGGTCTAAGCCTCTTAAACCAAATATTTATGCTTGCAGTCAAACCTACAGTGGGATTCCATTATTTCTAATTTATTGCCTGTTACATGGCAAATATTAGTCTGCTGCAGCAGGGGGCTTATTAATAGGTTTTTACACTGATCACCTTTGGGGCTTATCAGTAACTGTTACGGCTATTTTATATGAAAGATTCCCTGATCAGCTGATCATTGTTGGAATGTGGTGAGAACACAGTAAATATTCCACAGAAAAAAAAAAATAGGAAGAGCAGGTGAATTTTATTTTTGAGCAAGCTCATGACAAAAATGGCCTGTATGACTTGAAAAGACAAAGATCAGCCTAGACATGAAGAGGCTTTGGGTCCTAAGCTACCCAGAGAGTTGGCGTGAAGACTCTGATTAGACCGGGCACACAGGACATTTGTTGGTTTTGTTGTGTGCTGGTGTAACAAAGTAAAGTGACCCCCCATAGAATAACAACCCCAAGGTCATTATTCTATAGAAAAAAGGACCCTTTTTCTAAAAAATACTAACTGCCCTTACAAAAATAATGACCCCCTTGATGATATCCCATAGAATAATGACCACGGCCATAGAAGAACTCCTGTCTGTATAAAATAATGACTCCCATTATAATGACCTCTCGATGAGATTTGTCAAATATTGCCCCCCACCAAGAGCTCATCACATAAGCTGTCATAAGCTCCTTGCCCCCACCTAATCAGGCATCAGAATCTGTCTGTTTACACCATGTGTCTCAGTCACAGGACAGATTTTTTTTTTTTGGTCTTAACCATTTTTTTTCACAGCAAATAGATAAGTCTTCAAAATAAAAATAGTCTTTAAGACGAGGTATTTTGGAAACCTTAACAAAATGTACAAAGGTACAAAAAATAGTAGAATCTCTAGTAGAATGTATATCTAACCAACAGAATTTCTCAAATGCATCGTCCAGATTTCGAGCTCTTGTTGCAGGATTACTCTTACACGATCTTGTTTACCCGGAAAATTTGCCCCGAAACTTGTTGCAGGATTACTCTTATTTGAAGCAGTGTCTTCATGCCCAAATAACAAAGTTAAAAGAGCGAATCAGTCTTTTATCAATTCTACAGCCATAGTGGTGCGACATAGAATTATGAAGGGTTGATGCCATCAGGGCTATCTGTTCCCAAACACCAGCCGAGCTGCTTTCTATCTTTGTGTGTGTGTGTGTGTGTTTTAAGCTAACTTTGTTCAATATTTTAATAAGTGTCAAGCTGAAATTCATGAAATATGAACATTTACTTCAGGTAACTAGTATTAATATATTTTATTTATTTATTTTTTATCATTATTATTTTTATTATTATTTACATTTTTTTTTTGATGTGGTAGGCTTTATTTTCTTCTTCGCATCGTCATTTAACTTCGCAAAGAGGGGTCATATACCGATAATAAAAATAGTACGACCTTGGTCACTTTGTAGCTCACTTGAGCACAGAGTGCTCATGTGAGCTATTCTGACAGGCAGTTGATCCTGCATCCATCTTATGTTACCTGTCGTCCGTCTGTCTATCAACATTCGACATCTCCTCCTAAACCACTGGGCCAATTTTTACCACTTCACAGGAATGTTTCTTAGGAGGTAATGATTGAAAGTACTTCAAAGATATGGAATCCAAGCAGAACTTTAGTTGCCGTGGCAACCACATGGCAAAATCTTAGAAAATCTTCATGTCAGAAACCCCTGCCTGATTTTGAAATAATTTGGCAGAAATGTTTCTTGCATGGTCACCATGGGCGGGGCAAATTTTCCATATAAGCCTGTGTAAGGAACTTCAAAAGTCTGTTCCTATGCAACATATGGCCAGAATCTAAAATAGTCAGTAATTGGACCTTAACAAAAAGAACTAAAACAAGCTTGATTAGCATAAAAACATGGCGGCCATTGGTGGGGCTAAAACAAGCTTGATTAGCATAAAAACATGGCGGCCATTGGTGGGCCCACGCCCCCCCCCCCCAACCCCATCAAAATATATCGCTGATACTCTGCCAGAATGCCATAGTTCTATTGAATTACAGATTGTGTCATGGCATTAGAACTGCCTTGGTTAGGCGATTCTAATGTAATGTCATAACATATATTTCAGTCTCGCTGCATGAAAAACTAGCTCATATTATCATCAGATAAAAGATAATCCCTATTATGTTTCCTGTATTATTTGAAACAGAGCCCCATGTGGTGGGGCTAAAGCGACAAAGCCTACCTTCACCCCTCCTGAATATTATACTTCCTTTTCTTGACTGTTCGTCTCCTGTGAGAAGGTACTTCCATAATAAAGTCAGTGTGGCGTGAAAATTCAGAGAACATGCTCTTTTATATGAACAGCTCAGTGGTAGTGATATAGCTTCCTATAAATGATGCATAGGCAGATCCAAATCATTGGTCCTAGTGCTCAATGTTTCGGCTGATCAAACATGGTACTTACCTTGACCTAGTGTGAAAAACAGGCCTAGGATAATATGAAGTTATGCACACACCAGTTTTGTCCTGGTATATGAAAGATGTGTGGTGGTGGTGGTCGGCTGGGGAGGGGGGGGGGGGGCGTGGGGGGCGGGCGGGTGCGGGGTTGCTCAGAGATGATGTACAGTCCAACCTGTATTAAGCAAGCACTTAGGAACAAGCAAGTGCTTGCTTTATTTAAGACAGATGCTTACTTAATACAGGTGCAGTTTAATGTAATTGCTTTTTTTATGGAACTGAAAGTGTGCTTGCTTAATACAGGTTGCGTGTTTAATAGAGGTGATCAATATGACAGGTTTCACTGTACCTAGTTTGAGTGATATGTATTGTGCATGCTATCAGAAGATATATATGTAACAGCTAGATCCTGGAGTGAGACATGCGCAGGCTGGTCAAAAACTGAGCATAGTTTTATGAGCCAAACTTGAGCATGTTTTCTGAAAATTTTCAAATACTAGCTGACAAATTTCAACCTAAACATTGCATAATTGCTCCCTTCCAGAGTAATAAATTGCCCTCAGTGGAGTTGTGCAGATGTGTCAGAGAGTAATTTATCAAACATCTGGCTTAACTCGATACTCGACAATTTTAACTCGATACTCGACAATTTTAACTCGATACTCGACTATTTTAACTTGATACTCGACAATTTTAACTTGATACTCGACAATTTTAACTTGATACTCGACAATTTTAACTTGATACTCGACAAACTTAACTCGATACACGACATTTTTAACTGCACAATACATTAACCTATAGAAAATGTGCTATATTCTATTCTGCCAATACCTTCCTCAGAAAAAACGACAGGAACGTCATCCCATACAGTCTTAAGTCCAAAACACCTGTGTGATGTCACTCCCGATCTTTTATTCACATGTCAGTTTCTTTTCTGTAGAACAAAGAAAGTTTCTTTTCTGTAGAACAAAGAAAGTAAACAGGGATTTTTTATCTGGGTGAAAAAAATTGTATTTTCTTCCTTTTCCTCTGGTTGAAATTTAATTCTTTTTTCCTTCTTATGACCTTTATCATACCTTTCACTGTTCCTGCTAAATTTGTTTAAATCTAACCGTTCGATTTCTTGAAATTATTCTTCACTCATTCGTCGTAATGAGTTTTCGCGACTTCCATGACTATTCATCGCGGTAATTGTGGTCATATGAAATAGCATTTGGATAATCATAAAATGTATTAATTGTTCTCATTGTTCCAGGGAATCTACTTGCTCCACGTGTAGCAGCTGGTCTAATTCCATCTGCATAGAACTTGCAAAAGAGAAGAACTTACTCTTCCAGAAAGAGAGTCATGTCCAACAGAAGTAGTCTCTAGATGTGTCTGTTTCATCAGACGAAAGGAAAGAAATATGGGAACACTGCCCCTTATGGCCCTGCTGCCCGGGGTAAGACCCATATTGGTGGCATGTTTCATCAGACGAAAGGAAAGAAACATGGGAACACTGCCCCTTATGGCCCTGCTGCCCGGGGTAAGACCCATATTGGTGGCAACTCCCTGGGTACTTGTACCCAAGGGACTACAAGTCCACCGGCCATTGGCTAATGGTCACTGGTCACCGGGCATCCGATGACCGACCAACCATCATACATGTGATATTTTCTGGGACACAAAGTGGGAGATCTGCAATTTTTAGGAGGGAGATCCTGGTCTAAAAGAGGGAGATTTTTTGCGTCCCAAAATATTCACTTTAGTAACAAAATCATTGGTGACTTTGATCACTGAATAATGTTAGTTTCTTTGTATAACGTGTTCATTCTTCAATTGTCCACATATGACTGAAATACTGTTGAAAGGCTTTAACCATAAATAATATTCACCCTATTATGAGCCTTATTCATCCTTTCATCGTCTTGTTCATTTGTTAATGTATGATTGAAATACTGTTGAAAGGCTATAAATCATATTCACCCTTTCATATTGGTATACTTTTTGCAGCTCCTGTCTTTGCTGCACCTTTTTTTTTTTATTTTTTTTATTATTATTATTTTTTTTTATGTAACAGCCTCACTGAGAGGACACCAATTCTTCACCAACAAAAGTACCTTGCTAGCTGCTTATGCCACTGACAAAAACAGTGAACAACACACCCGGGCTGACGCAATCCTCGCAGTCAATTGAGAAACTATAATTTTTAAAACTGATTCCAAAGAGCCCAAAAACAAATCGGAATTCTATTTTTTAAGCGCAGACTGATCAAGGTCTGTTTTTCACACAGGTTATAAGGTACAGTTTGCCTTGTTGCTATCCAGTAAAATTCTACAGGTGGTACCTCAACCAAAAATAAAAAAAAGGTAACTTAACTATTCTAAAAAAAAAAAAAAAAAAAAAATACCGGTAGGTGTCAAATCAGCTTATTCTGATCAGAACTTGCGCAGTTTACTTGGCAGAGTTTGCTGGATCTAGAAACAGAGTGCCTTCACAAACATTTAATGCGCAGGCAAGTCTTGGTCATCTGTATTTTGCACAGGTTATAAAGTACAATTTTCCTTGTTGCTATCCCAGATATTTGTGCAGGTAATCATTAAATACTAACACCAAAAAAGGTATCTTACCCATTCTAAAAAAAAAAAAAAAAAAAAAAAAAAAAAAACAGCCAAAAATAGGGCAGGGTGTTACATCCGCTGATTCCAAATCTGTTTTACTTTTGAAAACTTCACTTTAACTCGATACTCGACAATTTTAACTTGACACTCAACATTTTTAACTCAATACTCAACCATTTTAACTCGATACTCGACAATTTCAACATGATACTCGACCAATTCAACATGATACTCGACAATTTTAACTCGATACTCGACTAACTTAACTCAATACTCGACAATTTTAAATTGAAACTCGACCAATTCAACTCGACACTCGACAATTTTAACTCGATACTCGACCAACTTAACTCGATACTCAACAATTTTAACTTGATACTCAACCAATTCAACTCGATACTCGACAATTTTAACTCGATACTCGACCAACTTAACTCGATACTCGACAATTTTAACTCGATACTCGACCAATTCAACTTGATTCTCGACCAACTTAACTCGATACTCGACAATTTTAACTTGATACTCGACCAATTCAACTCGATACTCGACAATTTTAACTCGATACTCGACTAACTTAACTCGATACTCGACAATTTTAACTTGATACTCGACCAATTCAACTCGATACTCGACAGTTTTAACTTGATACTCAACTTTTACAACTCGATACTTGACACTCGACAAAAAGAAACCCTCTGTGTTTACGCGTATTGTTTACATTTCACATATAACTAAACACGATCAGTTATCAAGACTTTCAAGTCGCAGTTGGCCAGATAACATGGGCCCAAAAAGGGTATAATCTTTTATTCGTAAATTTTACATTTTTATGTCATTTTTTAAAATAGAAAACCTCTGAAGAAGGTGAAAGCCGAAAGGCCTCGTGTAAACAAACCATTTGCACTGTTAATGATTAACTCTCATGATATAGTTTACGCCTATCAACATATAGGTTAACGCCTATCATTTCAGCATCCTTTCTGGATCCAGTGCTACCAAAAAGATTTTTTGTTAGATGTTGTGCTCCTTTTCTCAAACTATATATTAATATGTGTGTGTGTGTACATTTGTTTTGTTTGGATTTACTGACAAATGAATATGTCCCTCAGTTCTGGTTGGGTCCATCTGGTAGGCAATAATAAGGTTCCTAGCTCTTGCAGACAAACCACACGACTACTTTAATAATAATCCTTGAATGATGCATCAATGTTACATTTATAGTGTACATGTATTCCTGATACCAAGCACACACAGATCAGGTTTGCGGAATTTGGGGCTGTGGCCCTACCTCCTGGAATTCTGTTAGGAATTTCTAGTTTAAGATTACTTTCCTTCACCCACCGCCCCACCCACTTTTTTTGTATTAGGGTTTTACCGCCCTACCACAACTACTACATTTAAATCCAGCCGACTGTTCATCAAGGGCGGGCAAAAATCGGAAATCCACCTACATATATCTTTCATAAGCAGAACTCCCGAATGAGCTGAGGTGTACTTGAACCCGCAACAGTGAGATCCTAATGATTAAGAGTCACTGGGCTCTAACATTGTGCAAAAAAAGCCTGTAGAACATAATGGCAGTTTTGTATTTCAGTAGGGGTACTCTGGAAGAAGGCTTGCACACATAAACTTCAATCTTAGCCCACTCAAGAATATTTCACTAACAGCTACATGTAGCTCATCATACACCTAACCACGAACAAATCATATATTGGGCCTAAAATTTCTTCCGTTGAATTGCATAAAAATTTTGAAAGTGTGGCAACAAATTCTCGGAAACAATCCGAATAAGAGTTCCACAGACATTTATACAGAATGAATGTCTATTGATGTGTCACCAGTAAATATTCGGATTCTGATCCAATTACCAGAGTACATCAGTCATGTACAAATATAAAAAATTCTCACATTGAATTGAGAAGCATTTAGGAAGTATGAAAAACCATATTCTCTTAAACAATCTGCATTAGAGTTACAAAGACGTTCATTGAAAAATATGACCATATCAAAATGTGTTCATGCGAGGAACAATAATATTGGGCTGTCATTTCGCACTGAAGGTCGCGGAAACATGTGACATGATGGTTTTGCATTTGGGACCTCTGCCTTATTTAATAGATTAAAACCTTTGTATTGTTATTAAAAGCAAATCATTTCTACTTACCTGTATGCTTCAAGGGATTTAAACGCCTTCAGTGACTCCTTTGTGTAAACTGATTGTCTGTCAATGAGGTAATTATAAATGTCGCCGAAGGTCAAATCTGGCCAATTAACCGGGTCATTTGACCATTCACAGTGTAAAAGATAGGGATGTGGTAACACTTTGTCACTTGAAACAAGTTTTTCTATGAATCTTTTACGCGCTTCAGCGGGTAATTTGTCAGCATAATCCGATAGAACCACACTACCTGACGCCATTTTTTGCCAACCAGCCTCGTTCTGATTGTAAACGGTGACGTCACGTGCTAGGTTCCCGGTATCTCCTATATAAACTGCATCCATCGTCGAAAATATCTAGAATGTTTTGACTCTCCTCTCCGCTTAAACTATATGTCCCTGTTTCTTCTGAAGTTGTACTATAAGTCGCACTTCTTTTGTCTGTCTGTGGACATATGCTATCTAAAAATACACCTGCAGAACCGTCGATGTTTTCCATGATATCGCAAATTGAAAACATAACGAAATTGAAAAGGTATTCCACGTCGTTTACACTAGTAAAAAAACTGTCCATTGGATTAACATGATTTAAAAAGTGAAACATTTTCTTCATCTGTTAAAGTCTACATTGTTTTGTAGTTCCGAAAAGAAAAAAAAAAAAAAAAAAAAAAAAAAAATTAGCGACTTCCTTTTTGAAGTTCTGTTGTAATTTTTTCTTAAGTAATTCTTTCGTTATATTAGAACACATGGTAACTACTAAAACTCTACAATTCAACTGATCAATCGCGCTTTTGGGCGGTGTAACAAACAGAGCGGGTAGCTAGACGACCAAAACCACGCGGATTAGGTGACCAATGAGAACAGCGCATTGTAACAGCCCGTAAAGACTAAATCCACGCTAAGGTCAGTTATTAAAAGCCGGACAGTGGCTCGATATATAACGGAGAACGAAAGAAAAGGGCGCTTTGCGAAATCGATAACGTCCAAAAGACAATTTATAAAGAGACAGACGTCTATTATCTCGCAGTGTTGTATTAGAACCCCAAGAGAATAAATATATTTGTTTTATTATTTATTATTCAGTTTGGTCATGAAAAAAATGTTTTTAAACTTTTTTTTAATGGTTCAACCGGTTAATCCGATTTTTAAAGGATTCTATTTTTAATACCCCCACGTCGTAGATTTAAATTATTTTTAACTCGAAATGATCGCGAGACAGCAGAATAACTAGAACATACGATGACCCAGTCAGCTTTAGAACTATTTTTGAGTTCGATTTTGAACTGACCGGATCTGCATATTTTTACATTTTTAATTTGGGAAATCACATATCCGTTTAGGAGACAACTTTGAAGTTTCGGACTTGAAGAAAGGAGAAAATAAATCCAAAAGTAACTTTTTTGTCGCTAACGTATAGTCTTGTGGATAGGATTATCTAGTTATTCCAGAAAAATGGATTCTGACAGATATGTGCGGCTATATCAGACAAAACGCTCGACGGAGGAATGTAATATTTGTTTAACGCAGAAACTCTTTCGATCGGAATCCAATAATTTTGTTATGTATTTTCTGTAAGGGTTTATACAAATAAAATAGTTTAAATTAAAAATAGTGCTGGTTGCCCTATGATCAGCGTGTACAGCAACATGGATGCATAGACTGATCTGAATCTATGCTGTGAGACATGCCATAATATACCACACTTACCCTAAGATTTTGAAAAGACAGGCTTGAGCAAACAGTGTTGACCCAGATAAGATGCAGCAGCTGATCAAGGTTTACAATGTTTGCCACTCCAGCTGTTTTTTAGACCCGTCAACAGGTAGTAAAATGGATTTGCTATAATTTTAGGATATGTATGGTAAAGAGGTAAAGGTGTCCAACTACTTGGGATAAATACTAAGGGCTCTCTCATGATATGACAATATTGAATTTGCAATCATGTACAACAGTGCCGCTTATTTGTTTTTATTATTATTATTACTATTATTATAGAATGCTAAAAATAAAGTAAGATCTGCGAACCCTGGATTCTTTTTCTTCCATGCTAATATTCCTTCAATCTGCCAGCAAGCACACAATAAATTAGTATAAACCAACTAAGCTCGGGAGAGAGTGTATTATAAAATACTTTATCTGCCACATTAGCAGTTTAAAATGCAAGAAAACAATAACTGTTGGCATATCAGGGTTAAAATAATAAACTGCTAGGTGATTCAAGAAGGGCAGTTGTCAGTTTCTGGCGAAAGAATGTGCACAATACTGGTTAACCGCTTAGAGGACTAAGCCTGCCCAGTAAATGTGTGGTTAGGTAAACTGACCGCGCTCGACATGACCCCATTGGGTTGACTGGGCCGTAAAACCTCAACACAAACAAAAACTGCTAGGTCATTTCAGAATGCTGACTTTTTTGAGAAATCTGGTCTTGTGGTTCTGTTTGAGTTGTTAGTTTCTGGCGAAAGAAAGTGCACAATACTGGTTAACCGCTTAGAGGACTAAGCCTGCCCAGTAAACGTGTGGTTAGGTAAAGTGACCGCGCTCGACATGATCCCATTGGGTTGACTGGGCCGTAAAAGCTAAACACAAATAAATCATCCTGAGAATAGCTCATCTAGCATAGCTCAGATGAGCTAAATAAAAGTTAGTTTAGTCACTACATGCAAGTTAATTAACTCCTCGTAAACATCTTCCTTTATAAACACAACGTTCGAAAAGTAAAAAAAACTATTACACGCACTGAAAGTGCGCTTGAGTGCCCAGCGTAAATAAAAGGTGAATGCATTATTTAATTATGAGTTATCTGATATAGAGAAGTTTTTGACAGGTAATTATACGGCATGGCACCCACAATATCTACCTAAGGAGTTTAAATTCCTGTACGTATGTTTGTTTTATAAGCGCAAACAATGACATTTGTTTTATAAGCGCAAACAATGACATATAAAAGAGTCCGATGCAGACTTTGAATGATTCTTTTGGTTATGGTTACCATTACTCTGACAAAACGCTCGACGGAGGAATGTAATATTTGTTTAACGCAGCAAACTTTGTTCATGACCAACGTATGCAACTGTGTCGGTTTTTGTTGCATAACCTGTTTTAAAAAAGCGAGTACAAATGTCCATTTTGTAGAGCTGAAGTAAGTATTGGAATTAAAATGAAAAAGAGTAGACGTAATTTATTCGCAAACAACAGAGAAAATTTATCTGTTGAAGACAGAAAAATAGCTGTGAGGAATTGGGGAAAAGAGTTAGTAAACGCAATGGTATGGATTTGATTAGAAAAATTTACCCAAATAGATAACGATGCCGCTAAAACCTACGTAGTGGATCAATTAAAAAAATTTGCCAGAATGAATGGTATTAGTGTGTGTCCAAGACGACAACGAAAAATCTACCAAACGCAAACACTATTATAAAGTTAGACAAGCTAACATTAATTTTTTCTCTGATTCAATTCACCTTGAATAGGTTTATAAAATGTGCATAGGTTTTCCAAAAGGTGATGGTGCGAATAAAGGAACTTATGTAGGTTTGTGGTTCACAACAAAAGACATTTTGATGAGGACATTCCTTGGTGTTTCAACGACCAAACGTCAGATATGAACATAACAAATTTGTTGTTCGCTTTAGAACAACGAGATACATTTTATTAGCTCACCTGAGCAAAAGCTCAGGGTGAGCTATTGTCATCACCCTCTGTCTGTCGTCCGTCGTTCGTCGTCAACAATTAGTTTCTTAACACTCTAGAAGTCACAGTTTTGACCCAGCCTGGATGAAACTTGCTCAGAATGTTTGCCTCTATGAAATCTAGGTCAAGTTCGATACTGGCTTAGTTGGGGTCAAAAAAATAGGTCACCAGGTCAAATCAAAAGAAAAACTTAACACTCTATAGAGGTAATAGTTTTGACCAAATCTTGAAACTTTATCAAAATGTTTGCCTCTATTAAATCTAGGTCAAGTTCGAAATTGGGTCACTTGGGGTCAAAAACTAGGTCACAGGGCCAGATCAGCAGAAAACATTGTTAACACTCTAGCGGTCACATTTTTGAAGCAATCATCATGAATCTTGCTCAATATGTTTGTCTTGATAAGTTCTAGGTCAAGTTCGAAACTGGGTCACTTGGGGTCAAAAACTAGGTCACCAGGCCAAATCAGCAGAAACACTAGCGGTCACATTTTTGAAGCAGTCATCATGAATCTTGCTCAAAATGTTTGTCTTGATGATTTCTAGGTCAAGTTTGAAACTCGGTCACTTGGAGTCAAAAACTAGGTCACCAGGCGAAATCAGCAGAAAACCTTGTTAACACTCTAGCGGTCACATTTTTGAAGCAATCATCATGAATCTTGCTCAAAATGTTGATTTCTGTCAGGTATGAAACTGGGTCACACCCCTGGGTATTAAACTTTCCGCCTTGTCTAGGCCCTGGGGGCTCAATTCCCACTGGGAACGTTGCTAGCTTGGTGAGCAGTAATTGTCCCCTTTGGGAAGAGCGAAGAGGAAATACCACCCGTTTGCCGTGGGTGGCAACCCGTAAGCCGGAAGAAGGGATCCTGGAGGTTGAGAGTTATTGGGAGTTTGTTCTCTCCTGATGACTCAACACGACTCTTTGGCCTGGATTTCGGTGTAGAAGGGTGTCCGTGAGACCCGGCACGGTCAATCGGCTGGTCGCGTCAAGCCCTAGGAAAAACCTTTTCTTTCTCTTCCTTGTCTTTTGTATCATACTGATACTCACCGTTTGCCCATAATTCTTATTTCTCAATCTTTCCAATCCTAAGAAGGCGGCGGCTTAACGGGTCAATCGTGCAGCATTTTGCTCGTGCGAGTATATCTTCTGTGTATCTCTAGCACATGTGAGTAGGAAAACCACTCCATTTATGTGTTCCCTCGTTGGGCTCCGTGGTGGGCGGAGAGCATGGAGGACGAATTTTAATATAACTTCATCATGGGTAATGATAAAAGAAAAAGAACTAAACAAACCCCAGACACTGATAATTCAGATTTTGACGAAAATTCTCAACCTCCAACTACCTCAACAAATGATACGTCTCCTCAACATTTTCCACGCTTCATTTTAGTTGAAAGCAAAGAAGAGAACAGACAGATAACATCTCTGTCCCCTTTTTTGATACAAAAGGTCATACAGAGTATAGCTGGTGAACCGGAAAACATAAAAAACTAAACAGATCGAACCAGTTACTCATTGAAAGCCCATGCCGAGAATCTTCTTCGTGCACAGACTTTTCACGACTTGAAAGTCCGAGTGTACCCCCATACCTCGCTTAATTCCTCAAAAGGGTTATTCGTTGTCCCGAATTGAGGAATTGCGGCGAGGAGGAGATTCTCGAGGGCACAAAATCTCAAGGAGTTACTGGAGTAAAAAGATTCAAAATAAAACGAAACGGAGAGTTAAAAGACACAAACACCTTTGTTTTTACTTTCAATACGCCAGTTTTACCCAAAACGGTCAAAGTGGCATACTTTAGAGTCAACGTAGAAGTCTACGTACCAAATCACTTGCGTTGTCATAATTGTCAAAAATATGGACACCATGAGGATAGGTGTTCTAAAGACCCTATCTGTTCGAAATGCGGTCAAACGGGAGAACACCTCGAAAGTAGATGTAGCAACGAATTACACTGTGTCAATTGTGGTGAAAAACACGGTGCTGACTCTAAAGAATGCCGAATTTGGCACAAAGAAAAGGAAATTCTACGTCTTAAGTTTACCAGAAATATTTCTTTCGTTGAAGCGCGGAAACTTGTTGAGGATCCCCCAACTCCAATACCTGGAATCAGTTATGCCAACATCACCCAGTCTTCTATGAGAAAGGTTTCTGTGGTTGATACTGCCACTCAAACTGATCCGATCACTATTCTCGACTCTGCAGTACAATCAAGTACAACAAACACAAACAGCAAAACAGAAGATCTGCAGAAACAAAAAGGTCAAACAAAAACCACAAACAAAAACCAAACAAAGACACCTATTGAGGAGAAAAAAGGAGAGGGTGGCCTGAAAAAAGCCACCATTGAGATGATAAGAAAAGATTGGAAGAAACAACAACAGAAAGAAAGACAAGCAAGAAGTCAATCATCTCCACCTACGAAAGAAACAAAATCAAAATCTAGTCAAGGAACACAAAGACCAAGCACATCAAACAGAGAACGAAAAGGTTCAAATAATGTTATTCAACAACATAACAGATTCGGATCTTTGAGTGACAGCAGCGATGATATGGAGTTAGGAGAAGCTCCAGATCGCCCACGAACTAACAGAAATAGATCGAGATCATCAGAACATTCACACGTCAACAATAATAGATCAAAATCACCAATAACATATCCTTAGTTGCTAGTCTAACTAAACTCTAACAACTCTAAAATGAATTCAAATCACAAAATAATACAATGGAACTGTCGAGGTCTAAAGTCAAACTATTACGAGATCTTATTACTTCTATCTTTATTGAGTCCATCAGTTTTTTGCTTGCAAGAAACTTTTTTAAAAACTGATGATCAATTAAATATCAGAGATTTCATTACATACAAGTATATATATTCAGAAGGCCAGAGGCCGTCTGGTGGAAGTTCAATCTTAGTTCACTCTTCATGTCCCCAGCGAGAAATTAAACTTGTAACCAATCTTCAAGCCGTTGCGGTTTCTGTCACTTTAGATAAAGAAATTACTATTTGTTCTGTGTATATACCTCCAAATTTTCATTTAGAGACCGAACATTTAGACACTTTACTTAAACAACTTCCTTCACCTTATATACTAGTTGGTGACTTAAATGGTCACAATATCCTTTGGGGATGTAAAGATAACAACCCTAAAGGTAATATTATTGAAGACTTTATAACCAAAAACGATCTTTGTCTTATGAATGACAAATCTCACACTTATCTCCATCCTGCAACTGGAAATTTTTCTTCTTTAGATCTTTCCCTATGTCATCCATCTCTACTGCTGGATTTCGATTGGACGGTCAGTGAAGATCAACATGGAAGTGATCACTTCCCTGTTATTATTGAAAGCGTAAATAACTCCACGAACGATCACAACGCAAAGTGGAAACTAGATAAAGCAAATTGGGAATTGTATCACTCATGTGAAGAAAGTCTCAAAATAGATAAGTTTAAGAATTCCTTGGATCCTCTAGATGATTTTACTTCTTCTCTTCTCGATATCTCTAACAAAAGTATACCGAAAACCTCGACAAATCCAAAGAAAAGCAAGCCATGGTACAATGATGAATGCAAAGATGCCATAAAACAGCGCAAGCAAGCATTATCAAAGTTCTGCAGATATCCAACAAAGGAGAACCTGAATAAAGTAAAGAATTTCAGAGCAAAGGCTCGTCGAACAATAAAGGCCTCCAAACGCAAATCATGGAAATCTTACGTTTCGAATTTAAATTATAAAACTCCAATTAAAAAGGTTGGGACATGATACGAAAAATATCTGGTAAATCAAAATCATCCAGTTTCACCCACTTAAATACAAAACGTGGAACAAAGGCACATCAAAGGAAGAGATAGCAGACACACTTGGCGAAACTTTTTTGGATAATTCTTCATCTCGGAATTATTCAGAGAAGTTTCAAAACATCAAAAAACAAGAAGAAAAAATCAAACTTAATTTCACCTCTTCAAATACTGAAGAATATAACAGCCTGTTTAACATTACAGAACTTAAAGATGCTATCGCAGTATCAAAAGATACAGCTACAGGCCCTGATGACATTCATTACCAGATGCTTAAACACCTTCCCGAAACCGCCCTTGACACACTTTTACATATTTCCAACGGTATATGGACAACAGGCGTTTTTCCAGATAGCTGGCGTTTGGCCACAATTATACCTATTCCCAAACCAGGGAAAGATCATGCAGAACCAACAAACTACAGACCAATAGCGCTAACAAGTTGCCTTTGCAAAACACTAGAGAGAATGATTAACAAACGACTTGTTTGGTACTTAGAATCTAACAATCTTATAACAAAACTTCAGTCGGGATTCCGAGCTGAACGTAGTACCAATGATAATTTAGTTAGACTAGAAGCTTTTATCCGTGATGCTTTTATCAAACGAGAACATGTAGTCGCTGTATTTTTCGATTTGGAAAAAGCCTATGATACCACTTGGCGATATGGAATTTTAAAAGACCTACATAACTTTGGTATGAAAGGAAGACTACCAAACTTTATTAAAAGTTTTCTTGGAGATCGTACAATACAAGTGCGTGTAGGATCGACCCTGTCTGATCTCTATGATCAAGAACAGGGCGTTCCTCAAGGAGCAATACTTTCAACCACGTTATTTAACGTGAAATTAAACGATATTATAAACTGCCTGGATTACAAAACAGATGCTTCTTTGTACGTTGATGATTTCTGTATTTGTTTTCGCTCGAAAAATATGCGCACAATAGAAAGACATCTACAGCAATGTCTAAATAGAATTGAAGACTGGGCAACTAGAAATGGCTTTAAATTTTCCAAATCGAAAACTCAGTGCGTTCATTTCTGTCAACAACGGAAAATACACAACGATCCAGCGCTCTACATATATGGATCTCAAATACCAGTTCCCCTGGGTATTAAACTTTCCGCCTTGTCGAGGCCCTGGGGGCTCAATTCCCACTGGGAACGTTGCTAGCTTGGTGAGCAGTAATTGTCCCCTTTGGGAAGAGCGAAGAGGAAATACCACCCGTTTGCCGTGGGTGGCAACCCGTAAGCCGGAAGAAGGGATCCTGGAGGTTGAGAGTTATTGGGAGTTTGTTCTCTCCTGATGGCTCAACACGCCTCTTTGGCCTGGATTTCGGTGTAGAAGGGTGTCCGTGAGACCCGGCACGGTCAATCGGCTGGTCGCGTCAAGCCCTAGGAAAAACCTTTTCTTTCTCTTCCTTGTCTTTTGTATCATACTGATACTCACCGTTTGCCCATAATTCTTATTTCTCAATCTTTCCAATCCTAAGAAGGCGGCGGCTTAACGGGTCAATCGTGCAGCATTTTGCTCGTGCGAGTATATCTTCTGTGTATCTCTAGCACATGTGAGTAGGAAAGCCACTCCATTTATGTGTTCCCTCGTTGGGCTCCGTGGTGGGCGGAGAGCACGGAGGACGAATTTTAATACAACTTCATCATGGGTAATGATAAAAGAAAAAGAACTAAACAAACCCCAGACACTGATAATTCAGATTTTGACGAAAATTCTCAACCTCCAACTACCTCAACAAATGATACGTCTCATCAACATTTTCCACGCTTCATTTTAGTTGAAAGCAAAGAAGAGGGCAGACAGATAACATCTCTGTCCCCTTTTTTGATACAAAAGGTCATACAGAGTATAGCTGGTGAACCGGAAAACATAAAAAAACTAAACAGATCGAACCAGTTACTCATTGAGGTATCCAAGAAAGCCCATGCCGAGAATCTTCTTCGTGCACAGACTTTTCACGACTTGAAAGTCCGAGTGTACCCCCATACCTCGCTTAATTCCTCAAAAGGGGTAATTCGTTGTCCCGAATTGAGGAATTGCGGCGAGGAGGAGATTCTCGAGGGCACAAAATCTCAAGGAGTTACTGGAGTAAAAAGATTCAAAATAAAACGAAACGGAGAGTTAAAAGACACAAACACCTTTGTTTTTACTTTCAATACGCCAGTTTTACCCAAAACGGTCAAAGTGGCATACTTTAGAGTCAACGTAGAAGTCTACGTACCAAATCCCTTGCGTTGTCATAATTGTCAAAAATATGGACACCATGAGGATAGGTGTTCTAAAGACCCTATCTGTTCGAAATGCGGTCAAACAGGAGAACACCTCGAAAGTAGATGTAGCAACGAATTACACTGTGTCAATTGTGGTGAAAAACACAGTGCTGACTCAAAAGAATGCCGAATTTGGCACAAAGAAAAGGAAATTCTACGTCTTAAGTTTACCAGAAATATTTCTTTCGTTGAAGCGCGGAAACTTGTTGAGACCCCCCCAACTCCAATACCTGGAATCAGTTATGCCAACATCACCCAGTCTTCTATGAGAAAGGTTTCCGTGGTTGATACTGCCACTCAAACTGATCCGATCACTATTCTCGACTCTGCAGTACAATCAAATACAACAAACACAAACAGCAAAACAGAAGATCTGCAGAAACAAAAAGGTCAAACAAACACCACAAACAAAAATCAAACAAAGACACCCATTGAGGAGAAAAAAGGAGAGGGTGGCCTGAAAAAAGCCACCATTGAGATGATAAGGAAAGACTGGAAGAAACAACAACAGAAAGAAAGACAAGCAAGAAGTCATTCATCTCCACCTACGAAAGAAACAAAATCAAAATCTAGTCAAGGAACACAAAGACCCAGCACATCAAACAGAGAACGAAAAGGTTCAAATAATGTTATTCAACAACATAACAGATTCGGATCTTTGAGTGACAGTAGCGATGATATGGAGTTAGGAGAAGCTCCAGATCGCCCACGAACTAACAGAAATAGATCGAGATCATCAGAACATTCACACGTCAACAATAATAGATCAAAATCACCAATAACATATCCTTAGTTGCTAGTCTAACTAAAATTTAACAACTCTAAAATGAATTCAAATCACAAAATAATACAATGGAACTGTCGAGGTCTAAAGTCAAACTATAACGAGATCTTATTACTTTTATCTTTATTGAGTCCATCAGTTTTTTGCTTACAAGAAACTTTTTTAAAAACTGATGATAAATTAAATATCAGAGATTTCATTACATACAATTATATATATTCCGAAGGCCAGAGGCCGTCTGGTGGAAGCTCAATTTTAGTTCACTCTTCATGTCCCCAGCGAGAAATTAAACTTGTAACCAATCTTCAAGCCGTTGCGATTTCTGTCACTTTAGATAAAGAAATTACTATTTGTTCTGTGTATATACCTCCAAATTTTCATTTAGAGACCGAACATTTAGACACTTTACTCAAACAACTCCCTTCACCCTATATACTAGTTGGTGACTTCAATGGTCACAATATCCTTTGGGGATGTAAAGATAACAACCCTAAAGGTAATATTATTGAAGACTTTATAACCAAAAACGATGTTTGTCTTATGAATGACAAATCTCACACTTATCTCCATCCTGCAACTGGAAATTTTTCTTGTTTAGATCTTTCCCTATGTCATCCATCTCTACTGCTGGATTTCGATTGGACGGTCAGTGAAGATCAACATGGAAGTGACCACTTCCCTGTTATTATTGAAAGCGTAAATAATTCCACGAACGATCACAACACAAAGTGGAAACTAAATAAAGCAAATTGGGAATTGTATCACTCATTATGTGAACAAAGTCTCAAAATAGATAAGTTCAACAATTCCTTGGATCCTCTAGATGATTTTACTTCTTCTCTTCTCGATATCTCTAACAAAAGTATACCGAAAACCTCGACAAATCCAAAGAAAAGCAAGCCATGGTACAATGATGAATGCAAAGATGCCATAAAACAGCGCAAGCAAGCATTATCAAAGTTCTGCAGATATCCAACAAAGGAGAACCTGAATAAAGTAAAGAATTTCAGAGCAAAGGCTCGTCGAACAATAAAGGCCTCCAAACGCAAATCATGGAAATCTTACGTTTCGAATTTAAATTATAAAACTCCAATTAAAAAGGTTTGGGACATGATACGAAAAATATCTGGTAAATCAAAATCACCCAGTTTCACCCACTTAAATACAAAACGCGGAACAAAGGCCACATCAAAGGAAGAGATAGCAAACACACTTGGCGAAACTTTTTTGGATAATTCTTCATCTCGGAATTATTCAGAGAAGTTTCAAAACATCAAAAAACAAGAAGAAAAGATCAAACTTAATTTCACCTCTTCAAATACTGAAGAATATAACAGCCTGTTTAACATTACAGAACTTAAAGATGCTATCGCAGTATCAAAAGATACAGCTACAGGCCCTGATGACATCCATTACCAGATGCTTAAACACCTTCCCGAAACCGCCCTTGACACACTTTTACATATTTTCAACGGTATATGAACAACAGGAGTTTTTCCAGAAAGCTGGCGTTTGGCCACAATTATACCTATTCCCAAACCAGGGAAAGATCATGCAGAACCAACAAACTACAGACCAATAGCGCTAACAAGTTGCCTTTGCAAAACACTAGAGAGAATGATAAACAAACGACTTGTTTGGTACTTAGAATCTAACAATCTGATAACAAAACTTCAGTCGGGATTCCGAGCTGAACGTAGTACCAATGATAATTTAGTTAGACTAGAAACTTTTATCCGTGATGCTTTTATCAAACGAGAACATGTAGTCGCTGTATTTTTCGATTTGGAAAAAGCCTATGATACCACTTGGCGATATGGAATTTTAAAAGACCTACATAACTTTGGTATGAAAGGAAGACTACCAAACTTTATTAAAAGTTTTCTTGAAGATCGTACAATACAAGTGCGTGTAGGATCGACCCTGTCTGATCTCTATGATCAAGAACAGGGCGTTCCTCAAGGAGCCATACTTTCAACCACGTTATTCAACGTGAAATTAAACGATATTATAAACTGTCTGGATTACAAAACAGATGGTTCTTTGTACGTTGATGATTTCTGTATTTGTTTTCGCTCGAAAAATATGCGCACAATAGAAAGACATCTACAGCAATGTCTAAATAGAATTGAAGACTGGGCAACTAGAAATGGCTTTAAATTTTCCAAATCGAAAACTCAGTGCGTTCATTTCTGTCAACAACGGAAAATACACAACGATCCAGCGCTCTACATATATGGATCTCAAATACCAGTTGTTGCTGAATCTAAATTTCTTGGGGTTATATTTGATAAAAAACTCTCCTTCATACCCCATATAAAATACTTGAAAGCGAAATGTTTAAAAGCATTAAACCTTTTAAAAGTTTTATCTCACACAAGTTGGGGAGCGGACAGAACAACTCTTCTTCACCTGTATCGTTCTTTAATTCGATCAAAACTTGATTATGGGTCCATCGTATATGGATCTGCTAGAAAATCTTATCTACAGATGTTAGACACTGTACATAATCAAGGACTTCGTTTAGCATTGGGAGCTTTTCGTACATCTCCAGTATCGAGTCTTAACGTGGAAGCAGATGAGCCATCGTTATGGCTACGCAGAGAAAAATTGTCCCTTCAGTATGCCATCAGACGCTGCTAACCCTTCTAACCCTGCTTTTGAAGTCACATTTCCACCACAATTTCAGGAATATTATGAAAGAAAACCTAACGCTATTAAATCCTTCGGCCTTCGTATAGCACCACTTTTAGAATCTACTAATATTAACATTAAAAACATTAAAAAACACTCGTTTTCTGATATTCCATCCTGGTGCATTACTAAACCAAATATTCTTTTCGATTTACACAACAGCAAAAAGTCACTTTCTGATTCACATCTCATGAAACAAAACTTCCAAGAATTACAATCGCGACTTTCAGATTATCAACACATCTACACTGATGGCTCAAAAATTGAAGATAAGGTTGGCTGTGCGTATATATCGGGCAACCACCATGAAAAGATCCGCCTTCCTGATGGCTCATCTATTTTCACTGCTGAATCCAAGGCTATTGATATGGCTTTGGATTACGTTATGAATAACTCTTTAGAGAACAAATTCGTTATTTTCTCTGACTCCCTTTCTGTTTTGAAATCTCTAAATCATACATCTTCGAAAAATCCCAAAATCCAGAACGTGATAGAAAAACATCACGAGCTATCGAAAACTAAGGAAATTTTGTTCTGTTGGCTCCCCAGCCATGTTGGCATAAAAGGTAACGAGGCTGCCGACGTAAAAGCAAAGGCCTCACTCGATCTAGAAATTTCGAATTTTAAACTTCCATGTACAGATTTTAAATCTTTTATCAACAGGTACATCTTATCCAAATGGCAGCTGTCATGGGACAGAGCGACATTCAATAAACTACATGAAATAAAACCGGTTCTTGGTAAAAATAATATTTATCGGTCATTAAGGCGAGAAGAAGTGGTTCTTACTCGTCTACGTATAGGTCATACTAGACTCACACATTCTTATCTACTCAAACGAGAAGATCAGCCATTTTGTATCACCTGTAATGAACCTTTTACGGTAAAACACTTTCTGATCGATTGCATTGAATTCTCTCATGTACGACGTCAATTCTTCCAAACAAATGACCTGAGATACTTATTTGAAAATGTACCAAATGATAGCATACTTATGTTTTTAAAACACATCAATCTTTTTAACAAAGTATAACTGCTTTAATTTTTAAATTCGTTCTAGTTTACATTTTATGCATTTATGACTTATCATTATAATCGTTTCACTACAGAACCATGTTAGTTCACCATTTTGACGCAAATGACCCTCATGAGTTGATGCGTCGTTAAACCTGAACTCGTCATCATCATCATCAAATACCAGTTGTTGCTGAATCTAAATTTCTTGGGGTTATATTTGATAAAAAACTCTCCTTCATACCCCATATAAAATACTTGAAAGCGAAATGTTTAAAAGCATTAAACCTTTTAAAAGTTTTATCTCACACAAATTGGGGAGCGGACAGAACAACTCTTCTTCACCTGTATCGTTCTTTAATTCGATCAAAACTTGATTATGGGTCCATCGTATATTGATCTGCTAGAAAATCTTATCTACAGATGTTAGACACTGTACATAATCAAGGACTTCGTTTAGCATTGGGAGCTTTTCGTACATCTCCAGTATCGAGTCTTAACGTGGAAGCAGATGAGCCATCGTTATGGCTACGCAGAGAAAAATTGTCTCTTCAGTATGCCATCAGACTTGCTGCTAACCCTTCTAACCCTGCTTTTGAAGTCACATTTCCACCACAATTTCAGGAATATTATGAAAGAAAACCTAACGCTATTAAATCCTTCGGCCTTCGTATAGCACCACTTTTAGAATCTACTAATATTAACATTAAAAACATTCAAAAACACTCCTTTTCTGATATTCCATCCTGGTGCATTACTAAACCAAATATTCTTTTCGATTTACACAACAGCAAAAAGTCACTTTCTGATTCACATCTCATGAAACAAAACTTCCTAGAATTACAGTCGCGACTTTCAGATTATCAACACATCTACACTGATGGCTCAAAAGTTGAAGATAAGGTTGGCTGTGCGTTTACATCAGGCAGCCACCATGAAAAGATCCGTCTTCCTGATGGCTCATCTATTTTCACTGCTGAATCCAAGGCTATTGATATGGCTTTGGATTACGTACTGAAAAACTCTTTAGAGAACAAATTCGTTATTTTCTCGGACTCCCTTTCTGTTTTGAAATCTCTAAATCACACAGCTTCAAAAAATCCCAAAATCCAGAACGTAATAGAAAACTAAGGAAATTTTATTCTGTTGGCTCCCCAGCCATGTTGGCATAAAAGGTAAGGAGGCTGCCGACGTAAAAGCAAAGGCCTCACTCGATCTAGAAATTTCGAATTTTAAACTTCCATGTACAGATTTTAAACCTTTTATCAACAGGTACAGCTTATCCAAATGGCAGCTGTCCAAGGACAGAGCGACATTCAATAAACTACATGAAATAAAACCGGTTCTTGGTAAAAATAACATTTATCGGTCATTAAGACGAGAAGAAGTGGTTCTTACTCGTCTACGTATAGGTCATACTAGACTCACACATTCTTATCTACTGAAACGAGAAGATCAGCCATTTTGTATCAGCTGTAATGAACCTTTTACGGTAAAACACTTTCTGATCGATTGCATTGAATTCTCTCATATACGACGTCAATTCTTCCAAACAAATGACCTGAGATACTTATTTGAAAATGTACCAACTGATAACATACTTATGTTTTTAAAACACATCAATCTTTTTAACAAAGTATAACTGCTTTAGTTTTTAAATTCGTTCTAGTTTTACATTTTATGCATTTATGACTTATCATTATAATCGTTTCATTACAGAACCATGTTAGTTCACCATTTTGACGCAAATGACCCTCATGGGTTGATGCGTCGTTAAACCTGAACTCATCAAACTGGGTCACATGGGGTCAAAACTAGGTCACCAGGCCAAACCAGCAGAAAACCTTGTTAACACTCAAGCGGTCACATTTTTCAAGCAATCATCACGAATCTTGCTCAAAATCTTTGTCTTGATGAGTTCTAGGATATGTTTGAAACTGAGTCACGTGGGGTCAAAAACTAGGTTACCTGCCCAAATCAGCAGAAAACATTGTTAACACTCTAGCGGTCAAGGTCAAATTTTTGAAGCAATCATCATGAATCTTGCTCAAAATGTTTGTCTTGATGATTTCTAGGTCGTGCAAAATTAGGTCATCTGGCCAAATCAGCGGAAAATCTTCTGATCACTCTAGCGGTCACATTTTTTCAAGCAATTATCATGACTCTTGCTCAAAATGTTTGTCTTTATGATTTTTAGGTCACGTTCAAAACTGGGTCAGTTGGGGTCAAAAACTAGGTCACCAGGCCAAACCAGCAGAAAACCTTGTTAACACTAGCCGTCACATTTTTGAAGCAGTCATCATGAATCTTGCTCCAAATGTTTGTCTTGGTGATTTTTAGGTAAAGTTTGAAACTGGGTCACCTGGGGTCAAAAACTTGGTCACCTGGCCAGATCAGCAGAAAACCTTGTTAACACTCTAGTGGTCATATTTTTCAAGCAATCATCATGAATCTTGCTCAACATGTTTGTCTTGATGATTTCTAGGTCAAGTTTGAAACTTGGTCACCAGGCCAAAGCAGTAGAAAACTATTTACACTCCAGAGGTCACATTTTTGAAATAATCATAAATATTGCTCAAAATGTTTGTCTTGATAATTTCTAAGTCTAGTTTAAAAGTGGGTCACTTGATATCAGAAACTAGGTCACCTGGCCAAATTAAAGGAAAACCTTGTTGATGCCCTAGAGGTCACATTTTTGAAGTGATCATCATGAATCTTGCTCCAAATGTTTGTCTTGGTGATTTCAAGGTGATGTATATTTTTCTATCCAGTGACTTTAAGTTTTCCTGTTTAGGTCAGTTTCTCAGTAATTATTGGACCTACAGAGTCGTATTTGGTACTTGTGAAGTGTTTGTGTTAAGGTCAGTTTCTCAGTAACTATTGCTTCTACAGCCAGTGATACTTAGTACATGCATACATCTTAGCATGGCCTCTTGAGTGCAGTCATCCATATTTGACCTTGACCTTTATTTCACAGTCCAATAATCATGCTACATTGTCTTACTTGTTAATATAATCATTTTGACTTTGATCAGAATGTTATCCTTGATCAGTTCTAGATCAGGTTCTCAAAGTGCTATGTTGGTACTTGTGAAGTGTTTGTGTTTAGGTCAGTTTCTCAGTAACCATTGCTTAGTACATGCAGACATCTTAGCATGGCCTCTTGAGTGCAGTCATCCATATTTGACCTTGACCTTTATTTCACAGTCCATTAGTCATGCTACATTGTCTTACTTGTTAATATATAATCATTTTGACTTTGATCAAAATGTTTTCCTTGATCAGATCTAGATCAGGTTCTCAAAGTGCTATGTTGCATCATGGCCTTGACCTTTATTTTTTGATAATCGATTTCTGAGTTTCATCTCTTTCTCCGTGCTCCGTCGATTTAAGTTCGAACCCGGGGGTGGTCGGGTGGTGCGAAGGTGCTGTGTATCTTACATCACTGGGGCGTCCAACTGATATTGGCTTACAGTTGGGCAAGGCCTGCTATCCTTGTAGTGGGTAAGGGTAGAGGGGGAATGTTTTTATTCTGTTTCTTCACTTTCATTCCTGTTCCTCTTTCTTCCCTGTCCCTCTCTTTCATCTCCTTTACTCTCTCTTCTATCTCTTTTCTCCCTTTCTCTGGGAGACGACACAAAATGACCCTCAAGGGTTGACGTGTCGTTAAACCCCAACACAATCAATCAATTTAAGTTCAAACACTCGGCAAATCTTTTTGTCGCACGTTCGACATCTCGTTTCTTCGCAAAGACCACATCTCTTACAATTTTTCGTTTTTTCGCCTAAAAACCCGGGCAAAATATCGATTGGTTTAATGTACTTCCATTTCATAACAATAGCACTTTTTTTTTGTTTCCGAACAAAGCCCACATGTAAATTCGCCCGGAATAATATCTCTCATCCACAAAATATGCTTTTTTGTATAGTTTGATCGTTCACAAGTCGGTGTTCTTCTACAAAATTCTAGATCGGGCCTAAAGGTCCCGTTACATAACTTACATCTTAACGCACACAAACCCAGAAGTTATGTTTCTTTTAGTAAATGCTCGGTTATGTTCCAACGTACGGAACATGACATAGTGGTCAAAAAACAAAAACAAAAACAAAACAAAAAAAAAAAAACACGCAATAGAAAGCAACTTACTGGTAGAAAAAAAAGGCGAAAGAGTTTCAATCAACACAATATATTTTCTGCCATAGCAATTACCGAATGTATAAATTATCTATGGTTAGAATATGATTTACAAAAACCCGCAATCTTTGAAAAATGCGTTACCAAAGATATGCGAAGGTTGTTTGGTTTATTCCTTCGACAAGCATTTTGACTGTCCTCATTCGCAATGGCAACTGTGCGAGTCTATCCGTTCGTACGCCAGAAACAGATAGCGTTTACAAAAAAAAACAACAATACAATAGATGACAAGTCATGTTTCTAAGACCGAAAATCTTATACATTAGGTAATTGCAATGGCCTGTTTTATTTTTTTGTTTTTTTTTTTTTTAATCTTTCGTTATATTGTCAGTTTACATCGGATCAAGCTAAAACTTGATTTATAGTTAGACCATGATACCGAGCAGCTCATACATATTCGAGGTTACAGTCCACCAAATATCAGCAGAGTTATTTTCCTTTGAAATTTTCAGTAAATTTTTCACTTCCCCAGCTAACTCCTACTACAGTTTACATTTGATCGCGCTTACACTTGATTTACAGTAAGAACATGATGTGGAGCAGCGCAAATTATTTCAAGGTTACAGTCCACCTAATATTGGCAGTTATGCCCCTTTGAAAATTTCTGTAAATTTTTTGTTTCCGGCTTATTCCTACTACAGTTTACATTGGATCAAGCTGAAACTTGATTTATAGTTACACCATGAAGTGGAGCAGGGCATATTATTTTGAGGTTACAGTCCACCATATATTAGCAGAGCTATGCCCCTTTGAAAATTCTGTAATCTTTTCGTTTCTGCCTAACTCCTATAGTTTACACCTGATCAGACTGAAACTTTGTAAATATTTACACTGAGCTTAAACTCGATTTATTATAAGAATATCATGTGGAGCAGCACATATTATTTTGAGGTTACCAAACATCAAATATTACCAGAGTTATGCCCCATTAAAAATTTCCACAAACTTTGCATTTCTGGCTAACTCCTTCTATAGTTTACATCCAATCATGCTGAAAAGCGATTTATTGTTAGACCGTGGTGTGGAGCAGCGCATATTATTAGGAGGTTACAGTACACCAAATATTAGCAGAGTTATGCCCCTTTAAAATTCTGTTAATCTTTTGTTCCCGGCTAACTCCTCATATAGTTTACATCCAATCAAGCTGAAACTTGATTTGTAGTTTGACCATGATGTGGAGCAGCACCATATTATTCCAAAATTACAGTCCAACAAATTGTAGCAGCATTATGTCCCTTTGAAATTTTTGGTAATTTTTTGGTTTCCAGCTACTCTTACAAATTTACACAGGTCTGGAGCACAGAATTGCACAGTAGTCCGCATATGTGCTACATATTATTACTTTCCAAGGGCGTATGATGCCTCCGCTTGTAGAGCTCTTGTTTGTTTCTAGATACAATATATATATATATATATAATAGAATGGACATAATGACTCCTCAAATGGATGGAATAACAGACGGTAAACAGTAAAAGGCCAGAACTATGTACATTTAAGCACTCTAGATGATTATCCAGATTATCTTTTTAATTGTAATTTCTACACAAAACATATGTTGTTGGTACTTATTTGAAAGTTATTGATAGGGTAGTTGTAATGAATACCCACAACTTACAATCCTTTCAGTCCTTTAAGAAATAAGTAACATGTAAGTATTTCATACTTGAAAAATAAAAAAACAAACAAAAAAACTGTGTTATCTGATTATAAATAATGTTACTGTACACAGTACAGTGAAATTAAATAAAAATGTGGTTAAAAGGGGTTCAGAACCACAGTGATGTGGATCAAATATTCATGATACTAAAACTAGTTACTCTGAATTGTGCAGAATGCACACAAGGTGTAGCGTAAATGGCATTGCTTTAGTTACATATCAAGAAATATTGAACAAAATGAAAGTACAGATGATATGTAGTCTAGAGGCTTATAGAAATTAAGGAAACCGCCACCATCAGCACTCTCACTTTGATTAAATTCGTTATAGTTTTACATATTATGCATTTATGACATCATTATAATCGTTTCATTACAGAAACACGTCAGTTAACCATTTTGACGCAAATGACCCTCATGGGTTTATGCGTCGTTAAACCTGAACTCATCATCATCAACGTGAAATTAAACGATATTATAAACTGTCTGGATTACAAGACAGATGATTCTATGTACGTTGATGATTTCTGTATTTGTTTTCGCTCGAAAAATATGCGCACAATAGAAAGACATCTACAGCAATGTCTAAATAGAATTGAAGACTGGGCAACTAGAAATGGCTTTAAATTTTCCAAATTGAAAACTCAGTGCGTTCATTTCTGTCAACAACGGAAAATAGAACGATCCAGCGCTCTACATATATAGATCTCAAATACCAGTTGTTGCTGAATCAAAATTTCTTGGGATTATATTTAATAAAAATCTCTCCTTCATACCCCATACAAAATACTTGAAAGCGAAATGTTTAAAAGCGTTAAACCTTTTAAAAGTTTTATCTCACACAAGTTGGGGAGCCGACAGAACAACTCTTCTTCACCTGTATCGTTCTTTAATTCGATCAAAACTTGATTATGGGTCCATCGTATATGGATCTGCTAGAAAATCTTACCTACAGATGTTAGACTGTACATAATCAAGGACTTCGTTTGGCATTGGGAGCTTTTCTAACGTCTCCAGTATCGAGTCTTAATGTGGAAGCAGATGAGCCATCGTTATGGCTACGCAGAGAAAACTTGTCTCTTCAGTATGCCGTCAGACTTGCTGCTAACCCTTCTAACCCTGCTTTTGAAGTCACATTTCCACCACAATTTCAGGAATATTATGAAAGAAAACCTAACGCTATTAAATCCTTCGGCCTTCGTATAGCACCACTTTTAGAATCTACTAATATTAACATTCAAAAACACTCTTTTTCTGATATTCCATCCTGGTGCATTACTAAACTAAATGTTCTTTTCGATTTACACAACAGCAAAAAGTCATTTTCTGATTCACATCTCATGAAACAAAACTTCGAAGAATTACAGTCGCGACTTTCAGATTATCAATACATCTACACTGATGGCTCAAAAGTTGAAGATAAGGTTGGGTGTGCGTATATATCGGGCAGCCACCATGAAAAGGTCCGTCTTCCTGATGGCTCATCTATTTTCACTGCTGAATCCAAGGCTAATGATATGGCTTTGAATTACGTTATGAATAACTCTTTAGAGAACAAATTCGTTATTTTCTCGGACTCCCTTTCTATTTTGAAATCTTTAAATCACACATCTTCAAAAAATCCCAAAATCCAGAACGTGATAGAAAAACATCACGAGTTATCGAAAACTAAAGAAATTTTGTTCTGTTGGCTCCCCAGCCATGTTGGCATAAAAGGTAACGAGGCTGCCGATGTAAAAGCAAAGGCCTCACTCTATCTAGAAATTTCGAATTTTAAACTTCCATGTACAGATTTTAAACCTTTTATCAACAGGTACATCTTGTCCAAATGGCAGCTGTCCAAGGACAGAGCGACATTTAATAAACTACAAGAAGTAAAACCGGGTCTTGGTAAAAATACCATTTATCGGTCATTAAGGCGAGAAGAAATGGTTCTTACTCGTCTACGTATTGGTCATACTAGACTCACACATTCTTATCTACTAAAACGAGAAGATCCGCCATTTTGTATCAGCTGTAATGAACTTTTTACGGTGAAACACTTCCTGATCGACTGCATTGAATTCTCTCATGTGCGACACCAATTCTTCCAAACAAATGACATGAGATACTTATTTGAAAATGTACCGGCTGATAGCATACTTGTGTTTTTAAAACACATCAATCTTTTTAACAAAGTATAACTGTTTTAATTTTTAAACTCGTTATAGTTTTACATTTGATGCATTTATGACTTATCATTATAATCGTTTGATTACAGAACCATGTTAGTTAACCATTTTGACGCAAATGACCCTCATGGGTTGATGCGTCGTTAAACCTGAACTCATCATCATTTAAACCTTTTATCAACAGGTACATTTTATCCAAATGGCAGCTGTCCTGGGACAGAGCGACATTTAATAAACTACATGAAGTAAAACCGGTTCTTGGTAAAAATACCATTTATCGATCATTAAGGCGAGAAGTTGTTCTAACTCGTCTACGTATTGATCATACTAGACTCACACATTCTTATCTACTCAAACGAGAAGATCAGCCATTTTGTATCAGCTGTAATAAACCTTTTACGGTGAAACACTTCCTGATCGAGTGCATTGAATTCTCTTATGTGCGACGTCAGTTATTCCAAACAAATGACCTGAGATACTTATTTGAAAATGTACCTGCTGATAACATACTTGTGTTTTTAAAACACATCAATCTTTTTAACAAAGTATAACTGCTTTAATTTTTAAGTTCGTCATAGTTTTACACTTTATGCATTTATGACCTATCATTATAATCGTTTCATTACAGAATCATATTAGTTTAACATTTTGACGCAACTGACCCTCATGGGTTGATGCGTCGTTAAACCTGAACTCATCATCATCAACTCTGATTGATGCAAAATGGATCAAGGAATCGCTCATGAGTTCGGGATCTTCGGTCATTTTCGGCACCACAGAAGACAGGAGTTCGCTGAAGTCCTCGAAATCAGCGACAATCTTGTATCGACTACCTTACATGTAACAGCGCCATTTGTCTTCTCGGCGCTCTTTGAGCAGATCCAGTCGTTTTTCAAGCATATCTGAGACTGTGTCTTGCTCGATAAAAGCATTGAGCCTCCCCAGGAATTCAGCTTTAGTAGGCATTTCAAAGCTGAAATTATCCTGAGGACTAACAGGTGATGGGGAAGTTTCGGAAATATCCCCATTAATACCCGTAGACGGTTCTGCCATCTGTGGAGAGGGTTCTTGGTTAGAGAATCGCCTCAGCTGCTCTTTAGAGAGCACAGTAATGCCGTGTTTTCGCTCCTCCACGGCATGACTATGAACACTCTTCCGGATGGTCTTAACCACCCTCACAGATGATTTCTGGCTGTTTGAGATGGTACGTCCCCTCCGCTGTCCGGGAGAAATGACTGAGCTGCTGAGACAATGGCTCAGCTAGCTCAGGTTCATCCTCCCAGACGAAGGTTGTCACCGTATTCACCCAGCACACCAGATAATTTTAGAGCCTTTTGATGGATCTGGCAGCGTTACTTGCTTCCATTAGGTTTCCATCAAAAGATAGAAACATGGGAGAAGACTCCCTTCTTCTTCCATCACATCTCTCACAGGTCTGCGTCGCAAACTGCTGTAGCATCCTGTAGAACCGCTGCTCCAGACTAAAAATTCGCAACACCCCGGGAGGCAGACGTCTTATGGTGAGCGACACCAAAAGTCATCATGTCCGCCTCCACTTTGGCCTTTAGGACGTTCTGTGGCCTTATGTCTCGCACAGCTGACGTCCGCTGAGCATTCGTGCACACAAGCATTGCCATGAATGCATCCCGTGCTTTGCAGTAACTGTAAACGCCTTCAAATTCACCGGTCATAGATGACCTGCTCTACTTCCTCAAGGAACATAGAGTTCAAAAACTCGTCTATGACTGACGCGGGAAGCAGGTTTTCATGCTCCTGTAGAGCATATTCTGCTTTCCTCTCAGCTACTGCCTGTCTGAGGTTACCGTTGTAGTTAACAACGTCTTCTATGAGTTCCCTCAGTAGGTCTTCACTAAGTTCTTGGGTCTTCTCTTTAAGTACTCTAGAAAGTACTTAAATGACCCCAAGTAACTTCTCAGGGTATCGGGATTGGAGCTTATTATCCGTGGTTATCACGCTTAACTCCAGGTCCTCTGAGGCAGACTCAGACACTTCAGCCCCTAAGGCCTGCGAAGCATGCTGACGCGCTGCGCTTGCTTTTCTGTTTTCCCCTCATGGTTTGGAGCCACTGGGTAAAGTCCTTAACTATAGCAGTGCTACGGGTATTGTCCTTTCTTCCCAGCACTTCCGCAGTTTGCTGGGACTCAAGGGTCAATTTCGCCTTTTTTTCTGAGGTCAAGTGAAGCGTCAGTCCCCTGCGGATGTGATGAACTTTGCTCAGGTGATCCGCCAGATACCTTATAACCTTGTCGCATTCGGGGCAGGACAATACCTTATGACCCCTGCCAGTTAAGGACTTTTGCTTCAAATACTGAAGAATATAACAGCCTGTTTAACATTACAGAACTTAAAATGCTATCGCAGTGTCAAAAGATACAGCTACAGGCCATGATGACATCCATTACCAGATGCTTAAACACCTTCCCGAAACCGCCCTTGACACACTTTTACATATTTTCAACGGTATATGGACAACAGTTTTTCCAGAAAGCTGGCGTTTGGCCACAATTATACTTATTCCCAAACCAGGGAAAGATCATGCAGAACCAACAAACTATAGACTAATAGCGCTAACTAGTTGCCTTTGCAAAACACTAGAGAGAATGATAAACAAACGACTTGTTTGGTACTTAGAATCAAACAATCTTATAACAAAACTTCAGTCGGGATTCCGAGCTGAACGTAGTACCAATGATAATTTAGTTAGACTAGAAACTTTTATCCGTGATGCTTTTATCAAACGAGAACATGTAATCGCTGTATTTTTCGATTTGGAAAAAGCCTATGATACCACTTGGCGATATGGAATTTTAAAAGACCTAAATAACTTTGGTATGAAAGGAAGACTACCAAACTTTATTAAAAGTTTTCTTGAAGTTCGTACAATACAAGTGCGTGAAGGATCGACCCTATCTGATCTCTATGATCAAGAACAGGGCGTTCCTCAAGGAGCCATACATTCAACCACGTTATTCAACGTGAAATTAAACGATATTATTAACTGTCTGGATTACAAAACAGATGGTTCTTTGTACGTTGATGATTTCTGTATTTGTTTTCGCTCGAAAAATATGCGCACAATAGAAAGACATCTACAGCAACGTCTAAATAGAATAGAAGACTGGGCAACTAGAAATGGCTTTAAATTTTCCAAATCGAAAACTCAGTGCGTTCATTTCTGTCAACAACGGAAAATACACAACGATCCAGCGCTCTACATATATGGATCTCAAATACCAGTTGTTGCTGAATCAAAAGTTCTTTGGGTTATATTTGATAAAAAAAAAAACTCTTCTTCATACCCCATATAAAATACTTGAAAGCGAAATGTTTAAAAGCATTAAACCTTTTAAAAGTTTTATCTCACACAAGTTGGGGAGCGGACAGAACAACTCTTCTTCACCTGTATCGTTCTTTAATTCGAGCAAAACTTGATTATGGGTCCATCGTATATGGATCTGCTAGAAAATCTTATCTACAGATGTTAGACACTGTACATAATCAAGGACTTCGTTTAGCATTGGGAGCTTTTCGTACATCTCCAGTATCGAGTCTTAACGTGGAAGCAGATGAGCCATCGTTATGGCTACGCAGAGAAAAATTGTCTCTTCAATATGCCATCAGACTTGCTGCTAACCCATCTAACCCTGCTTTTGAAGTCACATTTCCACCACAATTTCAGGAATATTATGAAAGAAAACCTAACGCTATTAAATCCTTCGGCCTTCGTATAGCACCACGTTTAGAATCTACTAATATTAACATTAAAAACATTCAAAAACACTCCCCCTGGGTATTAAACTTTCCGCCTTGTCGAGGCCCTGGGGGCTCAATTCCCACTGGGAACGTTGCTAGCTTGGTGAGCAGTAATTGTCCCCTTTGGGAAGAGCGAAGAGGAAATACCACCCGTTTGCCGTGGGTGGCAACCCGTAAGCCGGAAGAAGGGATCCTGGAGGTTGAGAGTTATTGGGAGTTTGTTCTCTCCTGATGGCTCAACACGCCTCTTTGGCCTGGATTTCGGTGTAGAAGGGTGTCCGTGAGACCCGGCACGGTCAATCGGCTGGTCGCGTCAAGCCCTAGGAAAAACCTTTTCTTTCTCTTCCTTGTCTTTTGTATCATACTGATACTCACCGTTTGCCCATAATTCTTATTTCTCAATCTTTCCAATCCTAAGAAGGCGGCGGCTTAACGGGTCAATCGTGCAGCATTTTGCTCGTGCGAGTATATCTTCTGTGTATCTCTAGCACATGTGAGTAGGAAAGCCACTCCATTTATGTGTTCCCTCGTTGGGCTCCGTGGTGGGCGGAGAGCACGGAGGACGAATTTTAATACAACTTCATCATGGGTAATGATAAAAGAAAAAGAACTAAACAAACCCCAGACACTGATAATTCAGATTTTGACGAAAATTCTCAACCTCCAACTACCTCAACAAATGATACGTCTCATCAACATTTTCCACGCTTCATTTTAGTTGAAAGCAAAGAAGAGGGCAGACAGATAACATCTCTGTCTCCTTTTTTGATACAAAAGGTCATACAGAGTATAGCTGGTGAACCGGAAAACATAAAAAAACTAAACAGATCGAACCAGTTACTCATTGAGGTATCCAAGAAAGCCCATGCCGAGAATCTTCTTCGTGCACAGACTTTTCACGACTTGAAAGTCCGAGTATACCCCCATACCTCGCTTAATTCCTCAAAAGGGGTAATTCGTTGTCCCGAATTGAGGAATTGCGGCGAGGAGGAGATTCTCGAGGGCACAAAATCTCAAGGAGTTACTGGAGTAAAAAGATTCAAAATAAAACGAAACGGAGAGTTAAAAGACACAAACACCTTTGTTTTTACTTTCAATACGCCAGTTTTACCCAAAACGGTCAAAGTGGCATACTTTAGAGTCAACGTAGAAGTCTACGTACCAAATCCCTTGCGTTGTCATAATTGTCAAAAATATGGACACCATGAGGATAGGTGTTCTAAAGACCCTATCTGTTCGAAATGCGGTCAAACAGGAGAACACCTCGAAAGTAGATGTAGCAACGAATTACACTGTGTCAATTGTGGTGAAAAACACAGTGCTGACTCTAAAGAATGCCGAATTTGGCACAAAGAAAAGGAAATTCTACGTCTTAAGTTTACAAGAAATATTTCTTTCGTTGAAGCGCGGAAACTTGTTGAGACCCCCCCAACTCCAATACCTGGAATCAGTTATGCCAACATCACCCAGTCTTCTATGAGAAAGGTTTCCGTGGTTGATACTGCCACTCAAACTGATCCGATCACTATTCTCGACTCTGCAGTACAATCAAATACAACAAACACAAACAGCAAAACAGAAGATCTGCAGAAACAAAAAGGTCAAACAAACACCACAAACAAAAATCAAACAAAGACACCTATTGAGGAGAAAAAAGGAGAGGGTGGCCTGAAAAAAGCCACCATTGAGATGATAAGGAAAGATTGGAAGAAACAACAACAGAAAGAAAGACAAGCAAGAAGTCATTCATCTCCACCTACGAAAGAAACAAAATCAAAATCTAGTCAAGGAACACAAAGACCAAGCACATCAAACAGAGAACGAAAAGGTTCAAATAATGTTATTCAACAACATAACAGATTCGGATCTTTGAGTGACAGTAGCGATGATATGGAGTTAGGAGAAGCTCCAGATCGCCCACGAACTAATAGAAATAGATCGAGATCATCAGAACAAAAACACGTCAACAATAATAGATCAAAATCACCAATAACATATCCTTAGTTGCTAGTCTAACTAAAATTTAACAACTCTAAAATGAATTCAAATCACAAAATAATACAATGGAACTGTCGAGGTCTAAAGTCAAACTATAACGAGATCTTATTACTTTTATCTTTATTGAGTCCATCAGTTTTTTGCTTGCAAGAAACTTTTTTAAAAACTGATGATCAATTACATATCAGAGATTTCATTACATACAATTATATATATTCCGAAGGCCAGAGGCCGTCTGGTGGAAGCTCAATCTTAGTTCACTCTTCATGTCCCCAGCGAGAAATTAAACTTGTAACCAATCTTCAAGCCGTTGCGATTTCTGTCACTTTAGATAAAGAAATTACTATTTGTTCTGTGTATATACCTCCAAATTTTCATTTAGAGACCGAACATTTAGACACTTTACTCAAACAACTCCCTTCACCCTATATACTAGTTGGTGACTTCAATGGTCACAATATCCTTTGGGGATGTAAAGATAACAACCCTAAAGGTAATATTATTGAAGACTTTATAATCAAAAACGATCTTTGTCTTATGAATGACAAATCTCACACCTATCTCCATCCTGCAACTGGAAATTTTTCTTCTTTAGATCTTTCCCTATGTCATCCATCTCTTCTGCTGGATTTCGATTGGACGGTCAGTGAAGATCAACATGGAAGTGACCACTTCCCTGTTATTATTGAAAGCGTAAATAATTCCACGAACGATCACAACGCAAAGTGGAAACTAAATAAAGCAAATTGGGAATTGTATCACTCATTATGTGAAGAAAGTCTAAAAATAGATAAGTTAAACAATTCCTTGGATCCCCTAGATGATTTTACTTCTACTCTTCTCGATATCTCTAACAAAAGTATACCGAAAACCTCGACAAATCCAAAGAAAAGCAAGCCATGGTACAATGATGAATGCAAAGATGCCATAAAACAGCGCAAGCAAGCATTATCAAAGTTCTGCAGATATCCAACAAAGGAGAACCTGAATAAAGTAAAGAATTTCAGAGCAAAGGCTCGTCGAACAATAAAGGCCTCCAAACGCAAATCATGGCAATCTTACGTTTCGAATTTAAATTATAAAACTCCAATTAAAAAGGTTTGGGACATGATACGAAAAATATCTGGTAAATCAAAATCACCCAGTTTCACCCACTTAAATACAAAACGTGGAACAAAGGCCACATCAAAGGAAGAGATAGCAAACACACTTGGGGAAACTTTTTTGGATAATTCTTCATCTCGGAATTATTCAGAGAAGTTTCAAAACATCAAAAAACAAGAAGAAAAGATCAAACTTAATTTCACCTCTTCAAATACTGAAGAATATAACAGACTGTTTAACATTACAGAACTTAAAGATGCTATTGCAGTATCAAAAGATACAGCTACAGGCCCTGATGACATCCATTACCAGATGCTTAAACACCTTCCCGAAACCGCCCTTGACACACTTTTACATATTTTCAACGGTATATGGACAACAGGAGTTTTTCCAGAAAGCTGGCGTTTGGCCACAATTATACCTATTCCCAAACCAGGGAAAGATCATGCAGAACCAACAAACTACAGACCAATAGCGCTAACAAGTTGCCTTTGCAAAACACTAGAGAGAATGATAAACAAACGACTTGTTTGGTACTTAGAATCTAACAATCTGATAACAAAACTTCAGTCGGGATTCCGAGCTGAACGTAGTACCAATGATAATTTAGTTAGACTAGAAACTTTTATCCGTGATGCTTTTATCAAACGAGAACATGTAGTCGCTGTATTTTTCGATTTGGAAAAAGCCTATGATACCACTTGGCGATATGGAATTTTAAAAGACCTACATAACTTTGGTATGAAAGGAAGACTACCAAACTTTATTAAAAGTTTTCTTGAAGATCGAACAATACAAGTGCGTGTAGGATCGACCCTGTCTGATCTCTATGATCAAGAACAGGGCGTTCCTCAAGGAGCCATACTTTCAACCACGTTATTCAACGTGAAATTAAACGATATTATAAACTGTCTGGATTACAAAACAGATGGTTCTTTGTACGTTGATGATTTCTGTATTTGTTTTCGCTCGAAAAATATGCGCACAATAGAAAGACATCTACAGCAATGTCTAAATAGAATTGAAGACTGGGCAACTAGAAATGGCTTTAAATTTTCCAAATCGAAAACTCAGTGCGTTCATTTCTGTCAACAACGGAAAATACACAACGATCCAGCGCTCTACATATATGGATCTCAAATACCAGTTGTTGCTGAATCTAAATTTCTTGGGGTTATATTTGATAAAAAACTCTCCTTCATACCCCATATAAAATACTTGAAAGCGAAATGTTTAAAAGCATTAAACCTTTTAAAAGTTTTATCTCACACAAGTTGGGGAGCGGACAGAACAACTCTTCTTCACCTGTATCGTTCTTTAATTCGATCAAAACTTGATTATGGGTCCATCGTATATGGATCTGCTAGAAAATCTTATCTACAGATGTTAGACACTGTACATAATCAAGGACTTCGTTTAGCATTGGGAGCTTTTCGTACATCTCCAGTATCGAGTCTTAACGTGGAAGCAGATGAGCCATCGTTATGGCTACGCAGAGAAAAATTGTCCCTTCAGTATGCCATCAGACTTGCTGCTAACCCTTCTAACCCTGCTTTTGAAGTCACATTTCCACCACAATTTCAGGAATATTATGAAAGAAAACCTAACGCTATTAAATCCTTCGGCCTTCGTATAGCACCACTTTTAGAATCTACTAATATTAACATTAAAAACATTCAAAAACACTCGTTTTCTGATATTCCATCCTGGTGCATTACTAAACCAAATATTCTTTTCGATTTACACAACAGCAAAAAGTCACTTTCTGATTCACATCTCATGAAACAAAACTTCCAAGAATTACAGTCGCGACTTTCAGATTATCAACACATCTACACTGATGGCTCAAAAGTTGAAGATAAGGTTGGCTGTGCGTATATATCGGGCAGCCACCATGAAAAGATCCGTCTTCCTGATGGCTCATCTATTTTCACTGCTGAATCCAAGGCTATTGATATGGCTTTGGATTACGTTATGAATAACTCTTTAGAGAACAAATTCGTTATTTTCTCTGACTCCCTTTCTGTTTTGAAATCTCTAAATCATACATCTTCAAAAAATCCCAAAATCCAGAACGTGATAGAAAAACACCACGAGCTATCGAAAACTAAGGAAATTTTGTTCTGTTGGCTCCCCAGCCATGTGGGCATAAAAGGTAACGAGGCTGCCGACGTAAAAGCAAAGGCCTCACTCGGTCTAGAAATTTCGAATTTTAAACTTCCATGTACAGATTTTAAATCTTTTATCAACAGGTACATCTTATCCAAATGGCAGCTGTCATGGGACAGAGCGACATTCAATAAACTACATGAAATAAAACCGGTTCTTGGTAAAAATAATATTTATCGGTCATTAAGGCGAGAAGAAGTGGTTCTTACTCGTCTACGTATAGGTCATACTAGACTCACAAATTCTTATCTACTCAAACGAGAAGATCAGCCATTTTGTATCAGCTGTAATGAACCTTTTACGGTAAAACACTTTCTGATCGATTGCATTGAATTCTCTCATGTACGACGTCAATTCTTCCAAACAAATGACCTGAGATACTTATTTGAAAATGTATCAAATGATAACATACTTATGTTTTTAAAACACATCAATCTTTTTAACAAAGTATAACTGCTTTAATTTTTAAATTCGTTCTAGTTTTACATTTTATGCATTTATGACTTATCATTATAATCGTTTCACTACAGAACCATGTTAGTTCACCATTTTGACGCAAATGACCCTCATGGGTTGATGCGTCGTTAAACCTGAACTCATCATCATCATCAAAAACACTCTTTTTCTGATATTCCATCCTGGTGCATTACTAAACCAAATATTCTTTTCGATTTACACAACACCAAAAAGTCACTTTCTGATTCACATCTCATGAAACAAAACTTCCAAGAATTACAGTCGCGACTTTCAGATTATCACACATCTACACTGATGGCTCCAAAGTTGAAGATAAGGTTGGCTGTGCGTATATATCGGGCAGCCACCATGAAAAGATCCGTCTTCCTGATGGCTCATCTATTTTCTCTGCTGAATCCAAGGCTATTGATATGGCTTTGGATTACGTTATGAATAACTCTTTAGAGAACAAATTCGTTATTTTCTCGGACTCCCTTTCTGTTTTGATATCTCTAAATCACACATCTTCAAAAAAAGCCAAAACCCAGAACGTGATAGAAAAACATCACGAGTTATCGAAAACTAAGGAAATTTTATTCTGTTGGCTCCCCAGCCATGTTGGCATAAAAGGTAACGAGGCTGCCGACGTAAAAGCAAAGGCCTCACTCGATCTAGAAATTTCGAATTTTAAACTTCCATGTACAGATTTTAAACCTTTTATCAACAGGTACTTCTTATCCAAATGGCAGCTGTCATGGGACAGAGCGACATTCAATAAACTACATGAAATAAAACCGGTTCTTGGTAAAAATAACATTTATCGATCATTAAGGCGAGAAGAAGTAGTTCTTACTCGTCTACGTATAGGTCATACTAGACTCACACATTCTTATCTACTCAAACGAGAATGTCAGCCATTTTGTATCGGCTGTAATGAACCTTTTACGGTAAAACACTTTCTGATCGATTGCATTGAATTCTCTCATACACGACGTCAATTCTTCCAAACAAATGACCTGAGATACTTATTTGAAAATGTACCAACTGATAACATACTTATGTTTTCAAAACACATCAATCTTTTTAACAAAGTATAACTGCTTTAATTTTTAAATTCGTTCTAGTTTTACATTTTATGCATTTATGACTTATCATTATAATCGTTTCATTACAGAACCATGTTAGTTCACCATTTTGGCGCAAATGACCCTCATGGGTTTATGCGTCGTTAAACCTGAACTCATCATCTGTACATAATCAAGGACTTCGTTTAGCATTGGGAGCTTTTCGTACATCTCCAGTATCGAGTCTTAACGTGGAAGCAGACGAGCCATCGTTATGGCTACGCAGAGAAAAATTGTCTCTTCAGTATGCCATCAGACTTGCTGCTAACCCATCTAACCCTGCTTTTGAAGTCACATTTCCACCACAATTTCAGGAATATTATGAAAGAAAACCTAACGCTATTAAATCCTTCGGCCTTCGTATAGCACCACTTTTAGAATCTACTAATATTAACATTAAAAAAATTCAAAAACACTCTTTTTCTGATATTCCATCCTGGTGCATTACTAAACCAAATATTCTTTTCGATTTACACAAGAGCAAAAAGTCACTTTCTGATTCACATCTCATGAAACAAAACTTCGAAGAATTACAGTCGCGACTTTCAGATTATCAACACATCTACACTGATGGCTCAAAAGCTGAAGATAAGGTTGGCTGTGCGTATATATCGGGCAGCCACCATGAAAAGATCCGTCTTCCTGATGGCTCATCTATTTTCACTGCTGAATCCAAGGCTATTGATATGGCTTTGGATTACGTTATGAATAATCCTTTAGAGAACAAATTCGTTATTTTCTCGGACTCCCTTTCTGTTTTGAAATCTCTAAATCACACATCTTCAAAAAAACCCAAAATCCAGAACGTGATAGAAAAACATCACAAGTTATCGAAAACTAAGGAAATTTTATTCTGTTGGCTCCCCAGCCATGTTGGCATAAAAGGTAACGAGGCTGCCGACTTAAAAGCAAAGGCCTCACTCTATCTAGAAATTTCGAATTTTAAACTTCCATGTACAGATTTTAAACCTTTTATCAACAGGTACATCTTATCCAAATGGCAGCTGTCATGGGACAGAGCGACATTCAATAAACTACATGAAATAAAACCGGTTCTTGGTAAAAATAACATTTATCGATCATTAAGGCGAGAAGAAGTGGTTCTTACTCGTCTACGTATAGGTCATACTAGACTCACACATTCTTATCTACTCAAACGAGAAGATCAGCCATTTTGTATCGGCTGTAATGAACCTTTTACTGTAAAACACTTTCTGATCGATTGCATTGAATTCTCTCATATACGACGTGAATTCTTCCAAACAAATGACCTGAGATACTTATTTGAAAATGTACCAACTGATAACATACTTATGTTTTTAAAACACATCAATCTTTTTAACAAAGTATAACTGCTTTAATTTTTAAATTCGTTCTAGTTTTACATTTTATGCATTTATGACATCATTGTAATCGTTTCATTACAGAACCATGTTAGTTCACCATTTTGACGCAAATGACCCTCATGGGTTGATGCGTCGTTAAACCTGAACTCATCGTCATCATCATCATCATCTTTTTAACAAAGTATAACTGCTTTAATTTTTAAATTCGTTCTATTTTGACATTTTATGCATTTATGACTTATCATTATAATCGTTTCATTACAGAACCATGTTAGTTCACCATTTTGACGCAAATGACCCTCATTGGTTGATGCGTCGTTAAACCTGAACTCATCATCATCATCATCATCATCTTTTTAACAAAGTATAACTGCTTTAATTTTTAAATTCGTTCTATTCTGACATTTTATGCATTTATGACTTATCATTATAATCGTTTCATTACAGAACCATGTTAGTTCACCATTTTGACGCAAATGACCCTCATGGGTTGATGCGTCGTTAAACCTGAACTCATCATCATCATCAATAAAATTTTAGGTAAAAAATCAGTAATCGACAAAAAATAAGGTCATTAATCAGTAGTCAATAAACCCCATCCAGACTCCCATAGACAGCAAGGAATAGTAGCTAGAGGTTAATAAACAGGAAGAAAGAAGACCATTTCATGTATCAGTTTCTTATCTGTTTTTGTTCATATAATAAATCAAATTCTAGGTCTTCTTATTCAGTTTCCGGCACACGAGATGATATCTGAGGTTTTGTTTTTTTCCTAAGGCGTATATACGTATATATCGTGCTTGCTAAGACTAAAACCGCCACCGACACTTCCCAGCACTACCACCAAGACTACAAATTACATAAGAACAAAGAAGAGAATTACTATACAATCTTACCTATATTAATCATGTTCTTCCTGTATAAATCATGTCCCTTTAGGAAAATGAAAACCTGCATGTTTAAGTCAGATAGATACTTGCTTTTGTTTTATTATTATTTTTTCGTGTTAATAGGGTCTACACTGTTTGCCATTTGACTATTTTTTATAAAAAAAAGTCCCACTTTTTAAATGGCAAACAGTGTAGACCATGATCAGACTGCTCCAAATTAACTTACCATAATCAGCTGGTGGTTCACATGTGGTTGTGAAGTTAACTGTCGCATCATTGGTGGTTGGTAAGTAAGTGTATCCAGATATTAAGTTGTCCGATTCGGTTGATGTCACATCACTGGTGGTCGATCCAGATGCTATGTTGTCCGATTCGGTTGATGTCGCATCACTGGTGGTTGGTAAGTAAGTGTATCCAGATGTTCAGTTGTCCGATTCAGTTGATGTCGGTAAGTCAGTGTATCCAGATGTTAAGTTGTCCGATTTGGGTGGTAGGTAAGTCGTCTTGCGTCATCGACGATGATGGTGTCAAGTAGCTGCCCGTAACTGTTGATGTTAACTGGGGAAGAAAAAATAATCAAAACTAAAAAAAAAAAAAAAGGTGTCCAGCCAATACTAACGACCTTGCCTGCAGACAATTCACATGAAATATCAAGCTTTATTTTCTCTGAATAAAAAAATACTTCAAAATGTCATCTGCTGCAGTCATGCTTAGCACACTAAGGGTTAAAATAATACCGTAGATTCTTTGGTCAAAGTTCTTATGTACGTTCACATATTGTATGCTTATGACTTCATGTGTCCATCATTAAATCCGCATAGCTTTCTAAATAAATAAAAAAAACTTACTTACTGGTTGACATTCAATATATTGTTCGTTTTTCCATAAACGGAATGTATGCTTACTTCTATATGCGCTACATGAGGTAGCATTCAAATGTTCCTGCACCCTTACGTTCAATATTATTTCACAGTCAGGTCAGTGGTGTATCTAATTCTATCTTTTATTGTTATCCAAGGTAAATCTGGCCACACAATGCGGCATGTATCTTCTTCTTCTTCACTTGTATGATAATGGTATATATCATGTTTACATTTTAACAACCCCTGGGTATTAAACTTTCCGCCTTGCCGAGGCCCTGGGGGCTCAATTCCCACTGGGAACGTTGCTAGCGTGTTGAGCAGTAATTGTCCCCTTTGGGAAGAGCGAAGAGAAAAATACCACCCGTTTGCCGTGGGTGGCAGCCCGTAAGCCGGAAGAAGGGATCCTGGAGGTTGAGAGTTTTTGGGAGTTTGGTCTCTCCTGATGGCTCAACACGCCTCTTTGGCCTGGATTTCGGTGTAGAAGGGTGTCCGTGAGACCCGGCACGGTCAATCGGCTGGTCGCGCCAAGCCCTAGGAAATATCTTTTCTTTCTCTTCCTTGTCTTTTGTATCATACTGATACTCACCGTTTGCCCATACTTCTTTTTTCTTAACCTTTCCAATCCTAAGAAGACGGCGGCTTAACGGGTCAATCGTGCAGCATTTTGCTCGTGCGAGTATATCTTCTGTGTATCTCTAGCACAAGTGAGTAGGAAAACCACTCCATTGATGTGTTCCCTTGTTGGGCTCCGTGGTGGGCGGAGAGCATGGAGGACGAATTTTAATACATCTTTATCATGGGTTCTAATCGAAGAAAAAGAACTAAACAATGTTCAGAATCTGATATTTCAGATGTTAACGAAAGCACTCAACCTCCAACAACCTCTACCAAAGATACATCATCTCAACATTTTCCGCGTTTCATTTTAGTTGAAAGCAAGGAAGAAAACAAACCAGTAACATCTTTATCTCCGTTTGTAATACAAAAAGTCATTCAAAGTATAGCTGGTGAGCCGGAAAACATAAAGAAACTACACAGGTCGAATCAGCTACTCATTGAGGTATCTAGGAAAGCCCATGCCGAGAATCTTCTACGTGCACAGACTTTTCACGACTTGAAAGTCCGGATGTACCCTCATACTTCGCTGAACTCCTCAAAGGGGGTAATTCGTTGCCCCGAATTGGGGAATTGCAGCGAGGAGGAGATTCTCGAAGGCACAAGATCTCAAGGAGTAACTGTAATAAAACGATTCAAAGTTAAACGAAACGGAGAGTTAAAAAACACAAACACCTTTGTCTTTACATTCAATACATCAGTTCTACCAAAAACAATAAAAGTAGCATACTTTAGAGTCAACGTTGAAGTCTACATACCAAATCCTTTGCGTTGTCATCATTGCCAGAAATATGGACACCATGAGGATAGGTGTTCTAAGGACCCTATCTGTTCGAAATGCGGTCAGGTAGCAGAACACCCTGAAAGTCAATGTAGAAACGAACTGCACTGTGTTAATTGTGGTGAAAAACATAGTGCTGACTCTAAAGAATGCCAAATTTGGCACAAAGAAAAAGAAATCTTACGTCTTAAATTTACCAGAAATATTTCTCTCATTGAAGCGCGGAAACTTGTTGAGGCCCCAACTCCAATTCCTGGAATCAGTTACGCCAACATTACCCAGTCTTCTATGAAAAAGGTTTCTGTGGTTGATACTGCCACTCAAACTGATCCGATTACTATTGTCGACCCTGCAGTCCAAACAAAAACAACAAGTTCAAACAACAAAACAGAAGAATTACAAAAACAAAAAGTCCAAAGTAATACCAGCAAGAAAAGTCAAACAAAAGCATCTATCGAGGAGAAACAAACAGAGGCTGGCCTGAAAAATGCCACCATAGAAATGATAAGAAAAGATTGGAAAAAACAACAACAGAAAGAAAGACAAGCCAGAAGCCAATCATCACCACCTACAAAAGACCAAACAAAATCAAAATCTACTCAGGGATCACAAAGCTCAATCAGAACAAACAGAGAACAAAAAGGTTCTAATGATGCGATTCAACAACATAATCGATTCGGACCTTTGAGTGACAGTAGCGATGATATGGAGTTAGAACAGACTCCAGATCGCCCACGAGCTAACCGCAGTAGATCGAGATCATCAGAACATCCATCTACTAACAATAGTAATAATAGATCAAAATCACCAATAACTTATCCTTAGTTTCTAGTCTAACTAAAACATTCCACTGTAAAATGAATTCCAAACAAAATAATACAATGGAACTGTCGAGGTCTAAAGTCAAACTATAACGAGATCTTATTACTTTTATCCTTATTGAATCCATCAGTTGTTTGCTTGCAAGAAACTTTTTTTAAAAACTGATGATCAGTTAAATATCAGAGATTTCAATACATACAATTATATATATTCAGAAGGCCAGAGGCCGTCTGGTGGAAGCTCAATCTTAGTTCACTCTTCATGTCCGCAGCGAGAAATTAAACTTGTAACCAACCTTCAAGCCGTTGCGGTTTCTGTTACTTTAGATAAAGAAATTACTATTTGTTCTTTGTATATACCTCCGAATTTTCATTTAGAGACCGAACATTTAGACACTTTACTGAAACAACTCCCTTCACCCTATATACTAGTTGGTGACTTAAATGGTCACAATATCCTTTGGGGATGTAAAGATAACAACCCTAAAGGTAATATTATTGAAGACTTTATAACCAAAAACGATCTTTGTCTTATGAATGACAAATCTCACACTTATCTCCATCCTGCAACAGGAAAATTTTCTTCTTTAGATCTTTCCATATGTCACCCATCTCTCCTGCTAGACTTCGACTGGACGGTCAGTGAAGACCAACATGGAAGTGATGACTTCCCTGTTATTATTGAAAGCGTAAATAATTCCACGAATGATCACAACGCAAAGTGGAAACTAAGTAAAGCAAATTGGGAATTATATCACTTATTATGCGAAGAAAGTCTCAAAATAGATAAGTTTGACAATTCCTTGGACCCTCTAGATGATTTTACTTCTTCTCTTCTTGACATAGCTAATAAAAGTATACCGAAAACCTCGACAAATCCAAAGAAAAACAAACCATGGTACAATGATCAGTGCAAAGATGCCATAAAAGAGCGCAAGCAAGCATTATCAAAGTTCTGCAGATATCCAACAAAGGAGAACTTGAATAACGTCAAAAACTTTAGAGCAAAAGCCCGTCGAACAATAAAGGCCTCCAAACGCAAATCATGGAAATCTAACGTTTCAAACTTAAACCAAATAAAAAGGTTTGGGATATCATACGAAAAATATCTGGTAAATCAAAATCACCCAGTTTCACCCACTTAAATACAAAACGTGGAACAAAGGCCACATCAAAGGAAGAGATAGCAAACACACTTGGCGAAACTTTTTTGGATAATTCTTCATCCCGGAATTATTCAGAGAAGTTTCAAAACATCAAAACACAAGAAGAAAAAATCAAACTTAATTTCACCTCTTCAAATACTGAAGAATATAACAGCCTGTTTAACATTACAGAACTTAAAGATGCTATCGCAGTATCAAGATACAGCTACAGGTCCTGATGACATCCATTACCAGATGCTTAAACACCTTCCGGAAACCGCCCTTGACACACTTTTACATATTTTCAACGGTATATGGACAACAGGAGTTTTTTCCAGAAAGCTGGCGTTTGGCCACAATTATACCTATTCCCAAACCAGGGAAAGATCATGCAGAACCAACAAACTACAGACCAATAGCGCTAACAAGTTGCCTTTGCAAAACACTAGAGAGAATGATAAACAAACGACTTGTTTGGTACTTAGAATCTAACAATCTTATAACAAAACTTCAGTCGGGATTCCGAGCTGAACGTACTACCAATGATAATTTAGATAGACTAGAAACTTTTATCCGTGATGCTTTTATCAAACGAGAACATGTTGTCGCTGTATTTTTCGATTTGGAAAAAGCCTATGATACCACTTGGCGATATGGAATTTTAAAAGACCTACATAACTTTGGTATGAAAGGAAGACTACCAAACTTTATTAAAAGTTTTCTTGAAGATCGTACAATACAAGTGCGTGTAGGATTGACCCTGTCTGATCTCTATGATCAAGAACAGGGCGTTCCTCAAGGAGCAATACTTTCAACCACGTTATTCAACGTGAAATTAAACGATATTATAAACTCTCTGGATTACAAAACAGATGGTTCTTTGTACGTTGATGATTTCTGTATTTGTTTTCGCTCGAAAAATATGCGCACAATTGAAAGACATCTACAGCAATGTCTAAATAGAATTGAAGACTGGGCAACTAGAAATGGCTTTAAATTTTCCAAATGGAAAACTCAGTGCGTTCATTTCTGTCAACAACGGAAAATACACAACGATCCAGTGCACTACATATATGGATCTCAAATACCAGTTGTTGCTGAATCAAAATGTCTTGGGGTTATATTTGACAAAAAACTCTCCTTCATACCCCATATAAAATACTTGAAAGCGAAATGTTTAAAAGCATTAAACCTTTTAAAAGTTTTATCTCACACAACTTGGGGAGCGGACAGAACAACTCTTCTTCACCTGTATCGTTCTTTAATTCGATCAAAACTTGATTATGGGTCCATCGTATATGGATCTGCTAGAAAATCTTATCTACAGATGTTAGACACTGTACATAATCAAGGACTTCGTTTGGCATTGGAAGCTTTTCGTACATCTCCAGTATCGAGTCTTAACGTGGTAGCAGATGAGCCATCGTTGTGGCTACGCAGAGAAAAATTGTCTCTTCAGTATGCCATCAGTCTTGCTGCTAACTCTTCTAACCGTGCTTTTGAAGTCACATTTCCACCACAATTTCAGGAATATTATGAAAGAAAACCCAACACTATTAAATCCTTCGGCCTTCGTATAGCACCACTTTTAGAATCTACTAATATTAACATTAAAAACATTCAAAAACACTCTTTTCCTGATATTCCATCCTGGTGCATTACTAAACCAAATATTCTTTTCGATTTACACAACACCAAAAAGTCACTTTCTGATTCACATCTCATGAAACAAAACTTCGAAGAATTACAGTCGCGACTTTCAGATTATCAACACATCTACACTGATGGCTCAAAAGTTGAAGATAAGGTTGGCTGTGCGTATATATCGGGCAGCCACCATGAAAAGATCCGTCTTCCTGATGGCTCATCTATTTTCACTGCTGAATCCAAGGCTATTGATATGGCTTTGGATTACATTATGAAAAACTCTTTAGAGAACAAATTCGTTATTTTCTCTGACTCCCTTTCTGTTTTGAAATCTCTAAACCACACATCTTCAAAAAGTCCCAAAATTCAGAACTTGATAGAAAAACATCACGAGTTATCGAAAACTAAGGAAATTATATTCTGTTGGCTCCCCAGCCATGTTGGCATAAAAGGTAACGAGGCTGCCGATGTAAAAGCAAAGGCCTCACTCGATCTAGAAATTTCGAATTTTAAACTTCCATGTACAGATTTTAAACCTTTTATCAACAGGTACATCTTATCTAAATGGCAGCTGTCATGGGACAGAGCGACATTCAATAAACTACATGAAATAAAACCGGTTCTTGGTAAAAATACCATTTATCGATCATTAAGGCGAGATGAAGTAGTTCTTACTCGTCTACGTATAGGTCATACTAGACTCACACATTCTTATCTGCTTAAACGAGAAGATCAGCCATTTTGTATCAGCTGTAATGAACCTTTTACGGTGAAACACTTCCTGATCGACTGCATTGAATTCTCTCATGTGCGACGTCAATTCTTTCAAACAAATGACCTGAGATACTTATTTGAAAATGTACCTGCTGATAATATACTGTTCTTTTTAAAACACATCAACCTTTTTAACAAAGTCTAACTGCTTTAATTTTTAAATTCGTTCTAGTTTTACATTTTATGCATATATAACTTACCTTTATAGCCGTTTCATTACAGAACCATGTTAGTTTACCATTTTGACGCAAATGACCCTCATGGGTTGATGCGTCGTTAAACCTGAACTCATCATCATCATCATCATCATCATCACATAATCAAGGACTTCGTTTGGCATTGGGAGCTTTTCGTACATCTCCAGTATCGAGTCTTAACGTGGAAGCAGATGAGCCATCGTTATGGCTACGCAGAGAAAAATTGTCTCTTCAGTATGCCATCAGACTTGCTGCTAACCCTTCTAACCCTGCTTTTGAAGTCACATTTCCACCACAATTTCAGGAATATTATGAAAGAAAAACTAACGCTATTAAATCCTTCGGCCTTCGTATAGCACCACTTTTAGAATCTTCTAATATTAACATTAAAAACATTCAAAAACACTCTTTTTCTGATATTCCATCCTGGTGCATTACTAAACCAAATATTCTTTTCGATTTACACAACAGCAAAAAGTCACTTTCTGATTCACATCTCCCCTGGGTATTAAACTTTCCGCCTTGCCGAGGCCCTGGGGGCTCAATTCCCACTGGGAACGTTGCTAGCGTGGTGAGCAGTAATTGTCCCCTTTGGGAAGAGCGAAGAGAAAATACCACCCGTTTGCCGTGGGTGGCAGCCCGTAAGCCGGAAGAAGGGATCCTGGAGGTTGAGAGTTATTGGGAATTTGGTCTCTCCTGATGGCTCAACACGCCTCTTTGGCCTGGATTTCGGTGTAGAAGGGTGTCCGTGAGACCCGGCACGGTCAATCGGCTGGTCGCGCCAAGCCCTAGGAAATATCTTTTCTTTCTCTTCCTTGTCTTTTGTATCATACTGATACTCACCGTTTGCCCATAATTCTTTTTTTCTTAACCTTTCCAATCCTAAGAAGGCGGCGGCTTAACGGGTCAATCGTGCAGCATTTTGCTCGTGCGAGTATATCTTCTGTGTATCTCTAGCACAAGTGAGTAGGAAAACCACTCCATTGATGTGTTCCCTTGTTGGGCTCCGTGGTGGGCGTAGAGCATGGAGGACGAATTTTAATACATCTTTATCATGGGTTCTAATCGAAGAAAAAGAACTAAACAATGTTCAGAATCTGATATTTCAGATGTTAACGAAAGCACTCAACCTCCAACAACCTCTACCAAAGATACATCATCTCAACATTTTCCGCGTTTCATTTTAGTTGAAAGCAAGGAAGAAAACAAAGCAGTAACATCTTTATCTCCGTTTGTAATACAAAAAGTCATTCAAAGTATAGCTGGTGAGCCGGAAAACATAAAGAAACTACACAGGTCGAATCAGCTACTCATTGAGGTATCCAGGAAAGCCCATGCCGAGAATCTTCTACGTGCACAGACTTTTCACGACTTGAAAGTCCGGGTGTACCCTCATACTTCGCTGAACTCCTCAAAGGGGGTAATTCGTTGCCCCGAATTGGGGAATTGCAGCGAGGAGGAGATTCTCGAAGGCACAAGATCTCAAGGAGTAACTGCAATAAAACGATTCAAAGTTAAACGAAACGGAGAGTTAAAAAACACAAACACCTTTGTCTTTACATTCAATACATCAGTTCTACCAAAAACAATAAAAGTAGCATACTTTAGAGTCAACGTAGAAGTCTACATACCAAATCCTTTGCGTTGTCATCATTGCCAGAAATATGGACACCATGAGGATAGGTGTTCTAAGGACCCTATCTGTTCGAAATGCGGTCAGGTAGCAGAACACCCAGAAAGTCAATGTAGAAACGAACTGCACTGTGTCAATTGTGGTGAAAAACACAGTGCTGACTCTAAAGAATGCCAAGTTTGGCACAAAGAAAAAGAAATCTTACGTCTTAAGTTTACCAGAAATATTTCTTTCATTGAAGCGCGGAAACTTGTTGAGGCCCCAACTCCAATTCCTGGAATGAGTTACGCCAACATCACCCAGTCTTCTATGAAAAAAGTTTCTGTGGTTGATACTGCCACTCAAACCGATCCGATCAATATTCTCGACTCTGCAGTTCAATCAAGTTCAACAAACCCAAACAGCCAAACAGAAGATCTGCAGAAACAAAAAGGTCAAACAAACACTACAAACAAAAATCAAACAAAGACACCTTCTGAAGAGAAAAAAGGAGATGGTGGCCTGAAAAAAGCCACCATTGAAATGATAAGAAAAGATTGGAAGAAACAACAACAGAAAGAAAGACAAGCAAGAAATCAATCATCTCCACCTACGAAAGAAACAAAATCAAAATCTAGTCAAGGAACACAAAGACCAAGCACATCAAACAGAGAACGAAAAGGTTCAAATAATGTTATTCAACAACATAACAGGTTCGGATCTTTGAGTGACAGTAGCGATGATATGGAGTTAGGAGAAGCTCCAGATCGCCCACGAACTAACAGAAATAGATCGAGATCATCAGAACATTCACCCCTGGGTATTAAACTTTCCGCCTTGCCGAGGCCCTGGGGGCTCAATTCCCACTGGGAACGTTGCTAGCGTGGTGAGCAGTAATTGTCCCCTTTGGGAAGAGCGAAGAGAAAATACCACCCGTTTGCCGTGGGTGGCAGCCCGTAAGCCGGAAGAAGGGATCCTGGAGGTTGAGAGTTATTGGGAGTTTGGTCTCTCCTGATGGCTCAACACGCCTCTTTGGCCTGGATTTCGGTGTAGAAGGGTGTCCGTGAGACCCGGCACGGTCAATCGGCTGGTCGCGCCAAGCCCTAGGAAATATCTTTTCTTTCTCTTCCTTGTCTTTTGTATCATACTGATACTCACCGTTTGCCCATAATTCTTTTTTCTTAACCTTTCCAATCCTAAGAAGGCGGCGGCTTAACGGGTCAATCGTGCAGCATTTTGCTCGTGCGAGTATATCTTCTGTGTATCTCTAGCACAAGTGAGTAGGAAAACCACTCCATTGATGTGTTCCCTTGTTGGGCTCCGTGGTGGGCGGAGAGCATGGAGGACGAATTTTAATACATCTTTATCATGGGTTCTAATCGAAGAAAAAGAACTAAACAATGTTCAGAATCTGATATTTCAGATGGTAACGAAAGCACTCAACCTCCAACAACCTCTACCAAAGATACATCATCTCAACATTTTCCGCGTTTCATTTTAGTTGAAAGCAAGGAAGAAAACAAACCAGTAACATCTTTATCTCCGTTTGTAATACAAAAAGTCATTCAAAGTATAGCTGGTGAGCCGGAAAACATAAAGAAACTACACAGGTCGAATCAGCTACTCATTGAGGTATCCAGGAAAGCCCATGCCGAGAATCTTCTACGTGCACAGACTTTTCACGACTTGAAAGTTCGGGTGTACCCTCATACTTCGCTGAACTCCTCAAAGGGGGTAATTCGTTGCCCCGAATTGGGGAATTGCAGCGAGGAGGAGATTCTCGAAGGCACAAGATCTCAAGGAGTAACTGTAATCAAACGATTCAAAGTTAAACGAAACGGAGAGTTAAAAAACACAAACACCTTTGTCTTTACATTCAATACATCAGTTCTACCAAAAACAATAAAAGTAGCATACTTTAGAGTCAACGTAGAAGTCTACATACCAAATCCTTTGCGTTGTCATCATTGCCAGAAATATGGACACCATGAGGATAGGTGTTCTAAGGACCCTATCTGTTCGAAATGCGGTCAGGTAGCAGAACACACAGAAAGTCAATGTAGAAACGAACTGCACTGTGTCAATTGTGGTGAAAAACACAGTGCTGACTCTAAAGAATGCCAAGTTTGGCACAAAGAAAAAGAAATCTTACGTCTTAAGTTTACCAGAAATATTTCTTTCATCGAAGCGCGGAAACTTGTTGAGGCCCCAACTCCAATTTCTGGAATCAGTTATGCCAACATCACCCAGTCTTCTATGAAAAAGGTTTCTGTGGTTGATACTGCCACTCAAACCGATCCGATCAATATTCTCGACTCTGCAGTTCAATCAGGTTCAACAAACACAAACAGCCAAACAGAAGATCTGCAGAAACAAAAAGGTCAAACAAACACTACAAACAAAAATCAAACAAAGACACCTTCTGAAGAGAAAAAAGGAGATGGTGGCCTGAAAAAAGCCACCATTGAGATGATAAGAAAAGATTGGAAGAAACAACAACAGAAAGAAAGACAAGCAAGAAGTCAATCATCTCCACCTACGAAAGAAACAAAATCAAAATCTAGTCAAGGAACACAAAGACCAAGCACATCAAACAGAGAACGAAAAGGTTCAAATAATGTTATTCAACAACATAACAGGTTCGGATCTTTGAGTGACAGTAGCGATGATATGGAGTTAGGAGAAGCTCCAGATCGCCCACGAACTAACAGAAATAGATCGAGATCATCAGAACATTCACACGTCAACAATAGTAATAATAGATCAAAATCACCAATAACATATCCTTAGTTGCTAGTCTAACTAAAATCTAACAACTCTTAAATGAATTCAAATCACAAAATAATACAATGGAACTGTCGAGGTCTAAAGTCAAACTATAACGAGATCTTATTACTTTTATCCTTATTGAATCCATCAGTTTTTTGCTTGCAAGAAACTTTTTTAAAAACTGATGATCAATTAAATATCAGAGATTTCAATACATACAATTATATATATTCAGAAGGCCAGAGGCCGTCTGGTGGAAGCTCAATCTTAGTTCACTCTTCATGTCCGCAGCGAGAAATTAAACTTGTAACCAATCTTCAAGCCGTTGCGGTTTCTGTTACTTTAGATAAAGAAATTACATTTTGTTCTGTGTATATACCTCCGAATTTTCATTTAGAGACCGAACATTTAGACATTTTACTGAAACAACTCCCTTCACCCTGTATACTAGTTGGTGACTTCAATGGTCACAATATCCTTTGGGGATGTAAAGATAACAACCCTAAAGGTAATATTATTGAAGACTTTATAACCAAAAACGATCTTTGTCTTATGAATGACAAATCTCACACCTATCTCCATCCTGCAACTGGAAATTTTTCTTCTTTAGATCTTTCCCTATGTCATCCATCTCTACTGCTGGATTTCGATTGGACAGTCAGTGAAGATCAACATGGAAGTGACCACTTCCCTGTTATTATTGAAAGCGTAAATAATTCCACAAACGATCACAACACAAAGTGGAAACTAAATAAAGCAAATTGGGAATTGTATCACTCATTATGTGAAGAAAGTCTCAAAATAGATAAGTTTAACAATTCCTTGGATCCTCTAGATGATTTTACTTCTTCTCTTCTCGATATCTCTAACAAAAGTATACCAAAAACCTCGACAAATCCAAAGAAAAGCAAGCCATGGTACAATGATGAATGCAAAGATTCCATAAAACAGCGCAAGCAAGCATTATCAAAGTTCTGCAGATATCCAACAAAGGAGAACCTGAATAAAGTAAAGAATTTCAGAGCAAAGGCTCGTCGAACAATAAAGGCCTCCAAACGCAAATCATGGAAATCTTACGTTTCGAATTTAAATTATAAAACTCCAATTAAAAAGGTTTGGGACATGATACGAAAAATATCTGGTAAATCAAAATCACCCAGTTTCACCCACTTAAATACAAAACGTGGAACAAAGGCCACATCAAAGGAAGAGATAGCAAACACACTTGGTGAAACTTTTTTGGATAATTCTTCATCCCGGAATTATTCAGAGAAGTTTCAAAACATCAAAAAACAAGAAGAAAAAATCAAACTTAATTTCACCTCTTCAAATACTGAAGAATATAACAGCCTGTTTAACATTACAGAACTTAAAGATGCTATCGCAGTATCAAAAGATACAGCTACAGGCCCTGATGACATCCATTACCAGATGCTTAAACACCTTCCCGAAACCGCCCTTGACACACTTTTACATATTTTCAACGGTATATGGACAACAGGAGTTTTTCCAGAAAGCTGGCGTTTGGCCACAATTATACCTATTCCCAAACCAGGGAAAGATCATGCAGAACCAACAAACTACAGACCAATAGCGCTAACAAGTTGCCTTTGCAAAACACTAGAGAGAATGATAAACAAACGACTTGTTTGGTACTTAGAATCTAACAATCTTATAACAAAACTTCAGTCGGGATTCCGAGCTGAACGTAGTACCAATGATAATTTAGTTAGACTAGAAACTTTTATCCGTGATGCTTTTATCAAACGAGAACATGTAGTCGCTGTATTTTTCGATTTGGAAAAAGCCTATGATACCACTTGGCGATATGGAATTTTAAAAGACCTACATAACTTTGGTATGAAAGGAAGACTACCAAACTTTATTAAAAGTTTTCTTGAAGATCGTACAATACAAGTGCGTGTAGGATCGACCCTGTCTGATCTCTATGATCAAGAACAGGGCGTTCCTCAAGGAGCAATACTTTCAACCACGTTATTCAACGTGAAATTAAACGATATTATAAACTGTCTGGATTACAAAACAGATGGTTCTTTGTACGTTGATGATTTCTGTATTTGTTTTCGCTCGAAAAATATGCGCACAATAGAAAGACATCTACAGCAATGTCTAAATAGAATTGAAGACTGGGCAACTAGAAATGGCTTTAAATTTTCCAAATCGAAAACTCAGTGCGTTCATTTCTGTCAACAACGGAAAATACACAACGATCCAGTGCTCTACATATACGGATCTCAAATACCAGTTGTTGCTGAATCAAAATTTCTTGGGGTTATATTTGATAAAAAACTCTCCTTCATACCCCATATAAAATACTTGAAAGCGAAATGTTTAAAAGCATTAAACCTTTTAAAAGTTTTATCTCACACAAGTTGGGGAGCGGACAGAACAACTCTTCTTCACCTGTATCGTTCTTTAATTCGATCAAAACTTGATTATGGGTCCATCGTATATGGATCTGCTAGAAAATCTTATCTACAGATGTTAGACACTGTACATAATCAAGGACTTCGTTTGGCATTGGGAGCTTTTCGTACATCTCCAGTATTGAGTCTTAACGTGGAAGCAGATGAGCCATCGTTATGGCTACGCAGAGAAAAATTGTCTCTTCAGTATGCCATCAGACTTGCTGCTAACTCTTCTAACCCTGCTTTTGAAGTCACATTTCCACCACAATTTCAGGAATATTATGAAAGAAAACCCAACGCTATTAAATCCTTCGGCCTTCGTATAGCACCACTTTTAGAATCTACTAATATTAACATTAAAAACATTCAAAAACACTCTTTTTCTGATATTCCATCCTGGTGCATTACTAAACCAAATATTCTTTTCGATTTACACAACAGCAAAAAGTCACTTTCTGATTCACATCTCATGAAACAAAACTTCCAAGAATTACAGTCGCGACTTTCAGATTATCAACACATCTACACTGATGGCTCAAAAGTTGAAGATAAGGTTGGCTGTGCGTATATATCGGGCAGCCACCATGAAAAGATCCGTCTTCCTGATGGCTCATCTATTTTCACTGCTGAATCCAAGGCGATTGATATGGCTTTGGATTACATTATGAATAACTCTTTAGAGAACAAATTCGTTATTTTCTCGGACTCCCTTTCTGTTTTGAAATCTCTAAATCACACAGCTTCAAAAAATCCCAAAATCCAGAACGTGATAGAAAAACATCACGAGCTATCGAAATCTAAGGAAATTTTGTTCTGTTGGCTCCCCAGCCATGTTGGCATAAAAGGTAACGAGGCTGCCGACGTAAAAGCAAAGGCCTCACTCGATCTAGAAATTTCGAATTTTAAACTTCCATGTACAGATTTTAAACCTTTTATCAACAGGTACATATTATCCAAATGGCAGCTGTCATGGGACAGAGCGACATTCAATAAACTACATGAAATAAAACCGGTTCTTGGTAAAAATAATATTTATCGGTCATTAAGGCGAGAAGAAGTGGTTCTTACTCGTCTACGTATAGGTCATACTAGACTCACACATTCTTATCTACTCAAACGAGAAGATCAGCCATTTTGTATCAGCTGTAATGAACCTTTTACGGTAAAACACTTTCTGATCGATTGCATTGAATTCTCTCATATACGACGTCAATTCTTCCAAACAAATGACCTGAGATACTTATTTGAAAATGTACCAAATGATAGCATACTTATGTTTTTAAAACACATCAATCTTTTTAACAAAGTATAACTGCTTTAATTTTTAAATTCGTTCTAGTTTTACATTTTATGCATTTATGGCTTACCATTATAATCGTTTCACTACAGAACCATGTTAGTTCACCATTTTGACGCAAATGACCCTCATGGGTTGATGCGTCGTTAAACCTGAACTCATCATCATCATCATCAGAACATTCACACGTCAACAATAGTAATAATAGATCAAAATCACCAATAACATATCCTTAGTTGCTAGTCTAACTAAAATCTAACAACTCTAAAATGAATTCAAATCACAAAATAATACAATGGAACTGTCGAGGTCTAAAGTCAAACTATAACGAGATCTTATTACTTTTATCCTTATTGAATCCATCAGTTTTTTGCTTGCAAGAAACTTTTTTAAAAACTGATGATCAATTAAATATCAGAGATTACAATACGTACAATTATATATATTCAGAAGGCCAGAGGCCGTCTGGTGGAAGCTCAATCTTAGTTCACTCTTCATGTCCGCAGCGAGAAATTAAACTTGTAACCAATCTTCAAGCCGTTGCGGTTTCTGTTACTTTAGATAAAGAAATTACTATTTGTTCTGTGTATATACCTCCGAATTTTCATTTAGAGACCGAACATTTAGACATTTTACTGAAACAACTCCCTTCGCCCTGTATACTAGTTGGTGACTTCAATGGTCACAATATCCTTTGGGGATGTAAAGATAACAACCCTAAAGGTAATATTATTGAAGACTTTATAACCAAAAACGATCTTTGTCTTATGAATGACAAATCTCACACTTATCTCCATCCTGCAACAGGAAAATTTTCTTCTTTAGATCTTTCCATATGTCACCCATCTCTCCTGCTGGACTTCGACTGGACGGTCAGTGAAGACCAACATGGAAGTGATCACTTCCCTGTTATTATTGAAAGCGTAAATAATTCCACGAATGATCACAACGCAAAGTGGAAACTAAATAAAGCAAATTGGGAATTATACCACTTATTATGCGAAGAAAGTCTCAAAATAGATAAGTTTGACAATTCCTTGGACCCTCTAGATGATTTTACTTCATCTCTTCTTGACATAGCTAATAAAAGTATACCGAAAACCTCGACAAATCCAAAGAAAAGCAAGCCATGGTACAATGATGAATGCAAAGATGCCATAAAACAGCGCAAGCAAGCATTATCAAAGTTCTGCAGATATCCAACAAAGGAGAACCTGAATAAAGTAAAGAATTTCAGAGCAAAGGCTCGTCGAACAATAAAGGCCTCCAAACGCAAATCATGGAAATCTTACGTTTCGAATTTATATTATAAAACTCCAATTAAAAAGGTTTGGGACATGATACGAAAAATATCTGGTAAATCAAAATCACCCAGTTTCACCCACTTAAATACAAAACGTGGAACAAAGGCCACATCAAAGGAAGAGATAGCAAACACACTTGGCGAAACTTTTTTTGGATAATTCTTCATCTCGGAATTATTCAGAGAAGTTTCAAAACATCAAAAAACAACAAGAAAAAATCAAACTTAATTTCACCTCTTCAAATACTGAAGAATATAACAGCCTGTTTAACATTACAGAACTTAAAGATGCTATCGCAGTATCAAAAGATACAGCTACAGGCCCTGATGACATCCATTACCAGATGCTTAAACACCTTCCGGAAACCGCCCTTGACACACTTTTACATATTTTCAACGGTATATGGACAACAGGAGTTTTTCCAGAAAGCTGGCGTTTGGCCACAATTATACCTATTCCCAAACCAGGGAAAGATCATGCAGAACCAACAAACTACAGACCAATAGCGCTAACAAGTTGCCTTTGCAAAACACTAGAGAGAATGATAAACAAACGACTTGTTTGGTACTTAGAATCTAACAATCTGATAACAAAACTTCAGTCGGGATTCCGAGCTGAACGTAGTACCAATGATAATTTAGTTAGACTAGAAACTTTTATCCGTGATGCTTTTATCAAACGAGAACATGTAGTCGCTGTATTTTTCGATTTGGAAAAAGCTTATGATACCACTTGGCGATATGGAATTTTAAAAGACCTACATAACTTTGGTATGAAAGGAAGACTACCAAACTTTATTAAAAGTTTTCTTGAAGATCGTACAATACAAGTGCGTGTAGGATCGACCCTGTCTGATCTCTATGATCAAGAACAGGGCGTTCCTCAAGGAGCCATACTTTCAACCACGTTATTCAACGTGAAATTAAACGATATTATAAACTGTCTGGATTACAAAACAGATGGTTCTTTGTACGTTGATGATTTCTGTATTTGTTTTCGCTCGAAAAATATGCGCACAATAGAAAGACATCTACAGCAATGTCTAAATAGAATTGAAGACTGGGCAACTAGAAATGGCTTTAAATTTTCCAAATCGAAAACTCAGTGCGTTCATTTCTGTCAACAACGGAAAATACACAACGATCCAGCGCTCTACATATATGGATCTCAAATACCAGTTGTTGCTGAATCTAAATTTCTTGGGGTTATATTTGATAAAAAACTCTCTTTCATACCCCATATAAAATACTTGAAAGCGAAATGTTTAAAAGCATTAAACCTTTTAAAAGTTTTATCTCACACAAGTTGGGGAGCGGACAGAACAACTCTTCTTCACCTGTATCGTTCTTTAATTCGATCAAAACTTGATTATGGGTCCATCGTATATGGATCTGCTAGAAAATCTTATCTACAGATGTTAGACACTGTACATAATCAAGGACTTCGTTTAGCATTGGGAGCTTTTCGTACATCTCCAGTATCGAGTCTTAACGTGGAAGCAGATGAGCCATCGTTATGGCTACACAGAGAAAAATTGTCCCTTCAGTATGCCATCAGACTTGCTGCTAACCCTTCTAACCCTGCTTTTGAAGTCACATTTCCACCACAATTTCAGGAATATTATGAAAGAAAACCTAACGCTATTAAATCCTTCGGCCTTCGTATAGCACCACTTTTAGAATCTACTAATATTAACATTAAAAACATTCAAAAACACTCGTTTTCTGATATTCCATCCTGGTGCATTACTAAACCAAATATTCTTTTCGATTTACACAACAGCAAAAAGTCACTTTCTGATTCACATCTCATGAAACAAAACTTCCAAGAATTACAGTCGCGACTTTTAGATTATCAACACATCTACACTGATGGCTCGAAAGTTGAAGATAAGGTTGGCTGTGCGTATATATCGGGCAGCCACCATGAAAAGATCCGTCTTCCTGATGGCTCATCTATTTTCACTGCTGAATCCAAGGCTATTGATATAGCTTTGGATTACGTTATGAATAACTCTTTAGAGAACAAATTCGTTATTTTCTCTGACTCCCTTTCTGTTTTGAAATCTCTAAATCATACATCTTCAAAAAATCCCAAAATCCAGAACGTGATAGAAAAACATCACGAGCTATCGAAAACTAAGGAAATTTTGTTCTGTTGGCTCCCCAGCCATGTTGGCATAAAAGGTAACGAGGCTGCCGACGTAAAAGCAAAGGCCTCACTCGATCTAGAAATTTCGAATTTTAAACTTCCATGTACAGATTTTAAATCTTTTATCAACAGGTACATCTTATCCAAATGGCAGCTGTCATGGGACAGAGCGACATTCAATAAACTATATGAAATAAAACCGGTTCTCGGTAAAAATAATATTTATCGGTCATTAAGGCGAGAAGAAGTGGTTCTTACTCGTCTACGTATAGGTCATACTAGACTCACACATTCTTATCTACTCAAACGAGAAGATCAGCCATTTTGTATCAGCTGTAATGAACCTTTTACGGTAAAACACTTTCTGATCGATTGCATTGAATTCTCTCATGTACGACGTCAATTCTTCCAAACAAATGACCTGAGATACTTATTTGAAAATGTACCAAATGATAGCATACTTATGTTTTTAAAACACATCAATCTTTTTAACAAAGTATAACTGCTTTAATTTTTAAATTCGTTCTAGTTTTACATTTTATGCATTTATGACTTACCATTATAATCGTTTCACTACAGAACGATGTTAGTTCACCATTTTGACGCAAATGACCCTCATGGGTTGATGCGTCGTTAAACCTGAACTCATCATCATCATCTGATTCACATCTCATGAAACAAAACTTCCAAGAATTACAGTCGCGACTTTCAGATTATCAACACATCTACACTGATGGCTCAAAAGTTGAAGATAAGGTTGGCTGTGCGTATATATCGGGCAGCTACCATGAAAAGACCCATGTTCCTGATGGCTCATCTATTTTCACTGCTGAATCAAAGGCTATTGATATGGCTTTGGATTACGTTACGAATAACTCTTTAGAGAACAAATTCGTTATTTTCTCGGACTCCCTTTCTGTTTTGAAATCTCTAAATCATACATCTTCAAAAAATCCCAAAATCCAGAACGTGATAAAAAAACATCACGAACTATGGAAAACTAAGGAAATTTTGTTCTGTTGGCTCCCCAGCCATGTTGGCATAGACGGTAACGAGGCTGCCGACGTAAAAGCAAAGGCCTCACTCGATCTAGAAATTTCGAATTTTAAACTTCCATGTACAGATTTTAAACCTTTTATCAACAGGTACCTCATGGGTTGATGCGTCGTTAAACCTGAACTCATCATCATCATCATTATCAACAGGTACATCTTATCCAAATGGCAGCTGTCATGGGACAGAGCGACATTCAATAAACTACATGAAATTAAACCGGTTCTTGGTAAAAATACCATTTATCGATCATTAAGGCGAGAAGAAGTGGTTCTTACTCGTCTGCGTATAGGTCATACTAGACTCACACATTCTTATCTCCTCAAACGAGAAGATCAGCCATTTTGTATCAGCTGTAATGAACCTTTTACAGTAAAACACTTTCTTATCGATTGCATTGAATTCTCTCATGTACGACGTCAATTCTTCCAAACAAATGACCTGAGATACTTATTTGAAAATGTACCAACTGATAACATACTTATGTTTTTAAAACACATCAATCTTTTTAACAAAGTATAACTGCTTTAATTTTTAAATTCGTTCTAGTTTTACATTTGATGCATTTATGACTTATCATTATAATCGTTTCATTACAGAACCATGTTAGTTCACCATTTTGACGCAAATGACCCTCATGGGTTGATGCGTCGTTAAACCTGAACTCATCATCATCATTGACGCAAATGACCCTCATGGGTTGGTGCGTCGTTAAACCTGAACTCATCATCATCATTACAATCGCGACTTTCAGACTATCAACACATCTACACTGATGGCTCAAAAGTTGAAGAAAAGGTTGGCTGTGCGTATATATCGAGCAGTCACCATGAAAAGATCCGTCTTCCTGATGACTCATCTATTTTCACTGCTGAATCCAAGGCTATTGACATGGCTTTGGATTACGTTATGAATGATTCTTTAGATAACAAATTCGTTATTTTCTCGGACTCCCTTTCTGTTTTGAAATCTCTAAACCACACATATTCGAAAAGTTCCAAAATTCAGAACCTGATAGAAAAACATCACGAGTTATCAAAAACTAAGGAAATTATATTCTGTTGGCTCCCCAGCCATGTTGGCTTAAAAGGTAACGAGGCTGGTGATGTAAAAGCAAAGGCCTCACTCGATCTAGAAATTTCGAATTTTAAACTTCCATGTACAGATTTTAAACCTTTTATCAACAGGTACATCTTATCCAAATGGCAGCTGTCATGGGACAGAGCGACATTCAATAAACTACGTGAAATAAAACCGGTTCTTGGTAAAAATACCATTTATCGATCATTAAGGCGAGAAGAAGTGGTTCTTACTCGTCTGCGTATAGGTCATACTAGACTCACACATTCTTATCTCCTCAAACGAGAAGATCAGCCATTTTGTATCAGCTGTAATGAACCTATTACGGTGAAACACTTCCTGATCGACTGCATTGAATTCTCTCATGTGCGACGTAAGTTCTTTCAAACAAATGACCTGAGATACTTATTTGAAAATGTACCTGCTGATAATATACTCGTCTTTTTAAAACAATCAACCTTTTTAACAAAGTATAACTGCTTTTATTTTTTAATTCGTGGTATTTTTATATTTTATGCATATATGACTTATCTTTATAGCCGTTTCATTACAGAACCATATTAGTTTACCATTTTGACGCAAATGACCCTCAAGGGTTGATGCGTCGTTAAACCTGAACTCATCATCATCGTTTTAAAGAAAGCCAACAAATTGCTTACCATTTACAATGTTGATTCTGGGCATCTTATAGTTGCCATGCCCTGGACTGTTGATTCAGCTGACTGGTCATCAAACTTATCTGCAGCCGGAGGCATATCCTGGACGGTTGAATCCACAGACTGGTCGTGTGTTTGTGCAAATGGTAGCATTCCCAGAACTGAATCGTAGAATAGTGGCTCATAATTCCTCAGCCACAGATCAGTGAAGACTCTGTTGAGACAACAGTCTGCTGTACCATAGTCCTTTAAGTTTTCTCTGGTGTTTAATTCTATTATATCGTCTATGTCAAAACCGCGGTACTGTAGTGCAATGAACACATTTGTCTGCATGTTGTCTAAAATATCTTTATTATCAAGCAAGTCCCAAGCAACTAAAACAGCCTCTTGAAAAAATGTAATGAGATGAAATCTCTCAAAATCGACTCCTGCGACTCCTGAGAATTGGTGATTTTGGTTGAAATGAATGTCACAAAGGCATTGGTGACAGTCAGCTCTTGCTAGCTTTGGGATCCAGTAAACTATGGTTTCCCACATCCACCTTTCCACTTCAAATTCAAAGCAATCTTTTAGCATTTTAACTTAAAATCAAAATACGTATAACTGATGAAATTCTGGCAAAAAAACTAGAGAAGTTTGTGATTTAGGAGGGCTAGGATGATCTTTTAAAGGATATTTTGAAATAACTTTCAGCTAGGTAGCTCAGAAGCATTGTCATTTGAAAACGTATCTTTTAGAAACACTTTCTATTTATTCTATTTATCGATCATTAAGTCGAGAAGAAGTGGTTTTTACTCGTCTACGTATAGGTCATACTAGACTCACACATTCTTATCCGTTTTGAAATCTCTAAACCACACATCTTCAAAAAATCCCAAAATTCAGAACCTGATAGAAAAACATCATGAGTTATCGAAAACCAAGGGAATTTTGTTCTGTTGGCTCCCCAGCCATGTTGGCATAAAAGGTAACGAGGCTGCCGACGTAAAAGCAAAGGCCTCACTCTATCTGGAAATTTCGAATTTTAAACTTCCATGTACAGATTTTAAACCTTTTATCAACAGGTACATCTTATCCAAATGGCAGCTGTCATGGGACAGAGCGACATTCAATAAACTACACGAAATAAAACCGGTTCTTGGTAAAAATACCATTTATCGATCATTAAGGCGAGAAGAAGTGGTTCTCTCTCGTCTACGTATAGGTCATACTAGACTCACACATTCTTATCTACTCCCCTGGGTATTAAACTTTCCGCCTTGTCTAGGCCCTGGGGGCTCAATTCCCACTGGGAACGTTGCTAGCTTGGTGAGCAGTAATTGTCCCCTTTCGGAAGAGCGAAGAGAAAATACCACCCGTTTGCCGTGGGTGGCAGCCCGTAAGCCGGAAGAAGGGATCCTGGAGGTTGAGAGTTATTGGGAGTTTGGTCTCTCCTGATGGCTCAACACGCCTCTTTGGCCTGGAGTTCGGTGTAGAAGGGTGTCCGTGAGACCCGGCACGGTCAATCGGCTGGTCGCGCCAAGCCCTAGGAAATATCTTTTCTTTCTCTTCCTTGTCTTTTGTATCATACTGATACTCACCGTTTGCCCATAATTCTTTTTTCTTAACCTTTCCAATCCTAAGAAGGCGGCGGCTTAACGGGTCAATCGTGCAGCATTTTGCTCGTGCGAGTATATCTTCTGTGTATCTCTAGCACAAGTGAGTAGGAAAACCACTCCATTGATGTGTTCCCTTGTTGGGCTCCGTGGTGGGCGGAGAGCATGGAGGACGAATGTTAATACATCTTTATCATGGGTTCTAATCGAAGAAAAAGAACTAAACAATGTTCAGAATCTGATATTTCAGATGTTAACGAAAGCACTCAACCTCCAACAACCTCTACCAAAGATACATCATCTCAACATTTTCCGCGTTTCATTTTAGTTGAAAGCAAGGAAGAAAACAAACCAGTAACATCTTTATCTCCGTTTGTAATACAAAAAGTCATTCAAAGTATAGCTGGTGAGCCGGAAAACATAAAGAAACTACACAGGTCGAATCAGCTACTCATTGAGGTATCCAAGAAAGCCCATGCCGAGAATCTTCTACGTGCACAGACTTTTCACGACTTGAAAGTCCGGGTGTACCCTCATAATTCGCTGAACTCCTCAAAGGGGGTAATTCGTTGCCCCGAATTGGGGAATTGCAGCGAGGAGGAGATTCTCGAAGGCACAAGATCTCAAGGAGTAACTGCAATAAAACGATTCAAAGTTAAACGAAACGGAGAGTTAAAAAACACAAACACCTTTGTCTTTACATTCAATACATCAGTTCTACCAAAAACAATAAAAGTAGCATACTTTAGAGTCAACGTAGAAGTCTACATACCAAATCCTTTGCGTTGTCATCATTGCCAGAAATATGGACACCATGAGGATAGGTGTTCTAAGGACCCTATCTGTTCGAAATGCGGTCAGGTAGCAGAACACCCAGAAAGTCAATGTAGAAACGAACTGCACTGTGTCAATTGTGGTGAAAAACACAGTGCTGACTCTAAAGAATGCCAAGTTTGGCACAAAGAAAAAGAAATCTTACGTCTTAAGTTTACCAGAAATATTTCTTTCATTGAAGCGCGGAAACTTGTTGAGGCCCCAACTCCAATTCCTGGAATCAGTTATGCCAACATCACCCAGTCTTCTATGAAAAAGGTTTCTGTGGTTGATACTGCCACTCAAACCGATCCGATCAATATTCTCGACTCTGCAGTTCAATCAAGTTCAACAAACACAAACAGCCAAACAGAAGATCTGCAGAAACAAAAAGGTCAAACAAACACTACAAACAAAAATCAAACAAAGACACCTTCTGAAGAGAAAAAAGGGGATGGTGGCCTGAAAAAAGCCACCATTGAGATGATAAGAAAAGATTGGAAGAAACAACAACAGAAAGAAAGACAAGCAAGAAGTCAATCATCTCCACCTACGAAAGAAACAAAATCAAAATCTAGTCAAGGAACACAAAGACCAAGCACATCAAACAGAGAACGAAAAGGTTCAAATAATGTTATTCAACAACATAACCGGTTCGGATCTTTGAGTGACAGTAGCGATGATATGGAGTTAGGAGAAGCTCCAGATCGCCCACGAACTAACAGAAATAGATCGAGATCATCAGAACATTCACACGTCAACAATAGTAATAATAGATCAAAATCACCAATAACATATCCTTAGTTGCTAGTCTAACTAAAATCTAACAACTCTAAAATGAATTCAAATCACAAAATAATACAATGGAACTGTCGAGGTCTAAAGTCAAACTATAACGAGATCTTATTACTTTTATCCTTATTGAATCCATCAGTTTTTTGCTTGCAAGAAACTTTTTTAAAAACTGATGATCAATTAAATATCAGAGATTTCAATACGTACAATTATATATATTCAGAAGGCCAGAGGCCGTCTGGTGGAAGCTCAATCTTAGTTCACTCTTCATGTCCGCAGCGAGAAATTAAACTTGTAACCAATCTTCAAGCCGTTGCGGTTTCTGTTACTTTAGATAAAGAAATTACTATTTGTTCTGTGTATATACCTCCGAATTTTCATTTAGAGACCGAACATTTAGACATTTTACTGAAACAACTCCCTTCGCCCTGTATACTAGTTGGTGACTTCAATGGTCACAATATCCTTTGGGGATGTAAAGATAACAACCCTAAAGGTAATATTATTGAAGACTTTATAACCAAAAACGATCTTTGTCTTATGAATGACAAATCTCACACTTATCTCCATCCTGCAACAGGAAAATTTTCTTCTTTAGATCTTTCCATATGTCACCCATCTCTCCTGCTGGACTTCGACTGGACGGTCAGTGAAGACCAACATGGAAGTGATCACTTCCCTGTTATTATTGAAAGCGTAAATAATTCCACGAATGATCACAACGCAAAGTGGAAACTAAATAAAGCAAATTGGGAATTATACCACTTATTATGCGAAGAAAGTCTCAAAATAGATCAGTTTGACAATTCCTTGGACCCTCTAGATGATTTTACTTCTTCTCTTCTTGACATAGCTAATAAAAGTATACCGAAAACCTCGACAAATCCAAAGAAAAGCAAGCCATGGTACAATGATGAATGCAAAGATGCCATAAAACAGCGCAAGCAAGCATTATCAAAGTTCTGCAGATATCCAACAAAGGAGAATCTGAATAAAGTAAAGAATTTCAGAGCAAAGGCTCGTCGAACAATAAAGGCCTCCAAACGCAAATCATGGCAATCTTACGTTTCGAATTTAAATTATAAAACTCCAATTAAAAAGGTTTGGGACATGATACGAAAAATATCTGGTAAATCAAAATCACCCAGTTTCACCCACTTAAATACAAAACGTGGAACAAAGGCCACATCAAAGGAAGAGATAGCAAACACACTTGGCGAAACTTTTTTGGATAATTCTTCATCTCGGAATTATTCAGAGAAGTTTCAAAACATCAAAAAACAAGAAGAAAAGATCAAACTTAATTTCACCTCTTCAAATACTGAAGAATATAACAGCTTGTTTAACATTACAGAACTTAAAGATGCTATCGCAGTATCAAAAGATACAGCTACAGGCCCTGATGACATCCATTACCAGATGCTTAAACACCTTCCGGAAACCGCCCTTGACACACTTTTACATATTTTCAACGGTATATGGACAACAGGAGTTTTTCCAGAAAGCTGGCGTTTGGCCACAATTATACCTATTCCCAAACCAGGGAAAGATCATGCAGAACCAACAAACTACAGACCAATAGCGCTAACAAGTTGCCTTTGCAAAACACTAGAGAGAATGATAAACAAACGACTTGTTTGGTACTTAGAATCTAACAATCTGATAACAAAACTTCAGTCGGGATTCCGAGCTGAACGTAGTACCAATGATAATTTAGTTAGACTAGAAACTTTTATCCGTGATGCTTTTATCAAACGAGAACATGTAGTCGCTGTATTTTTCGATTTGGAAAAAGCCTATGATACCACTTGGCGATATGGAATTTTAAAAGACCTACATAACTTTGGTATGAAAGGAAGACTACCAAACTTTATTAAAAGTTTTCTTGAAGATCGTACAATACAAGTGCGTGTAGGATCGACCCTGTCTGATCTCTATGATCAAGAACAGGGCGTTCCTCAAGGAGCCATACTTTCAACCACGTTATTCAACGTGAAATTAAACGATATTATAAACTGTCTGGATTACAAAACAGATGGTTCTTTGTACGTTGATGATTTCTGTATTTGTTTTCGCTCGAAAAATATGCGCACAATAGAAAGACATCTACAGCAATGTCTAAATAGAATTGAAGACTGGGCAACTAGAAATGGCTTTAAATTTTCCAAATCGAAAACTCAGTGCGTTCATTTCTGTCAACAACGGAAAATACACAACGATCCAGTGCTCTACATATATGGATCTCAAATACCAGTTGTTGCTGAATCTAAATTTCTTGGGGTTATATTTGATAAAAAACTCTCCTTCATACCCCATATAAAATACTTGAAAGCGAAATGTTTAAAAGCATTAAACCTTTTAAAAGTTTTATCTCACACAAGTTGGGGAGCGGACAGAACAACTCTTCTTCACCTGTATCGTTTTTTAATTCGATCAAAACTTGATTATGGGTCCATCGTATATGGATCTGCTAGAAAATCTTATCTACAGATGTTAGACACTGTACATAATCAAGGACTTCGTTTAGCATTGGGAGCTTTTCGTACATCTCCAGTATCGAGTCTTAACGTGGAAGCAGATGAGCCATCGTTATGGCTACGCAGAGAAAAATTGTCCCTTCAGTATGCCATCAGACTTGCTGCTAACCCTTCTAACCCTGCTTTTGAAGTCACATTTCCACCACAATTTCAGGAATATTATGAAAGAAAACCTAACGCTATTAAATCCTTCGGCCTTCGTATAGCACCACTTTTAGAATCTACTAATATTAACATTAAAAACATTCAAAAACACTCTTTTTCTGATATTCCATCCTGGTGCATTACTAAACCAAATATTCTTTTCGATTTACACAACAGCAAAAAGTCACTTTCTGATTCACATCTCATGAAACAAAACTTCCAAGAATTACAGTCGCGACTTTCAGATTATCAACACATCTACACTGATGGCTCAAAAGTTGAAGATAAGGTTGGCTGTGCGTATATATCGGGCAGCCACCATGAAAAGATCCGCCTTCCTGATGGCTCATCTATTTTCACTGCTGAATCCAAGGCTATTGATATGGCTTTGGATTACGTTATGAATAACTCTTTAGAGAACAAATTCGTTATTTTCTCTGACTCCCTTTCTGTTTTGAAATCTCTATATCATACATCTTCAAAAAATCCCAAAATCCAGAACGTGATAGAAAAACATCACGAGCTATCAAAAAGTAAGGAAATTTTGTTCTGTTGGCTCCCCAGCCATGTTGGCATAAAAGGTAACGAGGCTGCCGACGTAAAAGCAAAGGCCTCACTCGATCTAGAAATTTCGAATTTTAAACTTCCATGTACAGATTTTAAATCTTTTATCAACAGGTACATCTTATCCAAATGGCAGCTGTCATGGGACAGAGCGACATTCAATAAACTACATGAAATAAAACCGGTTCTTGTTAAAAATAATATTTATCGGTCATTAAGGCGAGAAGAAGTGGTTCTTACTCGTCTACGTATTGGTCATACTAGACTCACACATTCTTATCTACTCAAACGAGAAGATCAGCCATTTTGTATCAGCTGTAATGAACCTTTTACGGTAAAACACTTTCTGATCGATTGCATTGAATTCTCTCATGTACGACGTCAATTCTTCCAAACAAATGACCTGAGATACTTATTTGAAAATGTACCAAATGATAGCATACTTATGTTTTTAAAACACATCAATCTTTTTAACAAAGTATAACTACTTTAATTTTTAAATTCGTTCTAGTTTTACATTTTATGCATTTATGACTTATCATTATAATCGTTTCACTACAGAACCATGTTAGTTCACCATTTTGACGCAAATGACCCTCATGGGTTGATGCGTCGTTAAACCTGAACTCATCATCATCAGTAGCGATGATATGGAGTTAGGAGAAGCTCCAGATCGCCCACGAACTAACAGAAATAGATCGAGATCATCAGAACATTCACACGTCAACAATAGTAATAATAGATCAAAATCACCAATAACATATCCTTAGTTGCTAGTCTAACTAAAATCTAACAACTCTAAAATGAATTCAAATCACAAAATAATACAATGGAACTGTCGAGGTCTAAAGTCAAACTATAACGAGATCTTATTACTTTTATCCTTATTGAATCCATCAGTTTTTTGCTTGCAAGAAACTTTTTTAAAAACTGATGATCAATTAAATATCAGAGATTTCAATACATACAATTATATATATTCAGAAGGCCAGAGGCCGTCTGGTGGAAGCTCAATCTTAGTTCACTCTTCATGTCCGCAGCGAGAAATTAAACTTGTAACCAATCTTCAAGCCGTTGCGGTTTCTGTTACTTTAGATAAAGAAATTACTATTTGTTCTGTGTATATACCTCCGAATTTTCATTTAGAGACCGAACATTTAGACATTTTACTGAAACAACTCCCTTCACCCTGTATACTAGTTGGTGACTTCAATGGTCACAATATCCTTTGGGGATGTAAAGATAACAACCCTAAAGGTAATATTATTGAAGACTTTATAACCAAAAACGATCTTTGTCTTATGAATGACAAATCTCACACTTATCTCCATCCTGCAACAGGAAAATTTTCTTCTTTAGATCTTTCCATATGTCACCCATCTCTCCTGCTGGACTTCGACTGGACGGTCAGTGAAGACCAACATGGAAGTGATCACTTCCCTGTTATTATTGAAAGCGTAAATAATTCCACGAATGATCACAACGCAAAGTGGAAACTAAATAAAGCAAATTGGGAAGTATATTACTCATTATGCGAAGAAAGTCTCAAAATAGATCAGTTTGACAATTCCTTGGACCCTCTAGATGATTTTACTTCTTCTCTTCTTGACATAGCTAATAAAAGTATACCGAAAACCTCGACAAATCCAAAGAAAAGCAAGCCATGGTACAATGATGAATGCAAAGATGCCATAAAACAGCGCAAGCAAGCATTATCAAAGTTCTGCAGATATCCAACAAAGGAGAACCTGAATAAAGTAAAGAATTTCAGAGCAAAGGCTCGTCGAACAATAAAGGCCTCCAAACGCAAATCATGGAAATCTTACGTTTCGAATTTAAATTATGAAACTCCAATTAAAAAGGTTTGGGACATGATACGAAAAATATCTGGTAAATCAAAATCACCCAGTTTCACCCACTTAAATACAAAACGTGGAACAAAGGCCACATCAAAGGAAGAGATAGCAAACACACTTGGCGAAACTTTTTTGGATAATTCTTCATCTCGGAATTATTCAGAGAAGTTTCAAAACATCAAAAAACAAGAAGAAAAAATCAAACTTAATTTCACCTCTTCAAATACTGAAGAATATAACAGCCTGTTTAACATTACAGAACTTAAAGATGCTATCGCAGTATCAAAAGATACAGCTACAGGCCCTGATGACATCCATTACCAGATGCTTAAACACCTTCCCGAAACCGCCCTTGACACACTTTTACATATTTTCAACGGTATATGGACAACAGGAGTTTTTCCAGAAAGCTGGCGTTTGGCCACAATTATACCTATTCCCAAACCAGGGAAAGATCATGCAGAACCAACAAACTACAGACCAATAGCGCTAACAAGTTGCCTTTGCAAAACACTAGAGAGAATGATAAACAAACGACTTGTTTGGTACTTAGAATCTAACAATCTTATAACAAAACTTCAATCGGGATTCCGAGCTGAACGTAGTACCAATGATAATTTAGTTAGACTAGAAACTTTTATCCGCGATGCTTTTATCAAACGAGAACATGTAGTCGCTGTATTTTTCGATTTGGAAAAAGCCTATGATACCACTTGGCGATATGGAATTTTAAAAGACCTACATAACTTTGGTATGAAAGGAAGACTACCAAACTTTATTAAAAGTTTTCTTGAAGATCGTACAATACAAGTGCGTGTAGGATCGACCCTGTCTGATCTCTATGATCAAGAACAGGGCGTTCCTCAAGGAGCAATACTTTCAACCACGTTATTCAACGTGAAATTAAACGATATTATAAACTGTCTGGATTACAAAACAGATGGTTCTTTGTACGTTGATGATTTTTGTATTTGTTTTCGCTCGAAAAATATGCGCACAATAGAAAGACATCTACAACAATGTCTAAATAGAATTGAAGACTGGGTAACAAGAAATGGCTTCAAATTTTCCAAATCGAAAACGCAGTGCGTTCATTTCTGTCAACAACGGAAAATACACAATGATCCAGCACTCTACATATATGGATCTCAAATACCAGTTGTTGCCGAATCAAAATTTCTTGGGGTTATATTTGATAGAAAACTCTCCTTCATACCCCATATAAAATACGTGAAAGCGAAATGTTTAAAAGCATTAAACCTTTTAAAAGTGTTATCTCACACAAGTTGGGGTGCGGACAGAACAACTCTTCTTCATCTATATCGTTCTTTAATTCGATCAAAACTTGATTATGGGTCCCTCGTATACGGATCTGCTAGAAAATCTTATCTACAGATGTTAGACACTGTACATAATCAAGGACTTCGTTTGGCATTGGGAGCTTTTCGTACGTCTCCAATATCGAGTCTTAACGTGGAAGCAGATGAGCCATCGTTATGGCTACGCAGAGAAAAATTGTCCCTTCAGTACGCCATCAGACTTGCTGCTAACCCTTCTAACCCTGCTTTTGAAGTCACATTTCCACCACAATTTCAGGAATATTATGAAAGAAAATCTAACGCAATTAAATCCTTCGGCCTTCGTATAGCACCACTTTTAGAATCCTCTAATATTAACACTAAAAACATCCAAAAGCACTCTTTTTCTGATATTCCATCCTGGTGCATTACTAAACCAACTATTCTTTTCGATTTACACAATAGCAAAAAGTCACTATCTGATTCACATCTCATGAAACAAAACTTCCAAGAATTACAATCGCGTTTTTCAGACTATCAACACATCTACACTGATGGCTCAAAAGTTGAAGAAAAGGTTGGCTGTGCGTATATATCGGGCAGTCACCATGAAAAGATCCGTCTACCTGATGGCTCATCTATTTTCACTGCTGAATCCAAGGCTATTGATATGGCTTTGGATTACGTTATGAATAATTCTTTAGATAACAAATTCGTTATTTTCTCTGACTCCCTTTCTGTTTTGAAATCTCTAAACCACACATCTTCAAAAAGTCCCAAAATTCAGAACTTGATAGAAAAACATCACGAGTTATCGAAAACTAAGGAAATTATATTCTGTTGGCTCCCCAGCCATGTTGGCATAAAAGGTAACGAGGCTGCCGATGTAAAAGCAAAGGCCTCATTCGATCTAGAAATTTCGAATTTTAAACTTCCATGTACAGATTTTAAACCTTTTATCAACAGGTACATCTTATCTAAATGGCAGCTGTCATGGGACAGAGCGACATTCAATAAACTACATGAAATAAAACCGGTTCTTGGTAAAAATACCATTTATCGATCATTAAGGCGAGATGAAGTAGTTCTTACTCGTCTACGTATAGGTCATTCTAGACTCACACATTCTTATCTGCTTAAACGAGAAGATCAGCCATTTTGTATCAGCTGTAATGAACCTTTTACGGCGAAACACTTCCTGATCGACTGCATTGAATTCTCTCATGTGCGACGTCAATTCTTTCAAACAAATGACCTGAGATACTTATTTGAAAATGTACCTGCTGATAATATACTGTTCTTTTTAAAAACCCCTGGGTATTAAACTTTCCGCCTTGTCGAGGCCCTGGGGGCTCAATTCCCACTGGGAACGTTGCTAGCGTGGTGAGCAGTAATTGTCCCCTTTGGGAAGAGCGAAGAGGAAATACCACCCGTTTGCCGTGGGTGGCAACCCGTAAGCCGGAAGAAGGGATCCTGGAGGTTGAGAGTTATTGGGAGTTTGTTCTCTCCTGATGGCTCAACACGCCTCTTTGGCCTGGATTTCGGTGTAGAAGGGTGTCCGTGAGACCCGGCACGGTCAATCGGCTGGTCGCGTCAAGCCCTAGGAAAAACCTTTTCTTTCTCTTCCTTGTCTTTTGTATCATACTGATACTCACCGTTTGCCCATAATTCTTATTTCTCAATCTTTCCAATCCTAAGAAGGCGGCGGCTTAACGGGTCAATCGTGCAGCATTTTGCTCGTGCGAGTATATCTTCTGTGTATCTCTAGCACATGTGAGTAGGAAAGCCACTCCATTTATGTGTTCCCTCGTTGGGCTCCGTGGTGGGCGGAGAGCACGGAGGACGAATTTTAATACAACTTCATCATGGGTAATGATAAAAGAAAAAGAACTAAACAAACCCCAGACACTGATAATTCAGATTTTGACGAAAATTCTCAACCTCCAACTACCTCAACAAATGATACGTCTCATCAACATTTTCCACGCTTCATTTTGGTTGAAAGCAGAGAAGAGGGCAGACAGATAACATCTCTGTCCCCTTTTTTGATACAAAAGGTCATACAGAGTATAGCTGGTGAACCGGAAAACATAAAAAAACTAAACAGATCGAACCAGTTACTCATTGAGGTATCCAAGAAAGCCCATGCCGAGAATCTTCTTCGTGCACAGACTTTTCACGACTTGAAAGTCCGAGTGTACCCCCATACCTCGCTTAATTCCTCAAAAGGGGTAATTCGTTGTCCCGAATTGAGGAATTGCGGCGAGGAGGAGATTCTCGAGGGCACAAAATCTCAAGGAGTTACTGGAGTAAAAAGATTCAAAATAAAACGAAACGGAGAGTTAAAAGACACAAACACCTTTGTTTTTACTTTCAATACGCCAGTTTTACCCAAAACGGTCAAAGTGGCATACTTTAGAGTCAACGTAGAAGTCTACGTACCAAATCCCTTGCGTTGTCATAATTGTCAAAAATATGGACACCATGAGGATAGGTGTTCTAAAGACCCTATCTGTTCGAAATGCGGTCAAACAGGAGAACACCTCGAAAGTAGATGTAGCAACGAATTACACTGTCAATTGTGGTGAAAAACACAGTGCTGACTCTAAAGAATGCCGAATTTGGCACAAAGAAAAGGAAATTCTACGTCTTAAGTTTACCAGAAATATTTCTTTCGTTGAAGCGCGGAAACTTGTTGAGGCCCCCCCAACTCCAATACCTGGAATCAGTTATGCCAACATCACCCAGTCTTCTATGAGAAAGGTTTCCGTGGTTGATACTGCCACTCAAACTGATCCGATCACTATTCTCGACTCTGCAGTACAATCAAATACAACAAACACAAACAGCAAAACAGAAGATCTGCAGAAACAAAAAGGTCAAACAAACACCACAAACAAAAATCAAACAAAGACACCTATTGAGGAGAAAAAAGGAGAGGGTGGCCTGAAAAAAGCCACCATTGAGATGATAAGGAAAGATTGGAAGAAACAACAACAGAAAGAAAGACAAGCAAGAAGTCATTCATCTCCACCTACGAAAGAAACAAAATCAAAATCTAGTCAAGGAACACAAAGACCAAGCACATCAAACAGAGAACGAAAAGGTTCAAATAATGTTATTCAACAACATAACAGATTCGGATCTTTGAGTGACAGTAGCGATGATATGGAGTTAGGAGAAGCTCCAGATCGCCCACGAACTAACAGAAATAGATCGAGATCATCAGAACATTCACACGTCAACAATAATAGATCAAAATCACCAATAACATATCCTTAGTTGCTAGTCTAACTAAAATTTAACAACTCTAAAATGAATTCAAATCACAAAATAATACAATGGAACTGTCGAGGTCTAAAGTCAAACTATAACGAGATCTTATTACTTTTATCTTTATTGAGTCCATCAGTTTTTTGCTTGCAAGAAACTTTTTTAAAAACTGATGATCAATTACATATCAGAGATTTCATTACATACAATTATATATATTCCGAAGGCCAGAGGCCGTCTGGTGGAAGCTCAATCTTAGTTCACTCTTCATGTCCCCAGCGAGAAATTAAACTTGTAACCAATCTTCAAGCCGTTGCGATTTCTGTCACTTTAGATAAAGAAATTACTATTTGTTCTGTGTATATACCTCCAAATTTTCATTTAGAGACCGAACATTTAGACACTTTACTCAAACAACTCCCTTCACCCTATATACTAGTTGGTGACTTCAATGGTCACAATATCCTTTGGGGATGTAAAGATAACAACCCTAAAGGTAATATTATTGAAGACTTTATAATCAAAAACGATCTTTGTCTTATGAATGACAAATCTCACACCTATCTCCATCCTGCAACTGGAAATTTTTCTTCTTTAGATCTTTCCCTATGTCATCCATCTCTACTGCTGGATTTCGATTGGACGGTCAGTGAAGATCAACATGGAAGTGACCACTTCCCTGTTATTATTGAAAGCGTAAATAATTCCACGAACGATCACAACGCAAAGTGGAAACTAAATAAAGCAAATTGGGAATTGTATCACTCATTATGTGAAGAAAGTCTAAAAATAGATAAGTTTAACAATTCCTTGGATCCTCTAGATGATTTTACTTCTTCTCTTCTCGATATCTCTAACAAAAGTATACCGAAAACCTCGACAAATCCAAAGAAAAGCAAGCCATGGTACAATGATGAATGCAAAGATGCCATAAAACAGCGCAAGCAAGCATTATCAAAGTTCTGCAGATATCCAACAAAGGAGAACCTGAATAAAGTAAAGAATTTCAGAGCAAAGGCTCGTCGAACAATAAAGGCCTCCAAACGCAAATCATGGCAATCTTACGTTTCGAATTTAAATTATAAAACTCCAATTAAAAAGGTTTGGGACATGATACGAAAAATATCTGGTAAATCAAAATCACCCAGTTTCACCCACTTAAATACAAAACGTGGAACAAAGGCCACATCAAAGGAAGAGATAGCAAACACACTTGGCGAAACTTTTTTGGATAATTCTTCATCTCGGAATTATTCAGAGAAGTTTCAAAACATCAAAAAACAAGAAGAAAAGATCAAACTTAATTTCACCTCTTCAAATACTGAAGAATATAACAGCCTGTTTAACATTACAGAACTTAAAGATGCTATCGCAGTATCAAAAGATACAGCTACAGGCCCTGATGACATCCATTACCAGATGCTTAAACACCTTCCCGAAACCGCCCTTGACACACTTTTACATATTTTCAACGGTATATGGACAACAGGAGTTTTTCCAGAAAGTTGGCGTTTGGCCACAATTATACCTATTCCCAAACCAGGGAAAGATCATGCAGAACCAACAAACTACAGACCAATAGCGCTAACAAGTTGCCTTTGCAAAACACTAGAGAGAATGATAAACAAACGACTTGTTTGGTACTTAGAATCTAACAATCTGATAACAAAACTTCAGTCGGGATTCCGAGCTGAACGTAGTACCAATGATAATTTAGTTAGACTAGAAACTTTTATCCGTGATGCTTTTATCAAACGAGAACATGTAGTCGCTGTATTTTTCGATTTGGAAAAAGCCTATGATACCACTTGGCGATATGGAATTTTAAAAGACCTACATAACTTTGGTATGAAAGGAAGACTACCAAACTTTATTAAAAGTTTTCTTGAAGATCGTACAATACAAGTGCGTGTAGGATCGACCCTGTCTGATCTCTATGATCAAGAACAGGGCGTTCCTCAAGGAGCCATACTTTCAACCACGTTATTCAACGTGAAATTAAACGATATTATAAACTGTCTGGATTACAAAACAGATGGTTCTTTGTACGTTGATGATTTCTGTATTTGTTTTCGCTCGAAAAATATGCGCACAATAGAAAGACATCTACAGCAATGTCTAAATAGAATTGAAGACTGGGCAACTAGAAATGGCTTTAAATTTTCCAAATCGAAAACTCAGTGCGTTCATTTCTGTCAACAACGGAAAATACACAACGATCCAACGCTCTACATATATGGATCTCAAATACCAGTTGTTGCTGAATCTAAATTTCTTGGGGTTATATTTGATAAAAAACTCTCCTTCATACCCCATATAAAATACTTGAAAGCGAAATGTTTAAAAGCATTAAACCTTTTAAAAGTTTTATCTCACACAAGTTGGGGAGCGGACAGAACAACTCTTCTTCACCTGTATCGTTCTTTAATTCGATCAAAACTTGATTATGGGTCCATCGTATATGGATCTGCTAGAAAATCCTATCTACAGATGTTAGACACTGTACATAATCAAGGAATTCGTTTAGCATTGGGAGCTTTTCGTACATCTCCAGTATCGAGTCTTAACGTGGAAGCAGATGAGCCATCATTATGGCTACGCAGAGAAAAATTGTCCCTTCAGTATGCCATCAGACTTGCTGCTAACCCTTCTAACCCTGCTTTTGAAGTCACATTTCCACCACAATTTCAGGAATATTATAAAAGAAAACCTAACGCTATTAAATCCTTCGGCCTTCGTATAGCACCACTTTTAGAATCTACTAATATTAACATTAAAAACATTCAAAAACACTCGTTTTCTGATATTCCATCCTGGTGCATTACTAAACCAAATATTCTTTTCGATTTACACAACAGCAAAAAGTCACTTTCTGATTCACATCTCATGAAACAAAACTTCCAAGAATTACAGTCGCGACTTTCAGATTATCAACACATCTACACCGATGGCTCAAAAGTTGAAGATAAGGTTGGCTGTGCGTATATATCGGGCAGCCACCATGAAAAGATCCGTCTTCCTGATGGCTCATCTATTTTCACTGCTGAATCCAAGGCTATTGATATGGCTTTGGATTACGTTATGAATAACTCTTTAGAGAACAAATTCGTTATTTTCTCGGACTCCCTTTCTGTTTTGAAATCTCTAAATCATACATCTTCAAAAAATCCCAAAATCCAGAACGTGATAGAAAAACATCACGAGCTATCGAAAACTAAGGAAATTTTGTTCTGTTGGCTCCCCAGCCATGTTGGCATAAAAGGTAACGAGGCTGCCGACGTAAAAGCAAAAGCCTCACTCGATCTAGAAATTTCGAATTTTAAACTTCCATGTACAGATTTTAAATCTTTTATCAACAGGTACATCTTATCCAAATGGCAGCTGTCATGGGACAGAGCGACATTCAATAAACTACATGAAATAAAACCGTTTCTTGGTAAAAATAATATTTCTCGGTCATTAAGGCGAGAAGAAATGGTTCTTACTCGTCTACGTATAGGTCATACTAGACTCACACATTCTTATCTACTCAAACGAGAAGATCAGCCATTTTGTATCAGCTGTAATGAACCTTTTACGGTAAAACACTTTCTGATCGATTGCATTGAATTCTCTCATATACGACGTCAATTCTTCCAAACAAATGACCTGAGATACTTATTTGAAAATGTACCAAATGATAGCATACTTATGTTTTTAAAACACATCAATCTTTTTAACAAAGTATAACTGCTTTAATTTTTAAATTCGTTCTAGTTTTACATTTTATGCATTTATGGCTTACCATTATGATCGTTTCACTACAGAACCATGTTAGTTCACCATTTTGACGCAAATGACCCTCATGGGTTGATGCGTCGTTAAACCTGAACTCATCATCATCTTTTTAAAACACATCAACCTTTTTAACAAAGTCTAAGTGCTTTAATTTTTAAATTCGTTCTAGTTTTACATTTTATGCATATATAACTTACCTTTATAGCCGTTTCATTACAGAACCATGTTAGTTTACCATTTTGACGCAAATGACCCTCATGGGTTGATGCGTCGTTAAACCTGAACTCATCATCATCAACAACGCAAAGTGGAAACTAAATAAAGCAAATTGGGAATTGTATCACTCATTATGTGAAGAAAGTCTAAAAATAGATAAGTTAATCTTTTTAACAAAGTATAACTGCTTTAATTTTTAAATTCGTTCTAGTTTTACATTTTATGCATATATAACTTACCTTTATAGCCGTTTCATTACAGAACCATGTTAGTTTACCATTTTGACGCAAATGACCCTCATGGGTTGATGCGTCGTTAAACCTGAACTCATCATCATCAACAACGCAAAGTGGAAACTAAATAAAGCAAATTGGGAATTGTATCACTCATTATGTGAAGAAAGTCTAAAAATAGATAAGTTAATCTTTTTAACAAAGTATAACTGCTTTAATTTTTAAATTCGTTCTAGTTTTACATTTTATGCATATATAACTTACCTTTATAGCCGTTTCATTACAGAACCATGTTAGTTTACCATTTTGACGCAAATGACCCTCATGGGTTGATGCGTCGTTAAACCTGAACTCATCATCATCATTATAATCGTTTCATTACAGAACCATGTTAGTTAACCATTTTGACGCAAATGACCCTCATGGGTTGGTGCGTCGTTAAACCTGAACTCATCATCATCATCATCATCCAAATGGCAGCTGTCATGGGACAGAGCGACATTCAATAAACTACATGAAAAAAAACCGGTTCTTGGTAAAAATAACATTTATCGGTCATTAAGGCGAGAAGAAGTGGTTCTTACTCGTCTACGTATAGGTCATACTAGACTCACACATTCTTATCTACTCAAACGAGAAGATCAGCCATTTTGTATCAGCTGTAATGAACCTTTTACGGTAAAACACTTTCTGATCGATTGCATTGAATTCTCTCATATACGACGTGAATTCTTCCGAACAAATGACCTGAGATACTTATTTGAAGATGTACCAACTAATAACATACTTACGTTTTTAAAACACATCAATCTTTTTAACAAAGTATAACTGCTCTAATTTTTAAATTCGTTCTAGTTTTACATTTTATGCATTTATGACTGATCATTATAATCGTTTCATTACAGAACCATGTTAGTTCACCATTTTGACACAAATGACCCTAATGGGTTGATGCGTCGTTAAACCTGAACTCATCATCATCATCGTTCTAGTTTTACGTTTTATGCTTTTATGACTTATCATTATAATCGTTTCATTACAGAACCATGTTAGTTCACCATTTTTACGCAAATGACCCTCATGGGTTGAAACCTGAACTCATCATCATAATCATTTGTACGTTGATGATTTCTGTATATGTTTTCGCTCGGAAAATATGCGCAGAAACAAGAAATTGCTTTAAATTTTCCAAATCGAAAACGCAGTGCGTTCATTTCTGTCAACAACGGAAAAAACACAATGATCCAGCACTCTACATATATGGATCTCAAATACCAGTTGTTGCCGAATCAAAATTTCTTGGGGTTATATTTGATAGAAAACTCTCCTTCATACCCCATATAAAATACGTGAAAGCGAAATGTTTAAAAGCATTAAAACTTTTAAAAGTTTTATCTCACACAAGTTGGGGTGCGGACAGAACAACTCTTCTTCATCTATATCGTTCTTTAATTCGATCAAAACTTGATTATGGGTCCATCGTATATGGATCTGCTAGAAAATCTTATCTACAGATGTTAGACACTGTACATAATCAAGGACTTCGTTTGGCATTGGGAGCGTTTCGTACATCTCCAGTATCGAGTCTTAACGTGGAAGCAGATGAGCCATCGTTGTGGCTACGCAGAGAAAAATTGTCTCTTCAGTATGCCATCAGACTTGCTGCTAACTCTTCTAACCCTGCTTTTGAAGTCACATTTCTACCACAATTTCAGGAATATTATGAAAGAAAACCTAACGCTATTAAATCCTTCGGCCTTCGTATAGCACCACTTTTAGAATCTACTAATATTAACATTAAAAACATTCAAAAACACTCTTTTTCTGATATTCCATCCTGGTGCATTACCAAACCAAAAATTTTTTCGATTTACACAACAGCAAAAAGTCACTTTCTGATTCACATCTCATGAAACAAAACTTCCAAGAATTACAGTCGCGACTTTCAGATTATCAACACATCTACACTGATGGCTCAAAAGTTGAAGATAAGGTTGGCTGTGCGTATATATCGGGCAGCCACCATGAAAAGATCCGTCTTCCTGATGGCTCATCTATTTTCACTGCTGAATCCAAGGCTATTGATATGGCTTTGGATTACATTATGAAAAACTCTTTAGAGAACAAATTCGTTATTTTCTCGGACTCTCTTTCTGTTTTGAAATCTCTAAATCACACAGCTTCAAAAAAATCCCAAAATCCAGAACGTGATAGAAAAACATCATGAGCTATCGAAATCTAAGGAAATTTTGTTCTGTTGGCTCCCCAGCCATGTTGGCATAAAAGGTAACGAGGCTGCCGACGTAAAAGCAAAGGCCTCACTCGATCTAGAAATTTCGAATTTTAAACTTCCATGTACAGATTTTAAACCTTTTATCAACAGGTACACATTATCCAAATGGCAGCTGTCATGAGACAGAGCGACATTCAATAAACTACATGAAATAAAACCGGTATTTGGTAAAAATAATATTTATCGGTCATTACGGCGAGAAGAAGTGGTTCTTACTCGTCTACGTATAGGTCATACTAGACTCACACATTCTTATCTACTCAAACGAGAAGATCAGCCATTTTGTATCAGCTGTAATGAACCTTTTACGGTAAAACACTTTCTGATCGATTGCATTGAATTATCTCATGTACGACGTCAATTCTTCCAAACAAATGACCTGAGATACTTATTTGAAAATGTACCAAATGATAGCATACTTATGTTTTTAAAACACATCAATCTTTTTAACAAAGTATAACTGTTTTAATTTTTAAATTCGTTCTAGTTTTACATTTTATGCATTTATGACTTACCATTATAATCGTTTCACTACAGAACCATGTTAGTTCACCATTTTGACGCAAATGACCCTCATGGGTTGATGCGTCGTTAAACCTGAACTCATTATCATCATCGTTTAAAAGAAAGCCAACAAATTGCTTACCATTTACAATGTTGATTCTGGGCATCTTCCCCTAGGTATTAAACTTTCCGCCTTGTCGAGGCCCTGGGGGCTCAATTCCCACTGGGAACGTTGCTAGCTTGGTGAGCAGTAATTGTCCCCTTTGGGAAGAGCGAAGAGGAAATACCACCCGTTTGCCGTGGGTGGCGTCCCGTAAGCCGGATGAAGGGGTCCTGGAGGTTGAGGATTATCTGAGGTTCAGTGCTTCAGGTATCCAACACACCTCTTTGGCCTGGATTTCGGTTAGACGGGTGGCCGTGCGGTCCGGCACGGTCAATCGGCTGGTCGTGCCAAGCCCTAGGAATAATCTTTCACTTTCTCTTCCTTGCATTTTGTATTAATCTGAATACACACCGTTTGCTCATAAAGTCTTTTTCACAACCTTTCCATTTCTAGAAGGCGGCGGCTTAACGGACCAATCGTGCAGCTTCTTGCTTGTACGAGTATATCTTCTGTGTAGCTCTAACACTTGAGGTAGGAAAGCCACTCACTAAAGTATTCCCTTGTTGGGCTCCACGATGGGCGGAGAGCACGGAGGATGAATCATACAATCTTTTCATCATGGGGAAAGATAAAAAAGGAAAAAAAAACCTACCCAAGACGACACATCGGATGCTGAGATATCGGACAACGGCGACAACATAACAAATGACACTACGACTCAACATTTTCCGCGCTTTTTGCTGATTGAAAGTATAGAAGAAAATCAGAACATCACTTCTTTATCACCTTTCGTTATTCAAAAAGTTATATTAGGAATTGCTGGTGAACCAGAAAACATTAAAAAATTGTACAGATCTAATCAGCTGCTCGTTGAGATCAGTAAAAAATCTCATGCCGAGAATCTCCTGAGGACAACATTATTTCATAGTTTGAAAGTGAGAGTATTTCCTCATACTTCGCTGAATTCCTCAAGAGGGGTAATTCGTTGCCCTGATTTGAGGAACTCGAGCGAGGAGGAGATTCTCGAAGGCACTCGATCTCAAGGAGTAACTGCTGTAAAACGATTCAAGATAAAAAGGAACGGCCAATTAAAAGACACGAACACCTTTGTTTTTACTTTTAATACCCCAACACTACCAAAAACAGTCAAAGTGGCATACTTTAGAGTTAGTGTCGAGATCTACATTCCAAATCCGTTACGCTGCCACAGTTGCCAGAAATATGGACACCATGAAAACAGGTGTACGAAAGACCCTATCTGTGCAAATTGTGGCGAGCCGGCAAATCACACGGAACAAAATTGTGGAAATGCTCCTAGTTGTGTTAACTGTGGTGAAAAACACAGTGCTAACTCTAAAGAATGCCAGGTTTGGCACAGAGAAAAAGAAATTTTGACTGTAAAATTCACAAGAAATATCTCGTTTCCAGAAGCGCGAAAAATCGTTGAGTCCCCTACACCTATTCCTGGAGTCCGCTATGCCAGCATTGCACAGTCACCTGTAAAAAAGGTAACTGTTGAAGATGCTGTTACTCAAACTGATCCGATTCCTGGTCTCAAACCTCTAGAAAAATTAAAACCTAAAAATACATCTGAAGACCAAAAGAACAATAGTACAAGTCAAACATCACCACAACCAACTGAAACAAATAAAACTGAAAAAGTGCTGAAAAACGCTACTTTAGAAATGATCAAAAAAGATTTGAAAAAACAACAACAAAAACAACAACTATCTCAAAAACAAATTATATCAGACAGACAACGCAAAGGTTCAAGAGACAATATTAAGAATCGCAATCGTTTCGAATGTTTGAGTGACAGCAGCGATATGGAGTTCGAAAACCCAACACCACGAAGTGGTAATAATAGATCGAGGTCACCGATTGTACCTCCATAATTTCTAGTCTTATCAAATTCTCTCCACACAATGGATTTAAAACATAAAATAATACAATGGAATTGTCGAGGTCTTAAGTCAAACTATAATGAAATCCTATTACTTCTGTCCTTATTAAACCCATCGATTTTTTGTTTACAAGAAACCTTTTTAAAAACTAATGACAACATCGATATCAAAGGTTTCAAATCATATAACTATATCCATTCTGAAGGTCAAAGACCATCTGGTGGCAGTTCAATTTTTGTCAAATCTTGTTTGCCACAAAGAGAGATCAAAATTAAAACACAGCTACAAGCTGTTGCAGTCTCAGTCACGTTGGATAAAGAAACTACAATTTGTTCTGTATATATACCCCCTGCGTTTTCCTTAACAACTGAACATCTCCATTCATTACTTAGTCAACTTCCTGCACCTTATATTTTAGTAGGTGACTTTAATGGGCACAACACTTTTTGGGGATGTAAAGATAATAACAGTAGAGGAGACATTATTGAAAATTTTATTGCAAATAACAATCTTTGCTTGATGAATGATAAATCTTACACTTACCTCCATCCTGCAACAGGACATTTATCTTCTTTAGATCTCTCTTTGTGTCACCCATCTCTCCTTTTAGACTTTGACTGGTCCGTATATGCTGATCAGTGCGGAAGTGATCACTTCCCTGTTATTATTGAAAACGTAAATAATTCCACGAACGATCACAACACAAAGTGGAAACTAAATAAAGCAAATTGGGAATTATATTACTCGTTATGCGAAGGTCTCAAAACAGATAAGTTTGACAATTCCTTGGACCCTCTAGATGATTTTACTTCTTCTCTTCTTGACATCGCTAATAAAAGTATACCGAAAACCTCGACAAATCCAAAGAAAAGCAAGTCATGGTACAATGATGAATGCAAAGATGCCATAAAACAGCGCAAGCAAGCATTATCAAAGTTCTGCAGATATCCAACAAAGGAGAACTTGAATAACGTTAAAAACTTCAGAGCAAAGGCCCGTCGAACAATAAAGGCCTCCAAACGCAAATCATGGAAATCTTACGTTTCAAACTTAAATCATAAAACTCCAATTAAAAAGGTTTGGGATATGATACGAAAAATATCTGGTAAATCTAAATCACCCAGTTTCACCCACTTAAATATAAAACGTGGAACAAAGGCCACATCAAAGGAAGAGATAGCAAATACACTTGGCGAAACTTTTTTGGATAATTCCTCATCTCGGAATTATTCAGAGAAGTTTCAAAACATCAAAAAACAAGAAGAAAAGATCAAACTTAATTTCACCTCTTCAAATACTGAAGAATATAACAGCCTGTTTAACATAACAGAACTTAAAGATGCTATCGCAATATCAAAAGATACAGCTACAGGCCCTGATGACATCCATTATCAGATGCTTAAACACCTTCCCGAAACCGCCCTTGACACACTTTTACATATTTTCAACGATATATGGACAACAGGAGTTTTTCCAGAAAGCTGGCGTTTGGCCACAATTATACCTATTCCCAAACCAGGGAAAGATCATGCAGAACCAACAAACTACAGACCAATAGCGCTAACAAGTTGCCTTTGCAAAACACTAGAGAGAATGATAAACAAACGACTTGTTTGGTACTTAGAATCTAACAATCTTATAACAAAGTTTCAGTCGGGATTCCGAGCTGAACGTAGTACCAATGATAATTTAGTTAAACTAGAAACTTTTATCCGGGATGCTTTTATCAAAAGAGAACATGTAGTCGCTGTATTTTTCGATTTGGAAAAAGCCTATGATACTACTTGGCGATACGGAATTTTGAAAGACCTGCACAACTTTGGTCTAAAAGGAAGACTACCAAACTTTATTAAAAGTTTTCTTGAAGATCGTACTATACAAGTGCGTGTAGGATCGACCCTTTCCGACCTCTATGATCAAGAGCAGGGCGTTCCTCAAGGAGCCATACTTTCAACCACTTTATTCAACGTGAAATTAAACGATATTATAAACTGTCTGGATTACAAGACGGATGGTTCTTTGTACGTTGATGATTTCTGTATATGTTTTCGCTCGAAAAATATGCGCACAATAGAAAGACATCTACAGCAATGTCTAAACAGAATTGAAGACTGGGCAACAAGTAATGGCTTCAAATTTTCCAAATCGAAAACTCAGTGCGTTCATTTCTGTCAACAACGGAAAATACACAATGATCCAGCACTCTACATATATGGATCTCAAATACCAGTTGTTGCTGAATCAAAATTTCTTGGGGTTATATTTGATAGAAAACTCTCCTTCATACCCCATATAAAATACTTGAAAGCGAAATGTTTAAAAGCATTAAACCTTTTAAAAGTTTTATCTCACACAAGTTGGGGAGCGGACAGAACAACTCTTCTTCACCTGTATCGTTCTTTAATTCGATCAAAACTTGATTATGGGTCCAACGTATATGGATCTGCTAGAAAATCTTATCTACAGATGTTAGACACTGTACATAATCAAGGACTTCGTTTGGCATTGGGAGCTTTTCGTACATCTCCAGTATCGAGTCTTAACGTGGAAGCAGATGAGCCATCGTTATGGCTACGCAGAGAAAAATTGTCTCTTCAGTATGCCATCAGACTTGCTGCTAACTCTTCTAACCCTGCTTTTGAAGTCACATTTCCACCACAATTTCAGGAATATTATGAAAGAAAACCTAACGCTATTAAATCCTTCGGCCTTCGTATAGCACCACTTTTAGAACCTGCTAATATTAACATTAAAAACATTCAAAAACACTCTTTTTCTGATATTCCATCCTGGTGCATTACTAAACCAAATATTCTTTTCGATTTACACAACAGCAAAAAGTCACTTTCTGATTCACATCTCATGAAACAAAACTTCCAAGAATTACAGTCGCGACTTTCAGATTATCAACACATCTACACCGATGGCTCAAAAGTTGAAGATAAGGTTGGTTGTGCGTATATATCGGGCAACCACCATGAAAAGTTCCGTCTTCCTGATGGCTCATCTATTTTCACTGCTGAATCCAAGGCTATTGATATGGCTTTGGATTACGTTATGAATAACTCTTTAAAGAACAAATTCGTTATTTTCTCGGACTCCCTTTCTGTTTTGAAATCTCTAAACCACACATCTTCAAAAAATCCCAAAATTCAGAACCTGATAGAAAAACATCACGAGTTATCGAAAACTAAGGAAATTTTGTTCTGTTGGCTCCCCAGCCATGTTGGCATAAAAGGTAACGAGGCTGCCGACGTAAAAGCAAAGGCCTCACTCTATCTAAAAATTTCGAATTTTAAACTTCCATGTACAGATTTTAAACCTTTTATCAACAGGTACATCTTATCAAAATGGCAGGTGTCATGGGACAGAGCGACATTCAATAAACTACACGAAATAAAACCGGTTCTTGGTAAAAATACCATTTATCGATCATTAAGGCGAGAAGAAGTGGTTCTCACTCGTCTACGTATAGGTCATACTAGACTCTCACATTCTTATCTACTCAAACAAGAAGATCAGCCATTTTGTATCAGCTGTAATGAACCTTTTACGGTGAAACACTTTCTGATCAACTGCATTGAATTCTCCCATATGCGACGTCAATTCTTCCAAACAAATGACCTGAGATACTTATTTGAAAATGTACCGACTGATAACATACTTATGTTTTTAAAACACATCAATATTTTTAACAAAGTATAACTGTTTTAATTTTTAAATTCTTTCTAGTTTTACATTTAATGCATTTATGACTTATCATTATAATCGTTTCACTACAGAACCATGTTAGTTTCACCACTTTGACGCAAATGACCCTCATGGGTTGATGCGTCGTTAAACCTGAACTCATCTGGGCATCTTATAGTTGCCATGCCCTGGACTGTTGATTCAGCTGACTGGTCATCAAACTTATCTGCAGCCAGAGGCATATCCTGGACGGTTGAATCCACAGACTGGTCGTGTGTTTGTGCAAATGGTAGCATTCCCAGAACTGAATCGTAGAATAGTGGCTCATAATTCCTCAGCCACAGATCAGTGAAGACTCTGTTGAGACAACAGTCTGCTGTACCATAGTCCTTTAAGTTTTCTCTGGTGTTTAATTCTATAATATCTTCTATGTCAAAACCGCGGTACTGTAGTGCAATGAACACATTTGTCTGCATGTTGTCTAAAATATCTTTATTATCAAGCAAGTCCCAAGCAACTAAAACAGCCTCTTGAAAAAATGTAATGAGATGAAATCTCTCAAAATCGACTCCTTTGACTGCTGAGAATTGGTGATTTTGGTTGAAATGAATGTCACAAAGGCATTGGTGACAGTCAGCTCTTGCTAGCTTTGGGATCCAGTAAACTATGGTTTCCCACATCCACCTTTCCACTTCAAATTCAAAGCAATCTTTCAGCATTTTAACTTTAAATCAAAATACGTATAACTGATGAAATTCTGGCAAAAAACTAGAGAAGTTTGTGATTTAGGAGGGCTAGGATGATCTTTTGTAGGATATTTTGAAATAACTTTCAGCTAGGTAGCTCAGAAGCATTGTCATTTGAAAACGTATCTTTTAGAAACACTTTCTATTTATTCTATTTATCGATCATTAAGTCGAGAAGAAGTGGTTTTTACTCGTCTATGTATAGGTCATACTAGACTCACACATTCTTATCTGTTTTGAAATCTCTAAACCACACATCTTCAAAAAATCCCAAAATTCAGAACCTGATAGAAAAACATCATGAGTTATCGAAAACTAAGGGAATTTTGTTCTGTTGGCTCCCCAGCTATGTTGGCATAAAAGGTAACGAGGCTGCCGACGTAAAAGCAAAGGCCTCACTCTATCTAGAAATTTCGAATTTTAAACTTCCATGTACAGATTTTAAACCTTTTATCAACAGGTACATCTTATCCAAATGGCAGCTGTCATGGGACAGAGCGACATTCAATAAACTACACGAAATAAAAACGGTTCTTGGTAAAAATACCATTTATCGATCATAAAGGCGAGAAGAAGTGGTTCTCTCTCGTCTACGTATAGGTCATACTAGACTCACACATTCTTATCTACTCAAACGAGAAGATCAGCCATTTTGTATCAGCTGTAATGAACCTTTTACGGTGAAACACTTTCTGATCAACTGCATTGAATTCTCCCATATGCGACGTCAATTCTTCCAAACAAATGACCTGAGATACTTATTTGAAAATGTACCGACTGATAACATACTTATGTTTTTAAAACACATCAATATTTTTAACAAAGTATAACTGTTTTAATTTTTAAATTCGTTCTCGTTTGACATTTAATGCATTTTTGACTTACATTATAAACGTTTCACTACAGAACCATGTTAGTTCACCACTTTGACGCAAATGACCCTCATGGGTTGACGCGTCGTTAAACCTGAACTCATCATCATCATCATTTTAACAAACAGGCGTGGGAAGAAAATGTCACAAATACAAGAAATATCAAACACTGCGCAGACATTTTTTTTTCTACACCGAGGTCAAATTCAGGTAAACACAACACAAAAGGGGTCGTTTCAAACGTTACCGATTAAGTATGACTACTGTAGTAAGGGAAACAATCATTACATAAATTATTGAATGTATAATGCAGAGTTACATACTGCTGAACAATCGGGGTACACATTATTTCTTATTTCTGCTTCTCTACAAAGCTTACACTTGCTCATGGGCCGTCACATCTGGATCTGCACTGTTTTGCAAAGGTTTTCTAATATGCACTGTCAAGTTGGAAGAGTTAAGAGTTTTCTACTAGTTAAAGGCAAACATTTTTGTCATGTCGCATTATTGAAGTAGAATTCTTACCTTGAATTCTGTTAACTCCGCCTTAAAAAAGTAATTATTATTTAAAACACACTAAGAATTCTTACCATGCATTCCCCTGGGTATTAAACTTTCCGCCTTGCCGAGGCCCTGGGGGCTCAATTCCCACTGGGAACGTTGCTAGCTTAGTGAGCAGTAATTGTCCCCTTTGGGAAGAGCGAAGAGGAAATGCAACCCGTAAGCCGGAAGAAGGGATCCTGGAGGTTGAGAGTTATTGGGAGTTTGTTCTCTCCTGATGGCTCAACACGCCTCTTTGGCCTAGATTTCGGTGTAGAAGGGTGTCCGGGAGACCCGGCACGGTCAATCGGCTGGTCGCGCCAAGCCCTAGGAAAAATCTTTTCTTTCTCTTCCTTGTCTTTTGTATCATACTGATACTCACCGTTTGCCCATAATTCTTATTTCTCAATCTTTCCAATCCTTAGAAGGCGGCGGCTTAACGGGTCAATCGTGCAGCATTTTGCTCGTGCGAGTATATCGTCTGTGTATCTCTAGCACATGTGAGTAGGAAAGCCACTCCATTTATGCGTTCCTTGTGGGCGGAGAGCACGGAGGACGAATTTTAATACAACTTATTCATGGGTAATGATAAAAGAAAAAGAACTAAACAAACCCCAGACACTAATAATTCAGATTTTGACGAAAATTCTCAACCTCCAACTACCTCAACAAATGATACGTCTCCTCAACATTTTCCACGCTTCATTTTAGTTGAAAGCAAAGAAGAGGGCAGACAGATAACATCTCTGTCCCCTTTCTTGATACAAAAAGTCATACAGGGTATAGCTGGTGAACCGGAAAACATAAAAAAAAAAACTACACAGATCGAACCAGTTACTCATTGAGGTATCCAAGAAAGCCCATGCCGAGAATCTTCTTCGTGCACAGACTTTTCACGACTTGAAAGTCCGAGTGTACCCCCATACCTCGCTTAATTCCTCAAAAGGGGTAATTCGTTGTCCCGAATTGAGGAATTGCGGCGAGGAGTAGATTCTCGAGGGCACAAAATCTCAAGGAGTTACTGGAGTAAAAAGATTCAAAATAAAACGAAACGGAGAGTTAAAAGACACAAACACCTTTGTTATTACTTTCAATACGCCAGTTTTACCCAAAACGGTCAAAGTGGCATACTTTAGAGTCAACGTAGAAGTCTACGTACCAAATCCTTTGCGTTGTCATAATTGCCAAAAATAGGGACACCATGAGGATAGGTGTTCTAAAGACCCTATCTGTTCGAAATGCGGTCAAACAGGAGAACACCTCGAAAGTAGATGTAGCAACGAATTACATTGTGTCGATTGTGGTGAAAAACACAGTGCTGACTCTAAAGAATGCCCAATTTGGCATAAAGAAAAGGAAATTCTACGTCTTAAGTTTACCAGAAATATTCCTTTCGTTGACCCCTGGGTATTAAACTTTCCGCCTTGCCGAGGCCCTGGGGGCTCAATTCCCACTGGGAACGTTGCTAACGTGGTGAGCAGTAATTGTCCCCTTTGGGAAGAGCGAAGAGAAAATACCACCCGTTTGCCGTGGGTGGCAGCCCGTAAGCCGGAAGAAGGGATCCTGGAGGTTGAGAGTTATTGGGAGTTTGGTCTCTCCTGATGGCTCAACACGCCTCTTTGGCCTGGATTTCGGTGTAGAAGGGTGTCCGTGAGACCCGGCACGGTCAATCGGCTGGTCGCGCCAAGCCCTAGGAAATATCTTTTCTTTCTCTTCCTTGTCTTTTGTATCATACTGATACTCACCGTTTGCCCATAATTCTTTTTTCTTAACCTTTCCAATCCTAAGAAGGCGGCGGCTTAACGGGTCAATCGTGCAGCATTTTGCTCGTGCGAGTATATCTTCTGTGTATCTCTAGCACAAGTGAGTAGGAAAACCACTCCATTGATGTGTTCCCTTGTTGGGCTCCGTGGTGGGCGGAGAGCATGGAGGACGAATGTTAATACATCTTTATCATGGGTTCTAATCGAAGAAAAAGAACTAAACAATGTTCAGAATCTGATATTTCAGATGTTAACGAAAGCACTCAACCTCCAACAACCTCTACCAAAGATACATCATCTCAACATTTTCCGCGTTTCATTTTAGTTGAAAGCAAGGAAGAAAACAAACCAGTAACATCTTTATCTCCGTTTGTAATACAAAAAGTCATTCAAAGTATAGCTGGTGAGCCGGAAAACATAAAGAAACTACACAGGTCGAATCAGCTACTCATTGAGGTATCCAAGAAAGCCCATGCCGAGAATCTTCTACGTGCACAGACTTTTCACGACTTGAAAGTCCGGGTGTACCCTCATACTTCGCTGAACTCCTCAAAGGGGGTAATTCGTTGCCCCGAATTGGGGAATTGCAGCGAGGAGGAGATTCTCGAAGGCACAAGATCTCAAGGAGTAACTGCAATAAAACGATTCAAAGTTAAACGAAACGGAGAGTTAAAAAACACAAACACCTTTGTCTTTACATTCAATACATCAGTTCTACCAAAAACAATAAAAGTAGCATACTTTAGAATCAACGTAGAAGTCTACATACCAAATCCTTTGCGTTGTCATCATTGCCAGAAATATGGACACCATGAGGATAGGTGTTCTAAGGACCCTATCTGTTCGAAATGCGGTCAGGTAGCAGAACACCCAGAAAGTCAATGTAGAAACGAACTGCACTGTGTCAATTGTGGTGAAAAACACAGTGCTGACTCTAAAGAATGCCAAGTTTGGCACAAAGAAAAAGAAATCTTACGTCTTAAGTTTACCAGAAATATTTCTTTCATTGAAGCGCGGAAACTTGTTGAGGCCCCAACTCCAATTCCTGGAATCAGTTATGCCAACATCACCCAGTCTTCTATGAAAAAGGTTTCTGTGGTTGATACTGCCACTCAAACCGATCCGATCAATATTCTCGACTCTGCAGTTCAATCAAGTTCAACAAACACAAACAGCCAAACAGAAGATCTGCAGAAACAAAAAGGTCAAACAAACACTACAAACAAAAATCAAACAAAGACACCTTCTGAAGAGAAAAAAGGAGATGGTGGCCTGAAAAAAGCCACCATTGAGATGATAAGAAAAGATTGGAAGAAACAACAACAGAAAGAAAGACAAGCAAGAAGTCAATCATCTCCACCTACGAAAGAAACAAAATCAAAATCTAGTCAAGGAACACAAAGACCAAGCACATCAAACAGAGAACGAAAAGGTTCAAATAATGTTATTCAACAACATAACAGGTTCGGATCTTTGAGTGACAGTAGCGATGATATGGAGTTAGGAGAAGCTCCAGATCGTCCACGAACTAACAGAAATAGATCGAGATCATCAGAACATTCACACGTCAACAATAGTAATAATAGATCAAAATCACCAATAACATATCCTTAGTTGCTAGTCTAACTAAAATCTAACAACTCTAAAATGAATTCAAATCACAAAATAATACAATGGAACTGTCGAGGTCTAAAGTCAAACTATAACGAGATCTTATTACTTTTATCCTTATTGAATCCATCAGTTTTTTGCTTGCAAGAAACTTTTTTAAAAACTGATGATCAATTAAATATCAGAGATTTCAATACATACAATTATATATATTCAGAAGGCCAGAGGCCGTCTGGTGGAAGCTCAATCTTAGTTCACTCTTCATGTCCGCAGCGAGAAATTAAACTTGTAACCAATCTTCAAGCCGTTGCGGTTTCTGTTACTATAGATAAAGAAATTACTATTTGTTCTGTGTATATACCTCCGAATTTTCATCTAGAGACCGAACATTTAGACATTTTACTGAAACAACTCCCTTCACCCTGTATACTAGTTGGTGACTTCAATGGTCACAATATCCTTTGGGGATGTAAAGATAACAACCCTAAAGGTAATATTATTGAAGACTTTATAACCAAAAACGATCTTTGTCTTATGAATGACAAATCTCACACTTATCTCCATCCTGCAACAGGAAAATTTTCTTCTTTAGATCTTTCCATATGTCACCCATCTCTCCTGCTGGACTTCGACTGGACGGTCAGTGAAGACCAACATGGAAGTGATCACTTCCCTGTTATTATTGAAAGCGTAAATAATTCCACGAATGATCACAACGCAAAGTGGAAACTAAATAAAGCAAATTGGGAATTATACCACTTATTATGCGAAGAAAGTCTCAAAATAGATAAGTTTGACAATTCCTTGGACCCTCTAGATGATTTTACTTCTTCTCTTCTTGACATAGCTAATAAAAGTATACCGAAAACCTCGACAAATCCAAAGAAAAGCAAGCCATGGTACAATGATGAATGCAAAGATGCCATAAAACAGCGCAAGCAAGCATTATCAAAGTTCTGCAGATATCCAACAAAGGAGAACCTGAATAAAGTAAAGAATTTCAGAGCAAATGCTCGTCGAACAATAAAGGCCTCCAAACGCAAATCATGGAAATCTTACGTTTCGAATTTAAATTATAAAACTCCAATTAAAAAGGTTTGGGACATGATACGAAAAATATCTGGTAAATCAAAATCACCCAGTTTCACCCACTTAAATACAAAACGTGGAACAAAAGCCACATCAAAGGAAGAGATAGCAAACACACTTGGCGAAACTTTTTTGGATAATTCCTCATCTCGGAATTATTCAGAGAAGTTTCAAAACATCAAAAAACAAGAAGAAAAAATCAAACTTAATTTCACCTCTTCAAATACTGAAGAATATAACAGCCTGTTTAACATTACAGAACTTAAAGATGCTATCGCAGTATCAAAAGATACAGCTACAGGCCCTGATGACATCCATTACCAGATGCTTAAACACCTTCCGGAAACCGCCCTTGACACACTTTTACATATTTTCAACGGTATATGGACAACAGGAGTTTTTCCAGAAAGCTGGCGTTTGGCCACAATTATACCTATTCCCAAACCAGGGAAAGATCATGCAGAACCAACAAACTACAGACCAATAGCGCTAACAAGTTGCCTTTGCAAAACACTAGAGAGAATGATAAACAAACGACTTGTTTGGTACTTAGAATCTAACAATCTGATAACAAAACTTCAGTCGGGATTCCGAGCTGAACGTAGTACCAATGATAATTTAGTTACACTAGAAACTTTTATCCGTGATGCTTTTATCAAACGAGAACATGTAGTCGCTGTATTTTTCGATTTGGAAAAAGCCTGTGATACCACTTGGCGATATGGAATTTTAAAAGACCTACATAACTTTGGTATGAAAGGAAGACTACCAAACTTTATTAAAAGTTTTCTTGAAGATCGTACAATACAAGTGCGTGTAGGATCGACCCTGTCTGATCTCTATGATCAAGAACAGGGCGTTCCTCAAGGAGCAATACTTTCAACCACGTTATTCAATGTGAAATTAAACGATATTATAAACTGTCTGGATTACAAAACAGATGGTTCTTTGTACGTTGATGATTTCTGTATTTGTTTTCGCTCGAAAAATATGCGCACAATAGAAAGACATCTACAGCAATGTCTAAATAGAATTGAAGACTGGGCAGCTAGAAATGGCTTTAAATTTTCCAAATCGAAAACTCAGTGCGTTCATTTCTGTCAACAACGGAAAATACACAACGATCCAGTGCTCTACATATATGGATCTCAAATACCAGTTGTTGCTGAATCAAAATTTCTTGGGGTTATATTTGATAAAAATCTCTCCTTCATACCCCATATAAAATACTTGAAAGCGAAATGTTTAAAAGCATTAAACCTTTTAAAAGTTTTATCTCACACAAGTTGGGGAGCGGACAGAACAACTCTTCTTCACCTGTATCGTTCTTTAATTCGATCAAAACTTGATTATGGGTCCATCGTATATGGATCTGCTAGAAAATCTTATCTACAGATGTTAGACACTCTACATAATCAAGGACTTCGTTTGGCATTGGGAGCTTTTCGTACATCTCCAGTATCGAGTCTTAACGTGGAAGCAGATGAGCCATCGTTGTGGCTACGCAGAGAAAAATTGTCTCTTCAGTATGCCATCAGACTTGCTGCTAACTCTTCTAACCCTGCTTTTGAAGTCACATTTCCACCACAATTTCAAGAATATTATGAAAGAAAACCTAACGCTATTAAATCCTTCGGCCTTCGTATAGCACCACTTTTAGAATCTTCTAATATTAACATTAAAAACATTCAAAAACACTCTTTTTCTGATATTCCATCCTGGTGCATTACTAAACCAAATATTCTTTTCGATTTACACAACAGCAAAAAGTCACTTTCTGATTCACATCTCATGAAACAAAACTTCCAAGAATTACAGTCGCGACTTTCAGTTTATCAACACATCTACACTGATGGCTCAAAAGTTGAAGATAAGGTTGGCTGTGCATATATATCGGGCAGCCACCATGAAAAGATCCGTCTTCCTGATGGCTCATCTATTTTTACTGCTGAATCCAAGGCTATTGATATGGCTTTGGATTACGTTATGAATAACTCTTTAGAGAACAAATTCGTTATTTTCTCGGACTCCCTTTCTGTTTTGAAATCTCTAAACCACACATCTTCAAAAAATCCCAAAATTCAGAACCTGATAGAAAAACATCATGAGTTATCGAAAACTAAGGAAATTTTGTTCTGTTGGCTCCCCAGCCATGTTGGCATAAAAGGTAACGAGGCTGCCGACGTAAAAGCAAGGGCCTCACTCTATCTAGAAATTTCGAATTTTAAACTTCCATGTACAGATTTTAAACCTTTTATCAACAGGTACATCTTATCCAAATGGCAGCTTTCATGGGACAGAGCGACATTCAATAAACTACACGAAATAAAACCGGTTCTTAGTAAAAATATCATTTATCGATCATTAAGGCGAGAAGAAGTGGTTCTCACTCGTCTACGTATAGGTCATACTAGACTCACACATTCTTATCTACTCAAACGAGAAGATCAGCCATTTTGTATCAGCTGTAATGAACCTTTTACGGTGAAACACTTTCTGATCAACTGCATTGAATTCTCCGATACGCGACGTCAATTCTTCCAAACAAATGACCTGAGATACTTATTTGAAAATGTACCAACTGATAATATACTTATGTTTTTAAAACACATCAATATTTTTAACAAAGTATAACTGTTAAATTTTTAAATTCTTTCTAGTTTTACATTTAATGCATTTATGACTTATCATTATAATCGTTTCACTACAGAACCATGTTAGTTCACCACTTTGACGCAAATGACCCTCATGGGTTGACGCGTCGTTAAACCTGAACTCATCATCATCATCATCCTTTCGTTGAAGCGCGGAAACTTGTTGAGGCCCCAACTCCAATACCTGGAATCAGTTATGCCAACATCAACCAGTCTTCTATGAGAAAGGTTTCTGTGGTTGATACTGCCACTCAAACCGATCCGATCACTATTCTCGACTCTGCACCCCCCTGGGTATTAAACTTTCCGCCTTGTCGAGGCCCTGGGGGCTCAATTCCCACTGGGAACGTTGCTAGCTTGGTGAGCAGTAATTGTCCCCTTTGGGAAGAGCGAAGAGGAAATACCACCCGTTTGCCGTGGGTGGCAACCCGTAAGCCGGAAGAAGGGATCCTGGAGGTTGAGAGTTATTGGGAGTTTGTTCTCTCCTGATGGCTCAACACGCCTCTTTGGCCTGGATTTCGGTGTAGAAGGGTGTCCGTGAGACCCGGCACGGTCAATCGGCTGGTCGCGTCAAGCCCTAGGAAAAACCTTTTCTTTCTCTTCCTTGTCTTTTGTATCATACTGATACTCACCGTTTGCCCATAATTCTTATTTCTCAATCTTTCCAATCCTAAGAAGGCGGCGGCTTAACGGGTCAATCGTGCAGCATTTTGCTCGTGCGAGTATATCTTCTGTGTATCTCTAGCACATGTGAGTAGGAAAGCCACTCCATTTATGTGTTCCCTCGTTGGGCTCCGTGGTGGGCGGAGAGCACGGAGGACGAATTTTAATACAACTTCATCATGGGTAATGATAAAAGAAAAAGAACTAAACAAACCCCAGACACTGATAATTCAGATTTTGACGAAAATTCTCAACCTCCAACTACCTCAACAAATGATACGTCTCATCAACATTTTCCACGCTTCATTTTGGTTGAAAGCAGAGAAGAGGGCAGACAGATAACATCTCTGTCCCCTTTTTTGATACAAAAGGTCATAGAGAGTATAGCTGGTGAACCGGAAAACATAAAAAAACTAAACAGATCGAACCAGTTACTCATTGAGGTATCCAAGAAAGCCCATGCCGAGAATCTTCTTCGTGCACAGACTTTTCACGACTTGAAAGTCCGAGTGTACCCCCATACCTCGCTTAATTCCTCAAAAGGGGTAATTCGTTGTCCCGAATTGAGGAATTGCGGCGAGGAGGAGATTCTCGAGGGCACAAAATCTCAAGGAGTTACTGGAGTAAAAAGATTCAAAATAAAACGAAACGGAGAGTTAAAAGACACAAACACCTTTGTTTTTACTTTCAATACGCCAGTTTTACCCAAAACGGTCAAAGTGGCATACTTTAGAGTCAACGTAGAAGTCTACGTACCAAATCCCTTGCGTTGTCATAATTGTCAAAAATATGGACACCATGAGGATAGGTGTTCTAAAGACCCTATCTGTTCGAAATGCGGTCAAACAGGAGAACACCTCGAAAGTAGATGTAGCAACGAATTACACTGTGTCAATTGTGGTGAAAAACACAGTGCTGACTCTAAAGAATGCCGAATTTGGCACAAAGAAAAGGAAATTCTACGTCTTAAGTTTACCAGAAATATTTCTTTCGTTGAAGCGCGGAAACTTGTTGAGGCCCCCCCAACTCCAATACCTGGAATCAGTTATGCCAACATCACCCAGTCTTCTATGAGAAAGGTTTCCGTGGTTGATACTGCCACTCAAACTGATCCGATCACTATTCTCGACTCTGCAGTACAATCAAATACAACAAACACAAACAGCAAAACAGAAGATCTGCAGAAACAAAAAGGTCAAACAAACACCACAAACAAAAATCAAACAAAGACACCTATTGAGGAGAAAAAAGGAGAGGGTGGCCTGAAAAAAGCCACCATTGAGATGATAAGGAAAGATTGGAAGAAACAACAACAGAAAGAAAGACAAGCAAGAAGTCATTCATCTCCACCTACGAAAGAAACAAAATCAAAATCTAGTCAAGGAACACAAAGACCAAGCACATCAAACAGAGAACGAAAAGGTTCAAATAATGTTATTCAACAACATAACAGATTCGGATCTTTGAGTGACAGTAGCGATGATATGGAGTTAGGAGAAGCTCCAGATCGCCCACGAACTAACAGAAATAGATCGAGATCATCAGAACATTCACACGTCAACAATAATAGATCAAAATCACCAATAACATATCCTTAGTTGCTAGTCTAACTAAAATTTAACAACTCTAAAATGAATTCAAATCACAAAATAATACAATGGAACTGTCGAGGTCTAAAGTCAAACTATAACGAGATCTTATTACTTTTATCTTTATTGAGTCCATCAGTTTTTTGCTTGCAAGAAACTTTTTTAAAAACTGATGATCAATTACATATCAGAGATTTCATTACATACAATTATATATATTCCGAAGGCCAGAGGCCGTCTGGTGGAAGCTCAATCTTAGTTCACTCTTCATGTCCCCAGCGAGAAATTAAACTTGTAACCAATCTTCAAGCCGTTGCGATTTCTGTCACTTTAGATAAAGAAATTACTATTTGTTCTGTGTATATACCTCCAAATTTTCATTTAGAGACCGAACATTTAGACACTTTACTCAAACAACTCCATTCACCCTATATACTAGTTGGTGACTTCAATGGTCACAATATCCTTTGGGGATGTAAAGATAACAACCCTAAAGGTAATATTATTGAAGACTTTATAATCAAAAACGATCTTTGTCTTATGAATGACAAATCTCACACCTATCTCCATCCTGCAACAGGAAATTTTTCTTCTTTAGATCTTTCCCTATGTCATCCATCTCTACTGCTGGATTTCGATTGGACGGTCAGTGAAGATCAACATGGAAGTGACCACTTCCCTGTTATTATTGAAAGCGTAAATAATTCCACGAACGATCACAACGCAAAGTGGAAACTAAATAAAGCAAATTGGGAATTGTATCACTCATTATGTGAAGAAAGGCTAAAAATAGATAAGTTTAACAATTCCTTGGATCCTCTAGATGATTTTACTTCTTCTCTTCTCGATATCTCTAACAAAAGTATACCGAAAACCTCGACAAATCCAAAGAAAAGCAAGCCATGGTACAATGATGAATGCAAAGATGCCATAAAACAGCGCAAGCAAGCATTATCAAAGTTCTGCAGATATCCAACAAAGGAGAACCTGAATAAAGTAAAGAATTTCAGAGCAAAGGCTCGTCGAACAATAAAGGCCTCCAAACGCAAATCATGGAAATCTTACGTTTCGAATTTAAATTATAAAACTCCAATTAAAAAGGTTTGGGACATGATACGAAAAATATCTGGTAAATCAAAATCACCCAGTTTCACCCACTTAAATACAAAACGTGGAACAAAGGCCACATCAAAGGAAGAGATAGCAAACACACTTGGCGAAACTTTTTTGGATAATTCCTCATCTCGGAATTATTCAGAGAAGTTTCAAAACATCAAAAAACAAGAAGAAAAGATCAAACTTAATTTCACCTCTTCAAATACTGAAGAATATAACAGCCTGTTTAACATTACAGAACTTAAAGATGCTATCGCAGTATCAAAAGATACAGCTACAGGCCCTGATGACATCCATTACCAGATGCTTAAACACCTTCCCGAAACCGCCCTTGACACACTTTTACATATTTTCAACGGTATATGGACAACAGGAGTTTTTCCAGAAAGCTGGCGTTTGGCCACAATTATACCTATTCCCAAACCAGGGAAAGATCATGCAGAACCAACAAACTACAGACCAATAGCGCTAACAAGTTGCCTTTGCAAAACACTAGAGAGAATGATAAACAAACGACTTGTTTGGTACTTAGAATCTAACAATCTGATAACAAAACTTCAGTCGGGATTCCGAGCTGAACGTAGTACCAATGATAATTTAGTTAGACTAGAAACTTTTATCCGTGATGCTTTTATCAAACGAGAACATGTAGTCGCTGTACTTTTCGATTTGGAAAAAGCCTATGATACCACTTGGCGATATGGAATTTTAAAAGACCTACATAACTTTGGTATGAAAGGAAGACTACCAAACTTTATTAAAAGTTTTCTTGAAGATCGTACAATACAAGTGCGTGTAGGATCGACCCTGTCTGATCTCTATGATCAAGAACAGGGCGTTCCTCAAGGAGCCATACTTTCAACCACGTTATTCAACGTGAAATTAAACGATATTATAAACTGTCTGGATTACAAAACAGATGGTTCTTTGTACGTTGATGATTTCTGTATTTGTTTTCGCTCGAAAAATATGCGCACAATAGAAAGACATCTACAGCAATGTCTAAATAGAATTGAAGACTGGGCAACTAGAAATGGCTTTAAATTTTCCAAATCGAAAACTCAGTGCGTTCATTTCTGTCAACAACGGAAAATACACAACGATCCAGCGCTCTACATATATGGATCTCAAATACCAGTTGTTGCTGAATCTAAATTTCTTGGGGTTATATTTGATAAAAAACTCTCCTTCATACCCCATATAAAATACTTGAAAGCGAAATGTTTAAAAGCATTAAACCTTTTAAAAGTTTTATCTCACACAAGTTGGGGAGCGGACAGAACAACTCTTCTTCACCTGTATCGTTCTTTAATTCGATCAAAACTTGATTATGGGTCCATCGTATATGGATCTGCTAGAAAATCCTATCTACAGATGTTAGACACTGTACATAATCAAGGACTTCGTTTAGCATTGGGAGCTTTTCGTACATCTCCAGTATCGAGTCTTAACGTGGAAGCAGATGAGCCATCATTATGGGTACGCAGAGAAAAATTGTCCCTTCAGTATGCCATCAGACTTGCTGCTAACCCTTCTAACCCTGCTTTTGAAGTCACATTTCCACCTCAATTTCAGGAATATTATGAAAGAAAACCTAACGCTATTAAATCCTTCGGCCTTCGTATAGCACCACTTTTAGAATCTACTAATATTAACATTAAAAACATTCAAAAACACTCGTTTTCTGATATTCCATCCTGGTGCATTACTAAACCAAATATTCTTTTCGATTTACACAACAGCAAAAAGTCACTTTCTGATTCACATCTCATGAAACAAAACTTCCAAGAATTACAGTCGCGACTTTCAGATTATCAACACATCTACACCGATGGCTCAAAAGTTGAAGATAAGGTTGGCTGTGCGTATATATCGGGCAGCCACCATGAAAAGATCCGTCTTCCTGATGGCTCATCTATTTTCACTGCTGAATCCAAGGCTATTGATATGGCTTTGGATTACGTTATGAATAACTCTTTAGAGAACAAATTCGTTATTTTCTCGGACTCCCTTTCTGTTTTGAAATCTCTAAATCATACATCTTCAAAAAATCCCAAAATCCAGAACGTGATAGAAAAACATCACGAGCTATCGAAAACTAAGGAAATTTTGTTCTGTTGGCTCCCCAGCCATGTTGGCATAAAAGGTAACGAGGCTGCCGACGTAAAAGCAAAAGCCTCACTCGATCTAGAAATTTCGAATTTTAAACTTCCATGTACAGATTTTAAATCTTTTATCAACAGGTACATCTTATCCAAATGGCAGCTGTCATGGGACAGAGCGACATTCAATAAACTACATGAAATAAAACCGTTTCTTGGTAAAAATAATATTTATCGGTCATTAAGGCGAGAAGAAATGGTTCTTACTCGTCTACGTATAGGTCATACTAGACTCACACATTCTTATCTACTCAAACGAGAAGATCAGCCATTTTGTATCAGCTGTAATGAACCTTTTACGGTAAAACACTTTCTGATCGATTGCATTGAATTCTCTCATGTACGACGTCAATTCTTCCAAACAAATGACCTGAGATACTTATTTGAAAATGTATCAAATGATAGCATACTTATGTTTTTAAAACACATCAATCTTTTTAACAAAGTATAACTGCTTTAATTTTTAAATTCGTTCTAGTTTTACATTTTATGCATTTATGACTTATCATTATAATCGTTTCACTACAGAACCATGTTAGTTCACCATTTTGACGCAAATGACCCTCATGGGTTGATGCGTCGTTAAACCTGAACTCATCATCATCATCATCATCGACTCTGCACCCCCGGGTATTAGACTTCCTACCTTGCCGAGGCCCTGGGGGCTCAATTTCCACTGGGAACATCGGTGTGATACAGTCTTTGTCCCAACTGGGAAGAGCTAAAGGAAGTACCACCTGTTTGCCGTGGGTGGCGTCCCGTAAGCCGGAAGAAGGAGTCCTGGAGGTTGAGGGTTATCTGGAGTACGTTCATTTAGATGCTCAACACGCCTCTTTGGCCTGGATTTCGGTGTAGACGGGTGGTCGTGTGGCCCGGCACGATCAATCGGCTGGTCGCGCGAAGCCCTAGGAATAATCCTTTACTTCCCCTGGGTATTAAACTTTCCGCCTTGCCGAGGCCCTGGGGGCTCAATTCTCACTGGGAACGTTGCTAGCGTGGTGAGCAGTAATTGTCCCCTTTGGGAAGAGCGAAGAGAAAATACCACCCGTTTGCCGTGGGTGGCAGCCCGTAAGCCGGAAGAAGGGATCCTGGAGGTTGAGAGTTATTGGGAGTTTGTTCTCTCCTGATGGCTCAACACGCCTCTTTGGCCTGGATTTCGGTGTAGAAGGGTGTCCGTGAGACCCGGCACGGTCAATCGGCTGGTCGCGTCAAGCCCTAGGAAAAACCTTTTCTTTCTCTTCCTTGTCTTTTGTATCATACTGATACTCACCGTTTGCCCATAATTTTTATTTCTCAATCTTTTCAATCCTAAGAAGGCGGCGGCTTAACGGGTCAATCGTGCAGCATTTTGCTCGTGCGAGTATATCTTCTGTGTATCTCTAGCACATGTGAGTAGGAAAGCCACTCCATTTATGTGTTCCCTCGTTGGGCTCCGTGGTGGGCGGAGAGCACGGAGGACGAATTTTAATACAACTTCATCACATGGGTAATGATAAAAGAAAAAGAACTAAACAAACCCCAGACACTGATAATTCAGATTTTGACGAAAATTCTCAACCTCCAACTACCTCAACAAATGATACGTCTCATCAACATTTTCCACGCTTCATTTTAGTTGAAAGCAAAGAAGAGGGCAGACAGATAACATCTCTGTCCCCTTTTTTGATACAAAAGGTCATACAGAGTATAGCTGGTGAACCGGAAAACATAAAAAAAACTAAACAGATCGAACCAGTTACTCATTGAGGTATCCAAGAAAGCCCAATGCCGAGAATCACCGTTTGCACAGACTTTTCACGACTTGAAAGTCCGAGTGTACCCCCATACCTCCCTTAATTCCTCAAAAGGGGTAATTCGTTGTCCCGAATTGAGGAATTGCGGCGAGGAGGAGATTCTCGAGGGCACAAAATCTCAAGGAGTTACTGGAGTAAAAAGATTCAAAATAAAACGAAACGGAGAGTTAAAAGACACAAACACCTTTATTGAAGTCTACGTACCAAATCCCTTGCGTTGTCATAATTTTCAAAAATATGGACATCATGAGGATAGGTGTTCTAAAGACCCTATCTGTTCGAAATGCGGTCAAACAGGAGAACACCTCGAAAGTAGATGTAGCAACGAATTACACTGTGTCAGTTGTGGTGAAAAACACAGTGCTGACTCTAAAGAATGCCGAATTTGGCACAAAGAAAAGGAAATTCTACGTCTTAAGTTTACCAGAAATATTTCTTTCGTTGAAGCGCGGAAACTTGTTGAGGCCCCCCTACTCCAATACCTGGAATCAGTTATGCCAACATCACCCAGTCTTCTATGAGAAAGGTTTCTGTGGTTGATACTCAAACTGATCCGATCACTATTCTCGACTCTGCAGTACAATCAAATACAACAAACACAAACAGCAAAACAGAAGATCTGCAGAAACAAAAAGGTCAAACAAACACCACAAACAAAAATCAAACAAAGACACCTATTGAGGAGAAAAAAGGAGAGGGTGGCCTGAAAAAAGCCACCATTGAGATGATAAGGAAAGATTGGAAGAAACAACAACAGAAAGAAAGACGAGCAAGAAGTCAATCATCTCCACCTACGAAAGAAACAAAATCAAAATGTAGTCAAGGAACACAAAGACCAAGCACATCAAACAGAGAACGAAAAGGTTCAAATAATGTTATTCAACAACATAACAGATTCGGATCTTTGAGTGACAGTAGCGATGATATGGAGTTAGGAGACGCTCCAGATCGCCCACGAACTAACAGAAATAGATCGAGATCATCAGAACATTCACACGTCAACAATAATAGATCAACCCCTGGGTATTAAACTTTCCGCCTTGCCGAGGCCCTGGGGGCTCAATTCCCACTGGGAACGTTGCTAGCGTGGTGAGCAGTAATTGTCCCCTTTGGGAAGAGCGAAGAGAAAATACCACCCGTTTGCCGTGGGTGGCAGCCCGTAAGCCGGAAGAAGGGATCCTGGAGGTTGAGAGTTATTGGGAGTTTGTTCTCTCCTGATGGCTCAACACGCCTCTTTGGCCTGGATTTCGGTGTAGAAGGGTGTCCGTGAGACCCGGCACGGTCAATCGGCTGGTCGCGCCAAGCCCTAGGAAATATCTTTTCTTTCTCTTCCTTGTCTTTTGTATCATACTGATACTCACCGTTTGCCCATAATTCTTTTTTCTTAACCTTTCCAATCCTAAGAAGGCGGCGGCTTAACGGGTCAATCGTGCAGCATTTTGCTCGTGCGAGTATATCTTCTGTGTATCTCTAGCACAAGTGAGTAGGAAAACCACTCCATTGATGTGTTCCCTTGTTGGGCTCCGTGGTGGGCGGAGAGCATGGAGGACGAATTTTAATACATCTTTATCATGGGTTCTAATCGAAGAAAAAGAACTAAACAATGTTCAGAATCTGATATTTCAGATGTTAACGAAAGCACTCAACCTCCAACAACCTCTACCAAAAATACATCATCTCAACATTTTCCGCGTTTCATTTTAGTTGAAAGCAAGGAAGAAAACAAACCAGTAACATCTTTATCTCCGTTTGTAATACAAAAAGTCATTCAAAGTATAGCTGGTGAGCCGGAAAACATAAAGAAACTACACAGGTCGAATCAGCTACTCATTGAGGTATCCAGGAAAGCCCATGCCGAGAATCTTCTACGTGCACAGACTTTTCACGACTTGAAAGTCCGGGTGTACCCTCATACTTCGCTGAACTCCTCAAAGGGGGTAATTCGTTGCCCTGAATTGGGGAATTGCAGCGAGGAGGAGATTCTCGAAGGCACAAGATCTCAAGGAGTAACTGCAATAAAACGATTCAAAGTTAAACGAAACGGAGAGTTAAAAAACACAAACACCTTTGTCTTTACATTCAATACATCAGTTCTACCAAAAACAATAAAAGTAGCATACTTTAGAGTCAACGTAGAAGTCTACATACCAAATCCTTTGCGTTGTCATCATTGCCAGAAATATGGACACCATGAGGATAGGTGTTCTAAGGACCCTATCTGTTCGAAATGCGGTCAGGTAGCAGAACACCCAGAAAGTCAATGTAGAAACGAACTGCACTGTGTTAATTGTGGTGAAAAACACAGTGCTGACTCTAAAGAATGCCAAGTTTGGCACAAAGAAAAAGAAATCTTACGTCTTAAGTTTACCAGAAATATTTCTTTCACTGAAGCGCGGAAACTTGTTGAGGCCCCAACTCCAATTCCTGGAATCAGTTATGCCAACATCACCCAGTCTTCTATGAAAAAGGTTTCTGTGGTTGATACTGCCACTCAAACCGATCCGATCAATATTCTCGACTCTGCAGTTCAATCAAGTTCAACAAACACAAACAACCAAACAGAAGATCTGCAGAAACAAAAAGGTCAAACAAACACTACAAACAAAAATCAAACAAAGACACCTTCTGAAGAGAAAAAAGGAGATGGTGGCCTGAAAAAAGCCACCATTGAGATGATAAGAAAAGATTGGAAGAAACAACAACAGAAAGAAAGACAAGCAAGAAGTCAATCATCTCCACCTACGAAAGAAACAAAATCAAAATCTAGTCAAGGAACACAAAGACCAAGCACATCAAACAGAGAACGAAAAGGTTCAAATAATGTTATTCAACAACATAACAGGTTCGGATCTTTGAGTGACAGTAGCGATGATATGGAGTTAGGAGATGCTCCAGATCGCCCACGAACTAACAGAAATAGATCGAGATCATCAGAACATTCACACGTCAACAATAGTAATAATAGATCAAAATCACCAATAACATATCCTTAGTTGCTAGTCTAACTAAAATCTAACAACTCTAAAATGAATTCAAATCACAAAATAATACAATGGAACTGTCGAGGTCTAAAGTCAAACTATAACGAGATCTTATTACTTTTATCCTTATTGAATCCATCAGTTTTTTGCTTGCAAGAAACTTTTTTAAAAACTGATGAACAATTAAATATCAGAGATTTCAATACATACAATTATATATATTCAGAAGGCCAGAGGCCGTCTGGTGGAAGCTCAATCTTAGTTCACTCTTCATGTCCGCAGCGACAAATTAAACTTGTAACCAATCTTCAAGCCGTTGCGGTTTCTGTTACTTTAGATAAAGAAATTACTATTTGTTCTGTGTATATACCTCCAAATTTTCATTTAGAGACCGAACATTTAGACATTTTACTGAAACAACTCCCTTCACCCTGTATACTAGTTGGTGACTTCAATGGTCACAATATCCTTTGGGGATGTAAAGATAACAACCCTAAAGGTAATATTATTGAAGACTTTATAACCAAAAACGATCTTTGTCTTATGAATGACAAATCTCACACTTATCTCCATCCTGCAACAGGAAAATTTTCTTCTTTAGATCTTTCCATATGTCACCCATCTCTCCTGCTGGACTTCGACTGGACGGTCAGTGAAGACCAACATGGAAGTGATCACTTCCCTGTTATTATTGAAAGCGTAAATAATTCCACAAATGATCACAACGCAAAGTGGAAACTAAATAAAGCAAATTGGGAATTATACCACTTATTATGCGAAGAAAGTCTCAAAATAGATAAGTTTAAGAATTCCTTGGATCCTCTAGATGATTTTACTTCTTCTCTTCTTGATATCTCTAACAAAAGTATACCGAAAACCTCGACAAATCCAAAGAAAAGCAAGCCATGGTACAATGATGAATGCAAAGATGCCATAAAACAGCGCAAGCAAGCATTATCAAAGTTCTGCAGATATCCAACAAAGGAGAACCTGAATAAAGTAAAGAATTTCAGAGCAAAGGCTCGTCGAACAATAAAGGCCTCCAAACGCAAATCATGGAAATCTTACGTTTCGAATTTAAATTATAAAACTCCAATTAAAAAGGTTTGGGACATGATACGAAAAATATCTGGTAAATCAAAATCACCCAGTTTCACCCACTTAAATACAAAACGTGGAACAAAGGCCACATCAAAGGAAGAGATAGCAAACACACTTGGCGAAACTTTTTTGGATAATTCTTCATCTCGGAATTATTCCGAGAAGTTTCAAAACATCAAAAAACAAGAAGAAAAAATCAAACTTAATTTCACCTCTTCAAATACTGAAGAATATAACAGCCTGTTTAACATTACAGAACTTAAAGATGCTATCGCAGTATCAAAAGATACAGCTACAGGCCCTGATGACATCCATTACCAGATGCTTAAACACCTTCCAGAAACCGCCCTTGACACACTTTTACATATTTTCAACGGTATATGGACAACAGGAGTTTTTCCAGAAAGCTGGCGTTTAGCCACAATTATACCTATTCCCAAACCAGGGAAAGATCATGCAGAACCAACAAACTACAGACCAATAGCGCTAACAAGTTGCCTTTGCAAAACACTAGAGAGAATGATAAACAAACGACTTGTTTGGTACTTAGAATCTAACAATCTGATAACAAAATTTCAGTCGGGATTCCGAGCTGAACGTAGTACCAATGATAATTTAGTTAGACTAGAAACTTTTATCCGTGATGCTTTTATCAAACGAGAACATGTAGTCGCTGTATTTTTCGATTTGGAAAAAGCCTATGATACCACTTGGCGATATGGAATTTTAAAAGACCTACATAACTTTGGTATGAAAGGAAGACTACCAAACTTTATTAAAAGTTTTCTTGAAGATCGTACAATACAAGTGCGTGTAGGATCGACCCTGTCTGATCTCTATGATCAAGAACAGGGCGTTCCTCAAGGAGCCATACTTTCAACCACGTTATTCAACGTGAAATTAAACGATATTATAAACTGTCTGGATTACAAAACAGATGGTTCTTTGTACGTTGATGATTTCTGTATTTGTTTTCGCTCGAAAAATATGCGCACAATAGAAAGACATCTACAGCAATGTCTAAATAGAATTGAAGACTGGGCAACTAGAAATGGCTTTAAATTTTCCAAATCGAAAACTCAGTGCGTTCATTTCTGTCAACAACGGAAAATACACAACGATCCAGCGCTCTACATATATGGATCTCAAATACCAGTTGTTGCTGAATTTAAATTTCTTGGGGTTATATTTGATAAAAAACTCTCCTTCATACCCCATATAAAATACTTGAAAGCGAAATGTTTAAAAGCATTAAACCTTTTAAAAGTTTTATCTCACACAAGTTGGGGAGCGGACAGAACAACTCTTCTTCACCTGTATCGTTCTTTAATTCGATCAAAACTTGATTATGGGTCCATCGTATATGGATCTGCTAGAAAATCTTATCTACAGATGTTAGACACTGTACATAATCAAGGACTTCGTTTGGCATTGGGAGCTTTTCGTACATCTCCAGTATCGAGTCTTAACGTGGAAGCAGATGAGCCATCGTTATGGCTACGCAGAGAAAAATTGTCTCTTCAGTATGCCATCAGACTTGCTGCTAACCCTTCTAACCCTGCTTTTGAAGTCACATTTCCACCACAATTTCAGGAATATTATGAAAGAAAACCTAACGCTATTATATCCTTCGGCCTTCGTATAGCACCACTTTTAGAATCTACTAATATTAACATTAAAAACATTCAAAAACACTCGTTTTCTGATATTCCATCCTGGTGCATTACTAAACCAAATATTCTTTTCGATTTACACAACAGCAAAAAGTCACTTTCTGATTCACATCTCATGAAACAAAACTTCCAAGAATTACAGTCGCGACTTTCAGATTATCAACACATCTACACTGATGGCTCAAAAGTTGAAGATAAGGTTGGCTGTGCGTTTATATCGGGCAACCACCATGAAAAGATCCGTCTTCCTGATGGCTCATCTATTTTCACTGCTGAATCCAAGGCTATTGATATGGCTTTGGATTACGTTATGAATAACTCTTTAGAGAACAAATTCGTTATTTTCTCGGACTCCCTTTCTGTTTTGAAATCTCTAAATCACACAGCTTCAAAAAATCCCAAAATCCAGAACGTGATAGAAAAACATCACGAGTTATCAAAAACTAAGGAAATTTTATTCTGTTGGCTCCCCAGCCATGTTGGCATAAAAGGTAACGAGGCTGCCGACGTAAAAGCAAAGGCCTCACTCGATCTAGAAATTTCGAATTTTAAACTTCCATGTACAGATTTTAAACCTTTTATCAACAGGTACATCTTATCCAAATGGCAGCTGTCATGGGACAGAGCGACATTCAATAAACTACATGAAATAAAACCGGTTCTTGGTAAAAATAACATTTATCGGTCATTAAGGCGAGAAGAAGTGGTTCTTACTCGTCTACGTATAGGTCATACTAGACTCACACATTCTTATCTACTCAAACGAGAAGATCAGCCATTTTGTATCAGCTGTAATGAACCTTTTACAGTAAAACACTTTCTGATCGATTGCATTGAATTCTCTCATATACGACGTCAATTCTTCCAAACAAATGACCTGAGATACTTATTTGAAAATGTACCAACTGATAACATACTTATGTTTTTAAAACACATCAATCTTTTTAACAAAGTATAACTGCTTTAGTTTTTAAATTCGTTCTAGTTTTACATTTGATGCATTTATGACTTATCATTATAATCGTTTCATTACAGAACCATGTTAGTTCACCATTTTGACGCAAATGACCCTCATGGGTTGATGCGTCGTTAAACCAGAACTCATCATCATCAATAATAGATCAAAATCACCAATAACATATCCTTAGTTGCTAGTCTAACTAAAATTTAACAACTCTAAAATGGATTCAAATCACAAAATAATACAGTGGAACTGTCGAGGTCTAAAGTCAAACTGTAACGAGATCTTATTACTTTTATCTTTATTGAGTACATCAGTTTTTTGCTTGCAAGAAACTTTTTTAAAAACTGATGATCAATTAAATATCAGAGATTTCATTACATACAATTATATATATTCCGAAGGCCAGAGGCCGTCTGGTGGAAGCTCAATCTTAGTTCACTCTTCATGTCCCCAGCGAGAAATTAAACTTGTAACCAATCTTCAAGCCGTTGCGATTTCTGTCACTTTAGATAAAGAAATTACTATTTGTTCTGTGTATATACCTCCAAATTTACATTTAGAGACCGAACATTTAGACACTTTACTCAAACAACTTCCTTCACCCTATATACTAGTTGGTGACTTCAATGGTCACAATATCCTTTGGGGATGTAAAGATAACAACCCTAAAGGTAATATTATTGAAGACTTTATAACCAAAAACGATCTTTGTCTTATGAATGACAAATCTCATACCTATCTCCATCCTGCAACTGGAAATTTCTCTTCGTTAGATCTTTCCATGTGTCATCTATCTCTACTGCTAGATTTCGACTGGACGGTCAGTGAAGATCAACATGGAAGTGATCACTTCCCTGTTATTATTGAAAGCGTAAATAATTCCACGAACGATCACAACGCAAAGTGGAAACTGAATAAAGCCAATTGGGAATTATATCATTCATTATGCGAAGAAAGTCTCAAAATAGATAAGTTTAACAATTCCTTAGATCCTCTAGATGATTTTACTTCTTCTCTTCTCGATATCTTTAACAAAAGTATACCGAAAACCTCGACAAATCCAAAGAAAAGCAAGCCGTGGTACAATGATGAATGCAAAGATGCTATAAAACAGCGCAAGCAAGCATTATCAAAGTTCTGCAGATATCCAACAAAGGAGAACTTGAATAAGGTTAAAAACTTCAGAGCAAAGGCTCGTCGAACAATAAAGACCTCCAAACGCAGATCATGGAAATCTTACGTTTCGAATTTAAATAATAAAACTCCAATTAAAAAGGTTTGGGATATGATACGAAAAATATCTGGTAAATCAAAATCACCCAGTTTCACCCACTTAAATACAAAACGTGGAACAAAGGCCACATCAAAGGAAGAGATAACAAATACACTTGGCGAAACTTTTTTGGATAATTCCTCATCTCGGAATTATTCAAAGAAGTTTCAAAACACCAAAAAACAAGAAGAAAAGATCAAACTTAATTTTACCTCTTCAAATACCGAAGAATATAACAGTCTATTTAATATAACAGAACTTAAAGATGCTATAGCAGTGTCAAAAGATACAGCTACAGGCCCTGATGACATCCATTACCAGATGCTTAAACACCTTCCCGAAACCGCCCTTGACACACTTTTACATATTTTCAACGAGATATGGACAACAGGGGTTTTTCCAGAAAGCTGGCGTTTGGCCACAGTTATACCTATTCCCAAACCAGGGAAAGATCATGCAGAACCAACAAACTACAGACCAATAGCGCTAACAAGTTGCCTTTGCAAAACATTAGAGAGAATGATAAACAAACGACTTGTTTGGTACTTAGAATCTAACAATCTTATCACAAATTTTCAGTCGGGATTCCGTGCTGAACGTAGTACCAATGATAATTTAGTTAGACTAGAAACTTTTATCCGCGATGCTTTTATAAAACGAGAACATGTAGTCGCTGTATTTTTCGATTTGGAAAAAGCCTACGATCCTACTTGGCGATACGGAATTTTGAAAGATCTTCACAACTTTGGTCCCCTGGGTATTAAACTTTCCGCCTTGCCGAGGCCCTGGGGGCTCAATTCCCACTGGGAACGTTGCTAGCGTGGTGAGCAGTAATTGTCCCCTTTGGGAAGAGCGAAGAGAAAATACCACCCGTTTGCCGTGGGTGGCAGCCCGTAAGCCGGAAGAAGGGATCCTGGAGGTTGAGAGTTATTGGGAGTTTGGTCTCTCCTGATGGCTCAACACGCCTCTTTGGCCTGGATTTCGGTGTAGAAGGGTGTCCGTGAGACCCGGCACGGTCAATCGGCTGGTCGCGCCAAGCCCTAGGAAATATCTTTTCTTTCTCTTCCTTGTCTTTTGTATCATACTGATACTCACCGTTTGCCCATAATTCTTTTTTCTTAACCTTTCCAATCCTAAGAAGGCGGCGGCTTAACGGGTCAATCGTGCAGCATTTTGCTCATGCGAGTATATCTTCTGTGTATCTCTAGCACAAGTGAGTAGGAAAACCACTCCATTGATGTGTTCCCTTGTTGGGCTCCGTGGTGGGCGGAGAGCACGGAGGACGAATGTTAATACATCTTTATCATGGGTTCTAATCGAAGAAAAAGAACTAAACAATGTTCAGAATCTGATATTTCAGATGTTAACGAAAGCACTCAACCTCCAACAACCTCTACCAAAGATACATCATCTCAACATTTTCCGCGTTTCATTTTAGTTGAAAGCAAGGAAGAAAACAAACCAGTAACATCTTTATCTCCGAGCTGGTGAGCCGGATAACATAAAGAAACTACACAGGTCGAATCAGCTACTCATTGAGGTATCCAAGAAAGCCCATGCCGAGAATCTTCTACGTGCACAGACTTTTCACGACTTGAAAGTCCGGGTGTACCCTCATACTTCGCTGAACTCCTCAAAGGGGGTAATTCGTTGCCCCGAATTGGAGAATTGCAGCGAGGAGGAGATTCTCGAAGGCACAAGATCTCAAGGAGTAACTGCAAATAAAACGATTCAAAGTTAAACGAAACGGAGAGTTAAAAAACACAAACACCTTTGTTTTTACATTCAATACATCAGTTCTACCAAAAACAATAAAAGTAGCATACTTTAGAGTCAACGTAGAAGTCTACATACCAAATCCTTTGCGTTGTCATCATTGCCAGAAATATGGACACCATGAGGATAGGTGTTCTAAGGACCCTATCTGTTCGAAATGCGGTCAGGTAGCAGAACACCCAGAAAGTCAATGTAGAAACGAACTGCACTGTGTCAATTGTGGTGATAAACACAGTGCTGACTCTAAAGAATGCCAAGTTTGGCACAAAGAAAAAGAAATCTTACGTCTTAAGTTTACCAGAAATATTTCTTTCATTGAAGCGCGGAAACTTGTTGAGGCCCCAACTCCAATTCCTGGAATCAGTTATGCCAACATCACCCAGTCTTCTATGAAAAAGGTTTCTGTGGTTGATACTGCCACTCAAACCGATCCGATCAATATTCTCGACTCTGCAGTTCAATCAAGTTCAACAAACACAAACAGCCAAACAGAAGATCTGCAGAAACAAAAAGGTCAAACAAACACTACAAACAAAAATCAAACAAAGACACCTTCTGAAGAGAAAAAAGGAGATGGTGGCCTGAAAAAAGCCACCATTGAGATGATAAGAAAAGATTGGAAGAAACAACAACAGAAAGAAAGACAAGCAAGAAGTCAATCATCTCCACCTACGAAAGAAACAAAATCAAAATCTAGTCAAGGAACACAAAGACCAAGCACATCAAACAGAGAACGAAAAGGTTCAAATAATGTTATTCAACAACATAACAGGTTCGGATCTTTGAGTGACAGTAGCGATGATATGGAGTTAGGAGAAGCTCCAGATCGCCCACGAACTAACAGAAATAGATCGAGATCATCAGAACATTCACACGTCAACAATAGTAATAATAGATCAAAATCACCAATAACATATCCTTAGTTGCTAGTCTAACTAAAATCTAACAACTCTAAAATGAATTCAAATCACAAAATAATACAATGGAACTGTCGAGGTCTAAAGTCAAACTATAACGAGATCTTATTACTTTTATCCTTATTGAATCCATCAGTTTTTTGCTTGCAAGAAACTTTTTTAAAAACTGATGATCAATTAAATATCAGAGATTTCAATACATACAATTATATATATTCAGAAGGCCAGAGGCCGTCTGGTGGAAGCTCAATCTTAGTTCACTCTTCATGTCCGCAGCGAGAAATTAAACTTGTAACCAATCTTCAAGCCGTTGCGGTTTCTGTTACTTTAGATAAAGAAATTACTATTTGTTCTGTGTATATACCTCCGAATTTTCATTTAGAGACCGAACATTTAGACATTTTACTGAAACAACTCCCTTCACCCTGTATACTAGTTGGTGACTTCAATGGTCACAATATCCTTTGGGGATGTAAAGATAACAACCCTAAAGGTAATATTATTGAAGACTTTATAACCAAAAACGATCTTTGTCTTATGAATGACAAATCTCACACTTATCTCCATCCTGCAACAGGAAAATTTTCTTCTTTAGATCTTTCCATATGTCACCCATCTCTCCTGCTGGACTTCGACTGGACGGTCAGTGAAGACCAACATGGAAGTGATCACTTCCCTGTTATTATTGAAAGCGTAAATAATTCCACGAATGATCACAACGCAAAGTGGAAACTAAATAAAGCAAATTGGGAAGTATATTACTCATTATGCGAAGAAAGTCTCAAAATAGATCAGTTTGACAATTCCTTGGACCCTCTAGATGATTTTACTTCTTCTCTTCTTGACATAGCTAATAAAAGTATACCGAAAACCTCGACAAATCCAAAGAAAAGCAAGCCATGGTACAATGATGAATGCAAAGATGCCATAAAACAGCGCAAGCAAGCATTATCAAAGTTCTGCAGATATCCAACAAAGGAGAACCTGAATAAAGTAAAGAATTTCAGAGCAAAGGCTCGTCGAACAATAAAGGCCTCCAAACGCAAATCATGGAAATCTTACGTTTCGAATTTAAATTATAAAACTCCAATTAAAAAGGTTTGGGACATGATACGAAAAATATCTGGTAAATCAAAATCACCCAGTTTCACCCACTTAAATACAAAACGTGGAACAAAGGCCACATCAAAGGAAGAGATAGCAAACACACTTGGCGAAACTTTTTTGGATAATTCTTCATCTCGGAATTATTCAGAGAAGTTTCAAAACATCAAAAAACAAGAAGAAAAAATCAAACTTAATTTCACCTCTTCAAATACTGAAGAATATAACAGCCTGTTTAACATTACAGAACTTAAAGATGCTATCGCAGTATCAAAAGATACAGCTACAGGCCCTGATGACATCCATTACCAGATGCTTAAACACCTTCCGGAAACCGCCCTTGACACACTTTTACATATTTTCAACGGTATATGGACAACAGGAGTTTTTCCAGAAAGCTGGCGTTTGGCCACAATTATACCTATTCCCAAACCAGGGAAAGATCATGCAGAACCAACAAACTACAGACCAATAGCGCTAACAAGTTGCCTTTGCAAAACACTAGAGAGAATGATTAACAAACGACTTGTTTGGTACTTAGAATCTAACAATCTTATAACAAAACTTCAGTCGGGATTCCGAGCTGAACGTAGTACCAGTGATAATTTAGTTAGACTAGAAACTTTTATCCGTGATGCTTTTATCAAACGAGAACATGTAGTCGCTGTATTTTTCGATTTGGAAAAAGCCTATGATACCACTTGGCGATATGGAATTTTAAAAGACCTACATAACTTTGGTATGAAAGGAAGACTACCAAACTTTATTAAAAGTTTTCTTGAAGATCGTACAATACAAGTGCGTGTAGGATCGACCCTGTCTGATCTCTATGATCAAGAACAGGGCGTTCCTCAAGGAGCAATACTTTCAACCACGTTATTTAACGTGAAATTAAACGATATTATAAACTGCCTGGATTACAAAACAGATGCTTCTTTGTACGTTGATGATTTCTGTATTTGTTTTCGCTCGAAAAATATGCGCACAATAGAAAGACATCTACAGCAATGTCTAAATAGAATTGAAGACTGGGCAACTAGAAATGGCTTTAAATTTTCCAAATCGAAAACTCAGTGCGTTCATTTCTGTCAGCAACGGAAAATACACAACGATCCATCGCTCTACATATATGGATCTCAAATACCAGTTGTTGCTGAATCAAAATTTCTTGGGGTTATATTTGATAAAAAACTCTCCTTCATACCCCATATAAAATACTTGAAAGCGAAATGTTTAAAAACATTAAACCTTTTAAAAGTTTTATCTCACACAAGTTGGGGAGCGGACAGAACAACTCTTCTTCACCTGTATCGTTCTTTAATTCGATCAAAACTTGATTATGGGTCCATCGTATATGGATCTGCTAGAAAATCTTATCTACAGATGTTAGACACTGTACATAATCAAGGACTTCGTTTAGCATTGGGAGCTTTTCGTACATCTCCAGTATCGAGTCTTAACGTGGAAGCAGATGAGCCATCGTTATGGCTACGCAGAGAAAAATTGTCTCTTCAGTATGCCATCAGACTTGCTGCTAACCCATCTAACCCTGCTTTTGAAGTCACATTTCCACCACAATTTCATGAATATTATGAAAGAAAACCTAACGCTATTAAATCCTTCGGCCTTCGTATAGCACCACTTTTAGAATCTACTAATATTAACATTAAAAACATTCAAAAACACTCGTTTTCTGATATTCCATCCTGGTGCATTACTAAACCAAATATTCTTTTCGATTTACACAACAGCAAAAAGTCACTTTCTGATTCACATCTCATGAAACAAAACTTCCAAGAATTACAGTCGCGACTTTCAGATTATCAACACATCTACACTGATGGCTCAAAAGTTGAAGATAAGGTTGGCTGTGCGTTTATATCGGGCAACAACCATGAAAAGATCCGTCTTCCTGATGGCTCATCTATTTTCACTGCTGAATCCAAGGCTATTGATATAGCTTTGGATTACGTGCTGAATAACTCTTTAGAGAACAAATTCGTTATTTTCTCGGACTCCCTTTCTGTTTTGAAATCTCTAAATCACACAGCTTCAAAAAATCCCAAAATCCAGAACGTGATAGAAAAACATCACGAGTTATCAAAAACTAAGGAAATTTTATTCTGTTGGCTCCCCAGCCATGTTGGCATAAAAGGTAACGAGGCTGCCGACGTAAAAGCAAAGGCCTCACTCGATCTAGAAATTTCGAATTTTAAACTTCCATGTACAGATTTTAAACCTTTTATCAACAGGTACATCTTATCCAAATGGCAGCTGTCATGGGACAGAGCGACATTCAATAAACTACATGAAATAAAACCGGTTCTTGGTAAAAATAACATTTATCGGTCATTAAGGCGAGAAGAAGTGGTTCTTACTCGTCTACGTATAGGTCATACTAGACTCACACATTCTTATCTACTCAAACGAGAAGATCAGCCATTTTGTATCAGCTGTAATGAACCTTTTACAGTAAAACACTTTCTGATCGATTGCATTGAATTCTCTCATATACGACGTCAATTCTTCCAAACAAATGACCTGAGATACTTATTTGAAAATGTACCAACTGATAACATACTTATGTTTTTAAAACACATCAATCTTTTTAACATAGTATAACTGCTTTAGTTTTTAAATTCGTTCTAGTTTTACATTTGATGCATTTATGACTTATCATTATAATCGTTTCATTACAGAACCATGTTAGTTCACCATTTTGACGCAAATGACCCTCATGGGTTGATGCGTCGTTAAACCTGAACTCATCATCATCATCACAACTTTGGTATGAAAGGAAGACTACCAAACTTAATTAAAAGTTTTCTTGAAGATCGTACTATACAAGTGCGTGTAGGATCGACCCTCTCTGACCTCTATAATCAAGAGCAGGGCGTTCCTCAAGGAGCCATACTTTCAACCACTTTATTCAACGTGAAATTAAACGATATTATAAACTGTCTAGATAACAAGACAGATAGTTCTTTGTACGTTGATGATTTCTGTATATGTTTTCGCTCGAAAAATATGCGCACAATAGAAAGACGTCTACAGCAATGTCTAAACAGAATTGAAGACTGGGCAACAAGAAATGGCTTTAAATTTTCCAAATCGAAAACGCAGTGCGTTCATTTCTGTCAACAACGGAAAATACACAATGATCCAGCACTCAACATATATGGATCTCAAATACCAGTTGTTGCCGAATCAAAATTTCTTGGGGTTATATTTGATAGAAAACTCTCCTTCATACCCCATATAAAATACGTGAAAGCGAAATGTTTAAAAGCATTAAGCCTTTTAAAAGTTTTATCTCACACAAGTTGGGGTGCGGACAGAACAACTCTTCTTCATCTATATCGTTCTTTAATTCGATCAAAACTTGATTATGGGTCCATCATATATGGATCTGCTAGAAAATCTTATCTACAGATGTTAGACACTGTACATAATCAAGGACTTCGTTTGGCATTGGGAGCTTTTCGTACGTCTCCAATATCGAGTCTTAACGTGGAAGCAGATGATCCATCGTTATGGCTACGCAGAGAAAAATTGTCCCTTCAGTATGCCATCAGACTTGCTGCTAACCCTTCTAACCCTGCCTTTGAAGTCACATTTCCACCACAATTTCAGGAATATTATGAAAGAAAATCTAATGCAATTAAATCCTTCGGGCTTCGTATAGCACCACTTTTAGAATCTGCTAATATTAACACTAAAAACATCCAAAAGCACTCTTTTTCTGATATTCCATCCTGGTGCATTACTAAACCAACTATTCTTTTCGATTTACACAATAGCAAAAAGTCACTTTCTGATTCACATCTCATGAAACAAAACTTCCAAGAATTACAATCGCGACTTTGAGATTATCAACACATCTACACTGATGGCTCAAAAGTTGAAGAAAAGGTTGGCTGTGCATATATATCGGGCAGCCACCATGAAAAGATCCGTCTTCCTGATGGCTCATCTATTTTCACTGCTGAATCCAAGGCTATTGATATGGCTTTGGATTACGTTATGAATAATTCTTCAGATAACAAATTCGTTATTTTCTCTGACTCCCTTTCTGTTTTGGAATCTCTAAACCACACATCTTCAAAAAATCCCAAAATTCAGAACCTGATAGAAAAACACCACAAGTTATCGAAAACTAAGGAAATTATATTCTGTTGGCTCCCCAGCCATGTTGACATAAAAGGTAACGAGGCTGCCGATGTAAAAGCAAAGGCCTCACTCGAACTAGAAATTTCTTATTTTAAACTTCCATGTACAGATTTTAAACCTTTTATCAACAGGTACATCTTATCCAAATGGCAGCTGTCATGGGACAGAGCAACATTCAATAAACTACATGAAATAAAACCGGTTCTTGGTAAAAATACCATTTATCGATCATTAAGGCGAGAAGAAGTGGTTCTTACTCGTCTACGTATAGGTAATACTAGACTCACACATTCTTATCTGCTCAAACGAGAAGATCAGCCATTTTGTATCAGCTGTAATGAACCACTTACGGTGAAACACTTCCTGATCGACTGCATTGAATTCTCTCATGTGCGACATCAATTCTTTCAAACAAATGACCTGAGATACTTATTTGAAAATGTACCTGCTGATAATATACTGGTCTTTTTAAAACACATTAACCTTTTTAACAAAGTATAACTGCTTTAATTTTTGAATTCATTCTAGTTTTACATCTTATGCATATATGACTTATCTTTATAGCCGTTTCATTACAGAACCATGTTAGTTTACCATTTTGACGCAAATGACCCACATGGGTTGATGCGTCGTTAAACCTGAACTCATCATCATGATACTTGGTAGGAAGCATCAGGGTGACTTGTAGATGAAAAATAGCTAAAATCGTTCCGATCGGAAATCCAAGATGGCCGCCATGGCCGCCATCTTGAAAATCTATTTTTCGCTTCTTCTCCTGAACCGAAAGGCCAATTGACTCCAAACTTGCTAGGAACCATCACGGTGACTTATAGATCAAAAATAGCTAAAATGGTGCCGATCGGAAATCCAAGATGGCCGCCATGGCCGCCATCTTGAAAATCTATTTTTCGCTTCTTCTCCTGAACCAAAAAGCCATTTGACTCCAAACTTGCTAGGAAGCATCAGGGTGACTTGTAGATCAAAAATAGCTAAATTCGTGCCGATCGGAAATCCAAGATGGCCGCCATCTTGAAAATCTATTTTTTGCTTCTTCTCCTGAACAGAAAGGCAAATTGACTCCAAACTTGCTAGGAAGCATCAGGATGACTTGTAGATCAAAAATAGCTAAAATCGTACCGATGGGAAATCCAAGATGGCCGCCATCTTGAAAATCTATTTTTCGCTTCTGCTCCTAAACCCAAAAGCCTATTGACTCCAACCTTGGTAGGAGGCATTGGGGTGACTTATAGATCAAAAATAGCTAAAATCCTGCCTATTGGAAATCCAAGATGGCCGCCATGGCAGCCATCTTGAAAATCTATTTTTCGCTTCTTCTCCTGAACCGAAAGGCCAGTTGACTCCAAACTTGGTAGGAAGCATCGGGGTGACTTGTAGATAAAAAATAGCATATCATGCCGATCGTAAAACCAGGATGGGCGCCATCGCAGCCATCTTGAAAATCTATTTTTCGCTTCTTCTCCTGAACAGAAAGGCCAGTTGACTCGTTACTTGGTAGGAAGCATTTGGGTGACTTGTAGATCAAAAATAGCTAAAATCATGCCGATCGTAAATCCAAGATGGCCGCCATGGCAGCTATCTTGAAAATCTATTTTTAGCTTCTTCTCCTAAACCCAAAAGTCACTTAACTCGAAACTTAGTAGGAAGCATCAGGGTGACTTGGTAAATCAAATATAGCTAAAATCGTTCTGATCAGAAATCCCAGATGGCCACCATGGTCGCCATCTTGAAAATCTATATTTGGCTCCTGCTCCTGCACCGAAAGGCCAATTGACTCCAAACTTCGTAGGAGACATTTGCGTGACTTGTAGATCAAAAAAAAGCTAAACTTGTGCCAACCGGATATCCAAGATGGCCGCCATGGCAGCCATCTTGAAAATTTATTTTTCGCCTCTTCTCCTGAACTGAAAGGCCAGTTGACTTGAAACTTGGTAGGAAGCATTGGGGTGACTCGTAGATCAAAAATAGCTAAAATTGTGCCGATCGTAAATCCAAGCTGGCTGCCATTTAGAATTTGTCCAAATGATCATGCTCAATTGACTGGCATGCCATATATCTTCTTAAAAATAAAGAACTGCTTAAATGATGATCTTTTCATTAGTTGCGATGACAGGATTGGAAAAATGTTGCATAACATCTGCGTATCTGCAGTGGCTATGTCACTCAGGTGAGCGACCCGTGGCCCGTGGGCCTCTTGTTGTCTTTTTCTGTTTCGAAGTCGTTCCATATGACGTGTGCGTGTCCGATGTCGTGGTGTATGTGTAAGATTAGTGACGTGTTGGACTCTTTTAGTCTGTACATGTGTTTGGGTGGTCTTACTTCTTATTCTGGTTGTTTGTAGTCTGCTATGTTGAATTGTAGTAGGTGGACGTGTATTTGTGTCCATGGGTTTGGTTTTGTTCTTATGTGGTGGGGGGGGGGGGGGGTGCGGGGATGGGGGGGGGGGGGGGGGGAGTTGTGATATGTCGACCTGCGCGTGTCCCCATGTTTTGAGTTGTATTCTCGTTCGGTCTTCGTCAGGTATGCTATAGGATATGGGGAAATATTGCCCGTAGAAATCTTTTGAGTCTGTTCCTGATGTTTTGAATGATCTTGATTGTTTTTGAAGTTGGTGGGTTTTTTCTGGTGGTTTTCCTTGTGTCGATAACGAATCGTATAGTTCTCTGGCTTGTTCTAGTCTGTTTGGTATTCCTTGTAGTGCTATTAGCGCTAATTCTAATCTCTTTATGGTTTGTCTTATGGTTGTGTATTGTCTTATCGGTAGAACTCTTGTTGGGTCGCCTGGCTGTCTTTCGTAGTTCATGTTTTGGTTTCATTACTCCGAGTCGCTTGCTCCGTAGATGGTTCTGGGTTTCCAGAGTCCGGAAGGATCGTCTAGTGGGTCGTTGTCTTTGTTTTGGTCTCTTTCGTTTTGTTGGCCTCTTATGACTTGGGTTGTTGTGGATTCGTCTAGGTCTGTGTCTGCTGCTATTGTTCCAGTGTCTGTGTTTACCCTGTAATAGTTGGGAAATATGGGTGTTCCAGTGCTGTCCCCTGGGTATTAAACTTTCCGCCTTGTCGAGGCCCTGGGGGCTCAATTCCCACTGGGAACGTTGCTAGCTTGGTGAGCAGTAATTGTCCCCTTTGGGAAGAGCGAAGAGGAAATACCACCCGTTTGCCGTGGGTGGCAACCCGTAAGCCGGAAGAAGGGATCCTGGAGGTTGAGAGTTATTGGGAGTTTGTTCTCTCCTGATGGCTCAACACGCCTCTTTGGCCTGGATTTCGGTGTAGAAGGGTGTCCGTGAGACCCGGCACGGTCAATCGGCTGGTCGCGTCAAGCCCTAGGAAAAACCTTTTCTTTCTCTTCCTTGTCTTTTGTATCATACTGATACTCACCGTTTGCCCATAATTCTTATTTCTCAATCTTTCCAATCCTAAGAAGGCGGCGGCTTAACGGGTCAATCGTGCAGCATTTTGCTCGTGCGAGTATATCTTCTGTGTATCTCTAGCACATGTGAGTAGGAAAGCCACTCCATTTATGTGTTCCCTCGTTGGGCTCCGTGGTGGGCGGAGAGCACGGAGGACGAATTTTAATACAACTTCATCATGGGTAATGATAAAAGAAAAAGAACTAAACAAACCCCAGACACTGATAATTCAGATTTTGACGAAAATTCTCAACCTCCAACTACCTCAACAAATGATACGTCTCATCAACATTTTCCACGCTTCATTTTAGTTGAAAGCAAAGAAGAGGGCAGACAGATAACATCTCTGTCTCCTTTTTTGATACAAAAGGTCATACAGAGTATAGCTGGTGAACCGGAAAACATAAAAAAACTAAACAGATCGAACCAGTTACTCATTGAGGTATCCAAGAAAGCCCATGCCGAGAATCTTCTTCGTGCACAGACTTTTCACGACTTGAAAGTCCGAGTATACCCCCATACCTCGCTTAATTCCTCAAAAGGGGTAATTCGTTGTCCCGAATTGAGGAATTGCGGCGAGGAGGAGATTCTCGAGGGCACAAAATCTCAAGGAGTTACTGGAGTAAAAAGATTCAAAATAAAACGAAACGGAGAGTTAAAAGACACAAACACCTTTGTTTTTACTTTCAATACGCCAGTTTTACCCAAAACGGTCAAAGTGGCATACTTTAGAGTCAACGTAGAAGTCTACGTACCAAATCCCTTGCGTTGTCATAATTGTCAAAAATATGGACACCATGAGGATAGGTGTTCTAAAGACCCTATCTGTTCGAAATGCGGTCAAACAGGAGAACACCTCGAAAGTAGATGTAGCAACGAATTACACTGTGTCAATTGTGGTGAAAAACACAGTGCTGACTCTAAAGAATGCCGAATTTGGCACAAAGAAAAGGAAATTCTACGTCTTAAGTTTACCAGAAATATTTCTTTCGTTGAAGCGCGGAAACTTGTTGAGACCCCCCCAACTCCAATACCTGGAATCAGTTATGCCAACATCACCCAGTCTTCTATGAGAAAGGTTTCCGTGGTTGATACTGCCACTCAAACTGATCCGATCACTATTCTCGACTCTGCAGTACAATCAAATACAACAAACACAAACAGCAAAACAGAAGATCTGCAGAAACAAAAAGGTCAAACAAACACCACAAACAAAAATCAAACAAAGACACCTATTGAGGAGAAAAAAGGAGAGGGTGGCCTGAAAAAAGCCACCATTGAGATGATAAGGAAAGATTGGAAGAAACAACAACAGAAAGAAAGACAAGCAAGAAGTCATTCATCTCCACCTACGAAAGAAACAAAATCAAAATCTAGTCAAGGAACACAAAGACCAAGCACATCAAACAGAGAACGAAAAGGTTCAAATAATGTTATTCAACAACATAACAGATTCGGATCTTTGAGTGACAGTAGCGATGATATGGAGTTAGGAGAAGCTCCAGATCGCCCACGAACTAATAGAAATAGATCGAGATCATCAGAACAAAAACACGTCAACAATAATAGATCAAAATCACCAATAACATATCCTTAGTTGCTAGTCTAACTAAAATTTAACAACTCTAAAATGAATTCAAATCACAAAATAATACAATGGAACTGTCGAGGTCTAAAGTCAAACTATAACGAGATCTTATTACTTTTATCTTTATTGAGTCCATCAGTTTTTTGCTTGCAAGAAACTTTTTTAAAAACTGATGATCAATTACATATCAGAGATTTCATTACATACAATTATATATATTCCGAAGGCCAGAGGCCGTCTGGTGGAAGCTCAATCTTAGTTCACTCTTCATGTCCCCAGCGAGAAATTAAACTTGTAACCAATCTTCAAGCCGTTGCGATTTCTGTCACTTTAGATAAAGAAATTACTATTTGTTCTGTGTATATACCTCCAAATTTTCATTTAGAGACCGAACATTTAGACACTTTACTCAAACAACTCCCTTCACCCTATATACTAGTTGGTGACTTCAATGGTCACAATATCCTTTGGGGATGTAAAGATAACAACCCTAAAGGTAATATTATTGAAGACTTTATAATCAAAAACGATCTTTGTCTTATGAATGACAAATCTCACACCTATCTCCATCCTGCAACTGGAAATTTCTCTTCTTTAGATCTTTCCCTATGTCATCCATCTCTTCTGCTGGATTTCGATTGGACGGTCAGTGAAGATCAACATGGAAGTGACCACTTCCCTGTTATTATTGAAAGCGTAAATAATTCCACGAACGATCACAACGCAAAGTGGAAACTAAATAAAGCAAATTGGGAATTGTATCACTCATTATGTGAAGAAAGTCTAAAAATAGATAAGTTAAACAATTCCTTGGATCCCCTAGATGATTTTACTTCTACTCTTCTCGATATCTCTAACAAAAGTATACCGAAAACCTCGACAAATCCAAAGAAAAGCAAGCCATGGTACAATGATGAATGCAAAGATGCCATAAAACAGCGCAAGCAAGCATTATCAAAGTTCTGCAGATATCCAACAAAGGAGAACCTGAATAAAGTAAAGAATTTCAGAGCAAAGGCTCGTCGAACAATAAAGGCCTCCAAACGCAAATCATGGCAATCTTACGTTTCGAATTTAAATTATAAAACTCCAATTAAAAAGGTTTGGGACATGATACGAAAAATATCTGGTAAATCAAAATCACCCAGTTTCACCCACTTAAATACAAAACGTGGAACAAAGGCCATATCAAAGGAAGAGATAGCAAACACACTTGGGGAAACTTTTTTGGATAATTCTTCATCTCGGAATTATTCAGAGAAGTTTCAAAACATCAAAAAACAAGAAGAAAAGATCAAACTTAATTTCACCTCTTCAAATACTGAAGAATATAACAGACTGTTTAACATTACAGAACTTAAAGATGCTATCGCAGTATCAAAAGATACAGCTACAGGCCCTGATGACATCCATTACCAGATGCTTAAACACCTTCCCGAAACCGCCCTTGACACACTTTTACATATTTTCAACGGTATATGGACAACAGGAGTTTTTCCAGAAAGCTGGCGTTTGGCCACAATTATACCTATTCCCAAACCAGGGAAAGATCATGCAGAACCAACAAACTACAGACCAATAGCGCTAACAAGTTGCCTTTGCAAAACACTAGAGAGAATGATAAACAAACGACTTGTTTGGTACTTAGAATCTAACAATCTGATAACAAAACTTCAGTCGGGATTCCGAGCTGAACGTAGTACCAATGATAATTTAGTTAGACTAGAAACTTTTATCCGTGATGCTTTTATCAAACGAGAACATGTAGTCGCTGTATTTTTCGATTTGGAAAAAGCCTATGATACCACTTGGCGATATGGAATTTTAAAAGACCTACATAACTTTGGTATGAAAGGAAGACTACCAAACTTTATTAAAAGTTTTCTTGAAGATCGAACAATACAAGTGCGTGTAGGATCGACCCTGTCTGATCTCTATGATCAAGAACAGGGCGTTCCTCAAGGAGCCATACTTTCAACCACGTTATTCAACGTGAAATTAAACGATATTATAAACTGTCTGGATTACAAAACAGATGGTTCTTTGTACGTTGATGATTTCTGTATTTGTTTTCGCTCGAAAAATATGCGCACAATAGAAAGACATCTACAGCAATGTCTAAATAGAATTGAAGACTGGGCAACTAGAAATGGCTTTAAATTTTCCAAATCGAAAACTCAGTGCGTTCATTTCTGTCAACAACGGAAAATACACAACGATCCAGCGCTCTACATATATGGATCTCAAATACCAGTTGTTGCTGAATCTAAATTTCTTGGGGTTATATTTGATAAAAAACTCTCCTTCATACCCCATATAAAATACTTGAAAGCGAAATGTTTAAAAGCATTAAACCTTTTAAAAGTTTTATCTCACACAAGTTGGGGAGCGGACAGAACAACTCTTCTTCACCTGTATCGTTCTTTAATTCGATCAAAACTTGATTATGGGTCCATCGTATATGGATCTGCTAGAAAATCTTATCTACAGATGTTAGACACTGTACATAATCAAGGACTTCGTTTAGCATTGGGAGCTTTTCGTACATCTCCAGTATCGAGTCTTAACGTGGAAGCAGATGAGCCATCGTTATGGCTACGCAGAGAAAAATTGTCCCTTCAGTATGCCATCAGACTTGCTGCTAACCCTTCTAACCCTGCTTTTGAAGTCACATTTCCACCACAATTTCAGGAATATTATGAAAGAAAACCTAACGCTATTAAATCCTTCGGCCTTCGTATAGCACCACTTTTAGAATCTACTAATATTAACATTAAAAACATTCAAAAACACTCGTTTTCTGATATTCCATCCTGGTGCATTACTAAACCAAATATTCTTTTCGATTTACACAACAGCAAAAAGTCACTTTCTGATTCACATCTCATGAAACAAAACTTCCAAGAATTACAGTCGCGACTTTCAGATTATCAACACATCTACACTGATGGCTCAAAAGTTGAAGATAAGGTTGGCTGTGCGTATATATCGGGCAGCCACCATGAAAAGATCCGTCTTCCTGATGGCTCATCTATTTTCACTGCTGAATCCAAGGCTATTGATATGGCTTTGGATTACGTTATGAATAACTCTTTAGAGAACAAATTCGTTATTTTCTCTGACTCCCTTTCTGTTTTGAAATCTCTAAATCATACATCTTCAAAAAATCCCAAAATCCAGAACGTGATAGAAAAACACCACGAGCTATCGAAAACTAAGGAAATTTTGTTCTGTTGGCTCCCCAGCCATGTGGGCATAAAAGGTAACGAGGCTGCCGACGTAAAAGCAAAGGCCTCACTCGGTCTAGAAATTTCGAATTTTAAACTTCCATGTACAGTTTTTAAATCTTTTATCAACAGGTACATCTTATCCAAATGGCAGCTGTCATGGGACAGAGCGACATTCAATAAACTACATGAAATAAAACCGGTTCTTGGTAAAAATAATATTTATCGGTCATTAAGGCGAGAAGAAGTGGTTCTTACTCGTCTACGTATAGGTCATACTAGACTCACAAATTCTTATCTACTCAAACGAGAAGATCAGCCATTTTGTATCAGCTGTAATGAACCTTTTACGGTAAAACACTTTCTGATCGATTGCATTGAATTCTCTCATGTACGACGTCAATTCTTCCAAACAAATGACCTGAGATACTTATTTGAAAATGTATCAAATGATAGCATACTTATGTTTTTAAAACACATCAATCTTTTTAACAAAGTATAACTGCTTTAATTTTTAAATTCGTTCTAGTTTTACATTTTATGCATTTATGACTTATCATTATAATCGTTTCACTACAGAACCATGTTAGTTCACCATTTTGACGCAAATGACCCTCATGGGTTGATGCGTCGTTAAACCTGAACTCATCATCATCATCATCATCGACTCTGCACCCCCGGGTATTAGACTTCCTACCTTGCCGAGGCCCTGGGGGCTCAATTTCCACTGGGAACATCGGTGTGATACAGTCTTTGTCCCAACTGGGAAGAGCTAAAGGAAGTACCACCTGTTTGCCGTGGGTGGCGTCCCGTAAGCCGGAAGAAGGAGTCCTGGAGGTTGAGGGTTATCTGGAGTACGTTCATTTAGATGCTCAACACGCCTCTTTGGCCTGGATTTCGGTGTAGACGGGTGGTCGTGTGGCCCGGCACGATCAATCGGCTGGTCGCGCGAAGCCCTAGGAATAATCCTTTACTTCCCCTGGGTATTAAACTTTCCGCCTTGCCGAGGCCCTGGGGGCTCAATTCTCACTGGGAACGTTGCTAGCGTGGTGAGCAGTAATTGTCCCCTTTGGGAAGAGCGAAGAGAAAATACCACCCGTTTGCCGTGGGTGGCAGCCCGTAAGCCGGAAGAAGGGATCCTGGAGGTTGAGAGTTATTGGGAGTTTGTTCTCTCCTGATGGCTCAACACGCCTCTTTGGCCTGGATTTCGGTGTAGAAGGGTGTCCGTGAGACCCGGCACGGTCAATCGGCTGGTCGCGTCAAGCCCTAGGAAAAACCTTTTCTTTCTCTTCCTTGTCTTTTGTATCATACTGATACTCACCGTTTGCCCATAATTCTTATTTCTCAATCTTTTCAATCCTAAGAAGGCGGCGGCTTAACGGGTCAATCGTGCAGCATTTTGCTCGTGCGAGTATATCTTCTGTGTATCTCTAGCACATGTGAGTAGGAAAGCCACTCCATTTATGTGTTCCCTCGTTGGGCTCCGTGGTGGGCGGAGAGCACGGAGGACGAATTTTAATACAACTTCATCACATGGGTAATGATAAAAGAAAAAGAACTAAACAAACCCCAGACACTGATAATTCAGATTTTGACGAAAATTCTCAACCTCCAACTACCTCAACAAATGATACGTCTCATCAACATTTTCCACGCTTCATTTTAGTTGAAAGCAAAGAAGAGGGCAGACAGATAACATCTCTGTCCCCTTTTTTGATACAAAAGGTCATACAGAGTATAGCTGGTGAACCGGAAAACATAAAAAAAACTAAACAGATCGAACCAGTTACTCATTGAGGTATCCAAGAAAGCCCAATGCCGAGAATCTTCTTCGTGCACAGACTTTTCACGACTTGAAAGTCCGAGTGTACCCCCATACCTCCCTTAATTCCTCAAAAGGGGTAATTCGTTGTCCCGAATTGAGGAATTGCGGCGAGGAGGAGATTCTCGAGGGCACAAAATCTCAAGGAGTTACTGGAGTAAAAAGATTCAAAATAAAACGAAACGGAGAGTTAAAAGACACAAACACCTTTATTGAAGTCTACGTACCAAATCCCTTGCGTTGTCATAATTTTCAAAAATATGGACATCATGAGGATAGGTGTTCTAAAGACCCTATCTGTTCGAAATGCGGTCAAACAGGAGAACACCTCGAAAGTAGATGTAGCAACGAATTACACTGTGTCAGTTGTGGTGAAAAACACAGTGCTGACTCTAAAGAATGCCGAATTTGGCACAAAGAAAAGGAAATTCTACGTCTTAAGTTTACCAGAAATATTTCTTTCGTTGAAGCGCGGAAACTTGTTGAGGCCCCCCCTACTCCAATACCTGGAATCAGTTATGCCATTATCACCCAGTCTTCTATGAGAAAGGTTTCTGTGGTTGATACTCAAACTGATCCGATCACTATTCTCGACTCTGCAGTACAATCAAATACAACAAACACAAACAGCAAAACAGAAGATCTGCAGAAACAAAAAGGTCAAACAAACACCACAAACAAAAATCAAACAAAGACACCTATTGAGGAGAAAAAAGGAGAGGGTGGCCTGAAAAAAGCCACCATTGAGATGATAAGGAAAGATTGGAAGAAACAACAACAGAAAGAAAGACGAGCAAGAAGTCAATCATCTCCACCTACGAAAGAAACAAAATCAAAATGTAGTCAAGGAACACAAAGACCAAGCACATCAAACAGAGAACGAAAAGGTTCAAATAATGTTATTCAACAACATAACAGATTCGGATCTTTGAGTGACAGTAGCGATGATATGGAGTTAGGAGACGCTCCAGATCGCCCACGAACTAACAGAAATAGATCGAGATCATCAGAACATTCACACGTCAACAATAATAGATCAAAATCACCAATAACATATCCTTAGTTGCTAGTCTAACTAAAATTTAACAACTCTAAAATGGATTCAAATCACAAAATAATACAGTGGAACTGTCGAGGTCTAAAGTCAAACTGTAACGAGATCTTATTACTTTTATCTTTATTGAGTACATCAGTTTTTTGCTTGCAAGAAACTTTTTTAAAAACTGATGATCAATTAAATATCAGAGATTTCATTACATACAATTATATATATTCCGAAGGCCAGAGGCCGTCTGGTGGAAGCTCAATCTTAGTTCACTCTTCATGTCCCCAGCGAGAAATTAAACTTGTAACCAATCTTCAAGCCGTTGCGATTTCTGTCACTTTAGATAAAGAAATTACTATTTGTTCTGTGTATATACCTCCAAATTTACATTTAGAGACCGAACATTTAGACACTTTACTCAAACAACTTCCTTCACCCTATATACTAGTTGGTGACTTCAATGGTCACAATATCCTTTGGGGATGTAAAGATAACAACCCTAAAGGTAATATTATTGAAGACTTTATAACCAAAAACGATCTTTGTCTTATGAATGACAAATCTCATACCTATCTCCATCCTGCAACTGGAAATTTCTCTTCGTTAGATCTTTCCATGTGTCATCTATCTCTACTGCTAGATTTCGACTGGACGGTCAGTGAAGATCAACATGGAAGTGATCACTTCCCTGTTATTATTGAAAGCGTAAATAATTCCACGAACGATCACAACGCAAAGTGGAAACTGAATAAAGCCAATTGGGAATTATATCATTCATTATGCGAAGAAAGTCTCAAAATAGATAAGTTTAACAATTCCTTAGATCCTCTAGATGATTTTACTTCTTCTCTTCTCGATATCTTTAACAAAAGTATACCGAAAACCTCGACAAATCCAAAGAAAAGCAAGCCGTGGTACAATGATGAATGCAAAGATGCTATAAAACAGCGCAAGCAAGCATTATCAAAGTTCTGCAGATATCCAACAAAGGACCCCTGGGTATTAAACTTTCCGCCTTGCCGAGGCCCTGGGGGCTCAATTCCCACTGGGAACGTTGCTAGCTTGATGAGCAGTAATTGTCCCCTTTGGGAAGAGCGAAGAGGAAATACCACCCGTTTGCCGTGGGTGGCAACCCGTAAGCCGGAAAGGAGGATCCTGGAGATTGAGGGACACCCCAGGGATCTCCAGGTGTCTCAACACATCTCTTTGGCCTCTGATTCGGTGTAGAAGGGTGTCCGTGGTAGGCTCGACACGGATAAGCGGCTGGTCGTGCCAAGCCCTAGGAAATCACTTTTCTTTCTCTTCCTTGCTTTGTATCGCACTGATACCGACCATGTGCCCATAATCTTTTTCTTAACCTTTGTCATTCCTAGAAGGCGACGGCTTATTGAGTCAATCGTATGGCTATCATAGTTGTACGAGTATCTTGTCTGTGTATCTCTAGCATTGGTGAGTAGGAAATCCGCTCCAATGAAATGTTCCCTTGTTGGGCTCCGTGGTGGGTGGAGAGCACGGAGGAGAGAAATATTAATTATTTCAACATGACGAATAAAACAAAAGGAAAAAGACAAAAACCCTCTACCGACACAGAATCTGATGACCAAGCGTCACAAAAGCCATCAACCAGTCAAACACGTGAAACACTATCAAAAACATCTCGATTTCTTGTCATATCCTCTCTTGAAGACAACAAATCTATATGTTCACTGTCGCCTTTCGTTATATTTAAAACAATAAAAAGCATTGCTGGTGAACCAAAAAGTATCAAAAATTTAAAATCGGGTGACTTGCTAGTTGAATGTGAACGTGAATCACATATCAAAAACCTGTTGAAAACAACTACATTCTTCGACATTAAATGCCAAGTTAAATTACACAATACCCTCAATTCTTCCAAGGGTATTGTTCGTTGTCCGGCCCTTAAGGGCTGTACCAACGAACATATTGTTGAGGAGATGAGAGACCAAGGTGTATTAGCAGTTCGAAGAATCCAGGTTCGTCGTGATGGTCAGATAAGACCCACGAATACTTTTGTATTTACTTTCAATACACCCGAGTTACCGAAAATGGCAACAGTTGGTTATCTCCGAGTACCTGTAGAAGTTTACATCCCGAACCCACTGCGGTGTTATCGATGTCAAATGTTTGGCCACCATGAAGACAATTGCAGCAGACCAGCTATCTGTGTCAATTGTGGTGAGCCTCAACATGATACTGAGGACTCTGGTAGATGTACACGAACGTCAAAATGTTTTAACTGTTCTGGCAATCATGCTGCGAATTCACGTGATTGCCAATCCTGGCACAAAGAAAAAGAAATCATGAAAATAAAGTACACTAATAACATCTCTTTTCAGGAAGCTCGACAAAAGGTAGAAAAACCAGTTAGCACAAGTTATGCCAGCGTGACAAAATCCGCCCAAGTGAAACCATCTAAAGATGCTCAAACGCAAACAGATCCTGTGATTATTACAACTTTCACAGACACAAATACAAACGGTAAAGACAGTGACAAAAACATTACAGTTACGACATCACAAAAAACAGAAAAAATATTGAAACCAGGAACAATCGACATGATTAAAAGAGATATGGCACGTGATCGTCAAAGACAGAGAACTCAAACTGTACGTAAAGATAGAACAGCGGTTGATGGAAAACTGACCAAAGCATCAGATAATCCGTTTAGCGTTTTGGAGGACATGGAGGATGATGATTCTGTGATCTTTTCAGAATCCCCTCCAGGTGTTCCAAAAGGTACAATTATTCGTATTAACCCAGTCTGATAACACTATCATCCATCTGATAAATAACCATGGTATTTAAACATAAAATAATACAGTGGAATTGTCGAGGTCTTAAGGCAAATTACAATGAGTTATTACTTCTTTTAACTCTTCTAAGACCATCTGTGTCTTGCTTGCAAGAAACGCACCTGAAACCGGATGAAAACGTAGATATCAAAGATTTCCATACATATAATTATGTTTATTCAGGTGGTCAACGACCATCTGGTGGAAGCTCTATTTTAGTAAAATCTTCTATTCCACATAGAGAAATTAAACTTAAGACAGAACTTCAAGCTGTTGCAGTTTCAGTTTCCTTGGATAAGGAGACCACTATTTGTTCTGTTTATATTCCTCCATCTTTTTCACTAAAGACAGAACAGTTGGAATCGTTGCTTAAGCAGCTACCTTCGCCTTACATATTAGTAGGTGACTTTAACGGTCATAATATCCTATGGGGGTGTAAAAATAATAATAACAGAGGTGAAGTGCTTGAGAATTTTATTGCTAAAAATGATTTATGTTTAATGAATGATAAATCTCAAACATATCTTCATCCTGCAACAGGTCATTTCTCTTCTTTAGATCTATCCTTGTGCCACCCGTCCCTACTGCTTGACTATGATTGGTCAGTTTGTGACGATCAACATGGAAGTGATCACTTCCCAGTATTGATGGAAAGTGTCACTTGTTCAGACGATGACCATAACCCAAAATGGAAACTAAATAAAGCTAACTGGGAGTTGTTTCATACCATGTGTGATAACGAACTGTCAGTAGAGCATTTCAGTGACTCATCTGATATTGTTGCTGATTTTACTGCATCACTTATTAATATTTCTAATAAATGTATTCCTAAGACCTCTACTTATCCAAAGAAAAGCAAACCATGGTTTAATGATGACTGTAAAGAAGCTATTAAACAACGTAAAGAAGCATTATCGAAATTCTGCAAGAATCCATCAAAAGAGAAATTAAATGATATAAAAGTATTTAGAGCAAAAGCTCGTAGAACTGTAAGAGCCTCAAAAAGAAAATCCTGGAGATCTTACATTTCTAAAATAAGTAATAGAACACCAGTTAAAAAGGTTTGGGATATGGTACGAAAAATATCTGGTAAATTTAAACCACCCAATTATACTCATCTTAATATTGACGATGAAGAAAAAGTTTCTACAAAGAAAGACATTGCTGATACTCTAGGAAGTACATTTATGAGAAACTCATCATCAAGAAATTATTCAAATAAATTCCAAACTATCAAAAAAGAACAAGAAAAACGAAAACTTAATTTCAAATCGCCTAACAATGAGAACTATAACAATCCTTTTAATCTCTCTGAACTCGTTGAAGCCATCGAAAAGTCCCATGATACCGCTACAGGTCCAGATGATATTCATTATCAGATGTTGAAACATCTTCCAAAAAGATCACTTCAAACTCTTTTGAATATTTTTAATATTATTTGGGAAACAGGGGAATACCCAGAAACTTGGCGTTTAGCTACAATAATACCAATTCCCAAACCTGGAAAAGATCATGCAGAACCCACAAATTATCGACCAATAGCTCTTACAAGTTGTCTGTGTAAAACGTTAGAAAGAATGATAAATAAACGATTAGTTTGGTACTTAGAATCCAATAAACTTATATCTGAATATCAGTCGGGCTTCCGAACTGAACGTAGTACCAATGACAATTTGATCAGACTGGAAACATTTATTCGTAATGCTTTTATTAAAAAGGAACATGTTGTAGCAATATTTTTCGACTTGGAAAAAGCCTATGATACCACCTGGCGCTATGGTATATTAAAGGACTTACATGATAGCGGATTAAAAGGACGTCTACCCAGCTTCATTCAAAGTTTTCTTGAAGACCGTACTATACAGGTGCGAGTTGGATCTACCCTGTCTGACCTTTATGATCAAGAACAGGGTGTTCCTCAAGGCAGCATTCTTTCAACTACATTATTCAACATCAAAATTAATAATATCGTGAAATGTTTAGATGACAAAACAGATTGCTCTTTATACGTTGATGATTTTTGTATATGTTATCGGTCAAAAAACATGCGAACTGTAGAAAGGAAATTACAGCAAAATTTAACTAGAATAGAAGACTGGGCTACAAATAACGGATTCAAATTTTCCAAGTCAAAAACTCAATGCGTTCATTTCTGTCATCTTCGAAAGAAACACGACCATCCAGATCTATACTTATACGGATCTCAAATTCCAGTTGTCGAAGAAGTCAAATTTCTTGGGGTTATATTTGATCGAAAACTATCTTTCTTACCCCATATCAAATATCTTAAAGCTAAATGTTTGAAAGCTCTTAATCTGTTAAAAGTTTTAGCACATACAAGTTGGGGAGCTGATCGTGTTACCTTGTTAAATCTTTATCGCTCCTTAATCAGATCCAAACTGGATTATGGTTCGGTTGTGTATGGTTCTGCCAGAAAGTCCTATTTACAAAAGTTAGATACGATTCATCACCAAGGACTTCGTCTGGCTCTGGGAGCTTTTCAAACTTCTCCGGTTACAAGTCTTTATGTAGAAGCAGATGAACCATCCTTGGCATTACGCAGAGAAAAACTTGCTCTCCAATACGCTATCAGACTTGCTGCTAATCCGAATAACCCTGCTTCCAAAACTACCTACCCATCACAATTTTCAGATTTATACGAAAGCAAACCTCACGCCATTAAGCCTTTATGGATTACGTATATTACCATTATTAGAAGGCTCAAAAATACATCCTAAAAACATACAAGAACATGATATGGCCACCCTACCATCTTGGTGCATTAAGAAACCCGCAGTTTTATTTGATTTGCATAATGGTAAAAAGTCGGAATCAAATCCATGTATTCTAAAACAAAACTTTCAAGAATTACAGTCACGTTTCTCTGATTATCAACATATCTTTACTGATGGCTCAAAAGATGATGATAAAGTTGGCTGTGCATACGTATCTAAAGATGCTCAACAAACCTTGCGTCTTCCAGATGGTTCATCTATTTTCACTGCAGAAGCCAAAGCAGTCGACTTGGCTTTGGATTATATAACCACCTGCAGGCTTAAAAAATTTGTTATTTTTTCGGATTCACTTTCTGTTCTTAAAGCACTTAATCACACGTCGTCAAAAAATCATCAAATTCAAAAAATTATTGAGAAGATTCATGAAATATCAAAGTCGAAAGAAATTATATTATGTTGGCTCCCAAGTCATATCGGTATTTCTGGCAATGAGTCTGCTGACAGAAAAGCTAAAGAATCGCTTAGTCAAATTCCTTCAGATTTTAAGATTCCTTTTAACAATTTTAAACCATTTATCAACAAGTACATTTTGTCGAAATGGCAAACCTCATGGAACGGTGCAGTTTTTAACAAACTTCATGCTATTGAACCTAATATAAGCAAAAAAAGCTACATACCTCGATTGTCCAGAAAAGAAGATGTGGTGTTGACCCGGTTACGTATTGGGCATACCAGATTGACACATTCCTATCTTCTTCAACGTGAAGAACAACCAGTATGTATTGGTTGTAACGAACCCCTTACTGTCAAACATATCCTCGTTGATTGCGTTGACTTTTTACAAACAAGAAATATGTTCTTCAGAGTTAATAATTTGAAACAAGTTTTTCAAGATGTGCCTGTTGATTATATTATATTGTTTTTAAAAATGATTCGTTTATACAACAAAATTTAATCATACAGATTTTTAATTTTCTTTATTCTTCTCTTACTAATCTCAGCAACATATTAATTTAAAGACGTTATCTGTTACTACCTGTTTGACGCAAATGACCCGCAACATGGGTTGACGCGTCGTTAAGCATAAAATCATCATCATCATCCAACAAAGGAGAACTTGAATAAGGTTAAAAACTTCAGAGCAAAGGCTCGTCGAACAATAAAGACCTCCAAACGCAGATCATGGAAATCTTACGTTTCGAATTTAAATAATAAAACTCCAATTAAAAAGGTTTGGGATATGATACGAAAAATATCTGGTAAATCAAAATCACCCAGTTTCACCCACTTAAATACAAAACGTGGAACAAAGGCCACATCAAAGGAAGAGATAACAAATACACTTGGCGAAACTTTTTTGGATAATTCCTCATCTCGGAATTATTCAAAGAAGTTTCAAAACACCAAAAAACAAGAAGAAAAGATCAAACTTAATTTCACCTCTTCAAATACCGAAGAATATAACAGTCTATTTAATATAACAGAACTTAAAGATGCTATAGCAGTGTCAAAAGATACAGCTACAGGCCCTGATGACATCCATTACCAGATGCTTAAACACCTTCCCGAAACCGCCCTTGACACACTTTTACATATTTTCAACGAGATATGGACAACAGGGGTTTTTCCAGAAAGCTGGCGTTTGGCCACAGTTATACCTATTCCCAAACCAGGGAAAGATCATGCAGAACCAACAAACTACAGACCAATAGCGCTAACAAGTTGCCTTTGCAAAACATTAGAGAGAATGATAAACAAACGACTTGTTTGGTACTTAGAATCTAACAATCTTATCACAAATTTTCAGTCGGGATTCCGTGCTGAACGTAGTACCAATGATAATTTAGTTAGACTAGAAACTTTTATCCGCGATGCTTTTATAAAACGAGAACATGTAGTCGCTGTATTTTTCGATTTGGAAAAAGCCTACGATCCTACTTGGCGATACGGAATTTTGAAAGATCTTCACAACTTTGGTCCCCTGGGTATTAAACTTTCCGCCTTGCCGAGGCCCTGGGGGCTCAATTCCCACTGGGAACGTTGCTAGCGTGGTGAGCAGTAATTGTCCCCTTTGGGAAGAGCGAAGAGAAAATACCACCCGTTTGCCGTGGGTGGCAGCCCGTAAGCCGGAAGAAGGGATCCTGGAGGTTGAGAGTTATTGGGAGTTTGGTCTCTCCTGATGGCTCAACACGCCTCTTTGGCCTGGATTTCGGTGTAGAAGGGTGTCCGTGAGACCCGGCACGGTCAATCGGCTGGTCGCGCCAAGCCCTAGGAAATATCTTTTCTTTCTCTTCCTTGTCTTTTGTATCATACTGATACTCACCGTTTGCCCATAATTCTTTTTTCTTAACCTTTCCAATCCTAAGAAGGCGGCGGCTTAACGGGTCAATCGTGCAGCATTTTGCTCATGCGAGTATATCTTCTGTGTATCTCTAGCACAAGTGAGTAGGAAAACCACTCCATTGATGTGTTCCCTTGTTGGGCTCCGTGGTGGGCGGAGAGCACGGAGGACGAATGTTAATACATCTTTATCATGGGTTCTAATCGAAGAAAAAGAACTAAACAATGTTCAGAATCTGATATTTCAGATGTTAACGAAAGCACTCAACCTCCAACAACCTCTACCAAAGATACATCATCTCAACATTTTCCGCGTTTCATTTTAGTTGAAAGCAAGGAAGAAAACAAACCAGTAACATCTTTATCTCCGAGCTGGTGAGCCGGATAACATAAAGAAACTACACAGGTCGAATCAGCTACTCATTGAGGTATCCAAGAAAGCCCATGCCGAGAATCTTCTACGTGCACAGACTTTTCACGACTTGAAAGTCCGGGTGTACCCTCATACTTCGCTGAACTCCTCAAAGGGGGTAATTCGTTTCCCCGAATTGGAGAATTGCAGCGAGGAGGAGATTCTCGAAGGCACAAGATCTCAAGGAGTAACTGCAATAAAACGATTCAAAGTTAAACGAAACGGAGAGTTAAAAAACACAAACACCTTTGTTTTTACATTCAATACATCAGTTCTACCAAAAACAATAAAAGTAGCATACTTTAGAGTCAACGTAGAAGTCTACATACCAAATCCTTTGCGTTGTCATCATTGCCAGAAATATGGACACCATGAGGATAGGTGTTCTAAGGACCCTATCTGTTCGAAATGCGGTCAGGTAGCAGAACACCCAGAAAGTCAATGTAGAAACGAACTGCACTGTGTCAATTGTGGTGATAAACACAGTGCTGACTCTAAAGAATGCCAAGTTTGGCACAAAGAAAAAGAAATCTTACGTCTTAAGTTTACCAGAAATATTTCTTTCATTGAAGCGCGGAAACTTGTTGAGGCCCCAACTCCAATTCCTGGAATCAGTTATGCCAACATCACCCAGTCTTCTATGAAAAAGGTTTCTGTGGTTGATACTGCCACTCAAACCGATCCGATCAATATTCTCGACTCTGCAGTTCAATCAAGTTCAACAAACACAAACAGCCAAACAGAAGATCTGCAGAAACAAAAAGGTCAAACAAACACTACAAACAAAAATCAAACAAAGACACCTTCTGAAGAGAAAAAAGGAGATGGTGGCCTGAAAAAAGCCACCATTGAGATGATAAGAAAAGATTGGAAGAAACAACAACAGAAAGAAAGACAAGCAAGAAGTCAATCATCTCCACCTACGAAAGAAACAAAATCAAAATCTAGTCAAGGAACACAAAGACCAAGCACATCAAACAGAGAACGAAAAGGTTCAAATAATGTTATTCAACAACATAACAGGTTCGGATCTTTGAGTGACAGTAGCGATGATATGGAGTTAGGAGAAGCTCCAGATCGCCCACGAACTAACAGAAATAGATCGAGATCATCAGAACATTCACACGTCAACAATAGTAATAATAGATCAAAATCACCAATAACATATCCTTAGTTGCTAGTCTAACTAAAATCTAACAACTCTAAAATGAATTCAAATCACAAAATAATACAATGGAACTGTCGAGGTCTAAAGTCAAACTATAACGAGATCTTATTACTTTTATCCTTATTGAATCCATCAGTTTTTTGCTTGCAAGAAACTTTTTTAAAAACTGATGATCAATTAAATATCAGAGATTTCAATACATACAATTATATATATTCAGAAGGCCAGAGGCCGTCTGGTGGAAGCTCAATCTTAGTTCACTCTTCATGTCCGCAGCGAGAAATTAAACTTGTAACCAATCTTCAAGCCGTTGCGGTTTCTGTTACTTTAGATAAAGAAATTACTATTTGTTCTGTGTATATACCTCCGAATTTTCATTTAGAGACCGAACATTTAGACATTTTACTGAAACAACTCCCTTCACCCTGTATACTAGTTGGTGACTTCAATGGTCACAATATCCTTTGGGGATGTAAAGATAACAACCCTAAAGGTAATATTATTGAAGACTTTATAACCAAAAACGATCTTTGTCTTATGAATGACAAATCTCACACTTATCTCCATCCTGCAACAGGAAAATTTTCTTCTTTAGATCTTTCCATATGTCACCCATCTCTCCTGCTGGACTTCGACTGGACGGTCAGTGAAGACCAACATGGAAGTGATCACTTCCCTGTTATTATTGAAAGCGTAAATAATTCCACGAATGATCACAACGCAAAGTGGAAACTAAATAAAGCAAATTGGGAAGTATATTACTCATTATGCGAAGAAAGTCTCAAAATAGATCAGTTTGACAATTCCTTGGACCCTCTAGATGATTTTACTTCTTCTCTTCTTGACATAGCTAATAAAAGTATACCGAAAACCTCGACAAATCCAAAGAAAAGCAAGCCATGGTACAATGATGAATGCAAAGATGCCATAAAACAGCGCAAGCAAGCATTATCAAAGTTCTGCAGATATCCAACAAAGGAGAACCTGAATAAAGTAAAGAATTTCAGAGCAAAGGCTCGTCGAACAATAAAGGCCTCCAAACGCAAATCATGGAAATCTTACGTTTCGAATTTAAATTATAAAACTCCAATTAAAAAGGTTTGGGACATGATACGAAAAATATCTGGTAAATCAAAATCACCCAGTTTCACCCACTTAAATACAAAACGTGGAACAAAGGCCACATCAAAGGAAGAGATAGCAAACACACTTGGCGAAACTTTTTTGGATAATTCTTCATCTCGGAATTATTCAGAGAAGTTTCAAAACATCAAAAAACAAGAAGAAAAAATCAAACTTAATTTCACCTCTTCAAATACTGAAGAATATAACAGCCTGTTTAACATTACAGAACTTAAAGATGCTATCGCAGTATCAAAAGATACAGCTACAGGCCCTGATGACATCCATTACCAGATGCTTAAACACCTTCCGGAAACCGCCCTTGACACACTTTTACATATTTTCAACGGTATATGGACAACAGGAGTTTTTCCAGAAAGCTGGCGTTTGGCCACAATTATACCTATTCCCAAACCAGGGAAAGATCATGCAGAACCAACAAACTACAGACCAATAGCGCTAACAAGTTGCCTTTGCAAAACACTAGAGAGAATGATTAACAAACGACTTGTTTGGTACTTAGAATCTAACAATCTTATAACAAAACTTCAGTCGGGATTCCGAGCTGAACGTAGTACCAGTGATAATTTAGTTAGACTAGAAACTTTTATCCGTGATGCTTTTATCAAACGAGAACATGTAGTCGCTGTATTTTTCGATTTGGAAAAAGCCTATGATACCACTTGGCGATATGGAATTTTAAAAGACCTACATAACTTTGGTATGAAAGGAAGACTACCAAACTTTATTAAAAGTTTTCTTGAAGATCGTACAATACAAGTGCGTGTAGGATCGACCCTGTCTGATCTCTATGATCAAGAACAGGGCGTTCCTCAAGGAGCAATACTTTCAACCACGTTATTTAACGTGAAATTAAACGATATTATAAACTGCCTGGATTACAAAACAGATGCTTCTTTGTACGTTGATGATTTCTGTATTTGTTTTCGCTCGAAAAATATGCGCACAATAGAAAGACATCTACAGCAATGTCTAAATAGAATTGAAGACTGGGCAACTAGAAATGGCTTTAAATTTTCCAAATCGAAAACTCAGTGCGTTCATTTCTGTCAGCAACGGAAAATACACAACGATCCATCGCTCTACATATATGGATCTCAAATACCAGTTGTTGCTGAATCAAAATTTCTTGGGGTTATATTTGATAAAAAACTCTCCTTCATACCCCATATAAAATACTTGAAAGCGAAATGTTTAAAAACATTAAACCTTTTAAAAGTTTTATCTCACACAAGTTGGGGAGCGGACAGAACAACTCTTCTTCACCTGTATCGTTCTTTAATTCGATCAAAACTTGATTATGGGTCCATCGTATATGGATCTGCTAGAAAATCTTATCTACAGATGTTAGACACTGTACATAATCAAGGACTTCGTTTAGCATTGGGAGCTTTTCGTACATCTCCAGTATCGAGTCTTAACGTGGAAGCAGATGAGCCATCGTTATGGCTACGCAGAGAAAAATTGTCTCTTCAGTATGCCATCAGACTTGCTGCTAACCCATCTAACCCTGCTTTTGAAGTCACATTTCCACCACAATTTCATGAATATTATGAAAGAAAACCTAACGCTATTAAATCCTTCGGCCTTCGTATAGCACCACTTTTAGAATCTACTAATATTAACATTAAAAACATTCAAAAACACTCGTTTTCTGATATTCCATCCTGGTGCATTACTAAACCAAATATTCTTTTCGATTTACACAACAGCAAAAAGTCACTTTCTGATTCACATCTCATGAAACAAAACTTCCAAGAATTACAGTCGCGACTTTCAGATTATCAACACATCTACACTGATGGCTCAAAAGTTGAAGATAAGGTTGGCTGTGCGTTTATATCGGGCAACAACCATGAAAAGATCCGTCTTCCTGATGGCTCATCTATTTTCACTGCTGAATCCAAGGCTATTGATATAGCTTTGGATTACGTGCTGAATAACTCTTTAGAGAACAAATTCGTTATTTTCTCGGACTCCCTTTCTGTTTTGAAATCTCTAAATCACACAGCTTCAAAAAATCCCAAAATCCAGAACGTGATAGAAAAACATCACGAGTTATCAAAAACTAAGGAAATTTTATTCTGTTGGCTCCCCAGCCATGTTGGCATAAAAGGTAACGAGGCTGCCGACGTAAAAGCAAAGGCCTCACTCGATCTAGAAATTTCGAATTTTAAACTTCCATGTACAGATTTTAAACCTTTTATCAACAGGTACATCTTATCCAAATGGCAGCTGTCATGGGACAGAGCGACATTCAATAAACTACATGAAATAAAACCGGTTCTTGGTAAAAATAACATTTATCGGTCATTAAGGCGAGAAGAAGTGGTTCTTACTCGTCTACGTATAGGTCATACTAGACTCACACATTCTTATTTACTCAAACGAGAAGATCAGCCATTTTGTATCAGCTGTAATGAACCTTTTACAGTAAAACACTTTCTGATCGATTGCATTGAATTCTCTCATATACGACGTCAATTCTTCCAAACAAATGACCTGAGATACTTATTTGAAAATGTACCAACTGATAACATACTTATGTTTTTAAAACACATCAATCTTTTTAACAAAGTATAACTGCTTTAGTTTTTAAATTCGTTCTAGTTTTACATTTGATGCATTTATGACTTATCATTATAATCGTTTCATTACAGAACCATGTTAGTTCACCATTTTGACGCAAATGACCCTCATGGGTTGATGCGTCGTTAAACCTGAACTCATCATCATCATCACAACTTTGGTATGAAAGGAAGACTACCAAACTTAATTAAAAGTTTTCTTGAAGATCGTACTATACAAGTGCGTGTAGGATCGACCCTCTCTGACCTCTATAATCAAGAGCAGGGCGTTCCTCAAGGAGCCATACTTTCAACCACTTTATTCAACGTGAAATTAAACGATATTATAAACTGTCTAGATAACAAGACAGATAGTTCTTTGTACGTTGATGATTTCTGTATATGTTTTCGCTCGAAAAATATGCGCACAATAGAAAGACGTCTACAGCAATGTCTAAACAGAATTGAAGACTGGGCAACAAGAAATGGCTTTAAATTTTCCAAATCGAAAACGCAGTGCGTTCATTTCTGTCAACAACGGAAAATACACAATGATCCAGCACTCAACATATATGGATCTCAAATACCAGTTGTTGCCGAATCAAAATTTCTTGGGGTTATATTTGATAGAAAACTCTCCTTCATACCCCATATAAAATACGTGAAAGCGAAATGTTTAAAAGCATTAAGCCTTTTAAAAGTTTTATCTCACACAAGTTGGGGTGCGGACAGAACAACTCTTCTTCATCTATATCGTTCTTTAATTCGATCAAAACTTGATTATGGGTCCATCGTATATGGATCTGCTAGAAAATCTTATCTACAGATGTTAGACACTGTACATAATCAAGGACTTCGTTTGGCATTGGGAGCTTTTCGTACGTCTCCAATATCGAGTCTTAACGTGGAAGCAGATGAGCCATCGTTATGGCTACGCAGAGAAAAATTGTCCCTTCAGTATGCCATCAGACTTGCTGCTAACCCTTCTAACCCTGCCTTTGAAGTCACATTTCCACCACAATTTCAGGAATATTATGAAAGAAAATCTAATGCAATTAAATCCTTCGGGCTTCGTATAGCACCACTTTTAGAATCTGCTAATATTAACACTAAAAACATCCAAAAGCACTCTTTTTCTGATATTCCATCCTGGTGCATTACTAAACCAACTATTCTTTTCGATTTACACAATAGCAAAAAGTCACTTTCTGATTCACATCTCATGAAACAAAACTTCCAAGAATTACAATCGCGACTTTGAGATTATCAACACATCTACACTGATGGCTCAAAAGTTGAAGAAAAGGTTGGCTGTGCATATATATCGGGCAGCCACCATGAAAAGATCCGTCTTCCTGATGGCTCATCTATTTTCACTGCTGAATCCAAGGCTATTGATATGGCTTTGGATTACGTTATGAATAATTCTTCAGATAACAAATTCGTTATTTTCTCTGACTCCCTTTCTGTTTTGGAATCTCTAAACCACACATCTTCAAAAAATCCCAAAATTCAGAACCTGATAGAAAAACACCACAAGTTATCGAAAACTAAGGAAATTATATTCTGTTGGCTCCCCAGCCATGTTGACATAAAAGGTAACGAGGCTGCCGATGTAAAAGCAAAGGCCTCACTCGAACTAGAAATTTCTTATTTTAAACTTCCATGTACAGATTTTAAACCTTTTATCAACAGGTACATCTTATCCAAATGGCAGCTGTCATGGGACAGAGCAACATTCAATAAACTACATGAAATAAAACCGGTTCTTGGTAAAAATACCATTTATCGATCATTAAGGCGAGAAGAAGTGGTTCTTACTCGTCTACGTATAGGTAATACTAGACTCACACATTCTTATCTGCTCAAACGAGAAGATCAGCCATTTTGTATCAGCTGTACTGAACCATTTACGGTGAAACACTTCCTGATCGACTGCATTGAATTCTCTCATGTGCGACATCAATTCTTTCAAACAAATGACCTGAGATACTTATTTGAAAATGTACCTGCTGATAATATACTGGTCTTTTTAAAACACATTAACCTTTTTAACAAAGTATAACTGCTTTAATTTTTGAATTCATTCTAGTTTTACATCTTATGCATATATGACTTATCTTTATAGCCGTTTCATTACAGAACCATGTTAGTTTACCATTTTGACGCAAATGACCCACATGGGTTGATGCGTCGTTAAACCTGAACTCATCATCATGATACTTGGTAGGAAGCATCAGGGTGACTTGTAGATGAAAAATAGCTAAAATCGTTCCGATCGGAAATCCAAGATGGCCGCCATGGCCGCCATCTTGAAAATCTATTTTTCGCTTCTTCTCCTGAACCGAAAGGCCAATTGACTCCAAACTTGCTAGGAACCATCACGGTGACTTATAGATCAAAAATAGCTAAAATGGTGCCGATCGGAAATCCAAGATGGCCGCCATGGCCGCCATCTTGAAAATCTATTTTTCGCTTCTTCTCCTGAACCAAAAAGCCATTTGACTCCAAACTTGCTAGGAAGCATCAGGGTGACTTGTAGATCAAAAATAGCTAAATTCGTGCCGATCGGAAATCCAAGATGGCCGCCATCTTGAAAATCTATTTTTTGCTTCTTCTCCTGAACAGAAAGGCAAATTGACTCCAAACTTGCTAGAAAGCATCAGGATGACTTGTAGATAAAAAATAGCTAAAATCGTACCGATGGGAAATCCAAGATGGCCGCCATCTTGAAAATCTATTTTTCGCTTCTGCTCCTAAACCCAAAAGCCTATTGACTCCAACCTTGGTAGGAGGCATTGGGGTGACTTATAGATCAAAAATAGCTAAAATCCTGCCTATTGGAAATCCAAGATGGCCGCCATGGCAGCCATCTTGAAAATCTATTTTTCGCTTCTTCTCCTGAACCGAAAGGCCAGTTGACTCCAAACTTGGTAGGAAGCATCGGGGTGACTTGTAGATAAAAAATAGCATATCATGCCGATCGTAAAACCAGGATGGGCGCCATCGCAGCCATCTTGAAAATCTATTTTTCGCTTCTTCTCCTGAACAGAAAGGCCAGTTGACTCGTTACTTGGTAGGAAGCATTTGGGTGACTTGTAGATCAAAAATAGCTAAAATCATGCCGATCGTAAATCCAAGATGGCCGCCATGGCAGCTATCTTGAAAATCTATTTTTAGCTTCTTCTCCTAAACCCAAAAGTCACTTAACTCGAAACTTAGTAGGAAGCATCAGGGTGACTTGGTAAATCAAATATAGCTAAAATCGTTCTGATCAGAAATCCCAGATGGCCACCATGGTCGCCATCTTGAAAATCTATATTTGGCTCCTGCTCCTGCACCGAAAGGCCAATTGACTCCAAACTTCGTAGGAGACATTTGCGTGACTTGTAGATCAAAAAAAAGCTAAACTTGTGCCAACCGGATATCCAAGATGGCCGCCATGGCAGCCATCTTGAAAATTTATTTTTCGCCTCTTCTCCTGAACTGAAAGGCCAGTTGACTTGAAACTTGGTAGGAAGCATTGGGGTGACTCGTAGATCAAAAATAGCTAAAATTGTGCCGATCGTAAATCCAAGCTGGCTGCCATTTAGAATTTGTCCAAATGATCATGCTCAATTGACTGGCATGCCATATATCTTCTTCAAAATAAAGAACTGCTTAAATGATGATCTTTTCATTAGTTGCGATGACAGGATTGGAAAAATGTTGCATAACATCTGCGTATCTGCAGTGGCTATGTCACTCAGGTGAGCGACCCGTGGCCCGTGGGCCTCTTGTTGTCTTTTTCTGTTTCGAAGTCGTTCCATATGACGTGTGCGTGTCCGATGTCGTGGTGTATGTGTAAGATTAGTGACGTGTTGGACTCTTTTAGTCTGTACATGTGTTTGGGTGGTCTTACTTCTTATTCTGGTTGTTTGTAGTCTGCTATGTTGAATTGTAGTAGGTGGACGTGTATTTGTGTCCATGGGTTTGGTTTTGTTCTTATGTGGTGGGGGGGGGGGGGGGGGGAGTTGTGATATGTCGACCTGCGCGTGTCCCCATGTTTTGAGTTGTATTCTCGTTCGGTCTTCGTCAGGTATGCTATAGGATATGGGGAAATATTGCCCGTAGAAATCTTTTGAGTCTGTTCCTGATGTTTTGAATGATCTTGATTGTTTTTGAAGTTGGTGGGTTTTTTCTGGTGGTTTTCCTTGTGTCGATAACGAATCGTATAGTTCTCTGGCTTGTTCTAGTCTGTTTGGTATTCCTTGTAGTGCTATTAGCGCTAATTCTAATCTCTTTATGGTTTGTCTTATGGTTGTGTATTGTCTTATCGGTAGAACTCTTGTTGGGTCGCCTGGCTGTCTTTCGTAGTTCATGTTTTGGTTTCATTACTCCGAGTCGCTTGCTCCGTAGATGGTTCTGGGTTTCCAGAGTCCGGAAGGATCGTCTAGTGGGTCGTTGTCTTTGTTTTGGTCTCTTTCGTTTTGTTGGCCTCTTATGACTTGGGTTGTTGTGGATTCGTCTAGGTCTGTGTCTGCTGCTATTGTTCCAGTGTCTGTGTTTACCCTGTAATAGTTGGGAAATATGGGTGTTCCAGTGCTGTCCCCTGGGTATTAAACTTTCCGCCTTGTCGAGGCCCTGGGGGCTCAATTCCCACTGGGAACGTTGCTAGCTTGGTGAGCAGTAATTGTCCCCTTTGGGAAGAGCGAAGAGGAAATACCACCCGTTTGCCGTGGGTGGCAACCCGTAAGCCGGAAGAAGGGATCCTGGAGGTTGAGAGTTATTGGGAGTTTGTTCTCTCCTGATGGCTCAACACGCCTCTTTGGCCTGGATTTCGGTGTAGAAGGGTGTCCGTGAGACCCGGCACGGTCAATCGGCTGGTCGCGTCAAGCCCTAGGAAAAACCTTTTCTTTCTCTTCCTTGTCTTTTGTATCATACTGATACTCACCGTTTGCCCATAATTCTTATTTCTCAATCTTTCCAATCCTAAGAAGGCGGCGGCTTAACGGGTCAATCGTGCAGCATTTTGCTCGTGCGAGTATATCTTCTGTGTATCTCTAGCACATGTGAGTAGGAAAGCCACTCCATTTATGTGTTCCCTCGTTGGGCTCCGTGGTGGGCGGAGAGCACGGAGGACGAATTTTAATACAACTTCATCATGGGTAATGATAAAAGAAAAAGAACTAAACAAACCCCAGACACTGATAATTCAGATTTTGACGAAAATTCTCAACCTCCAACTACCTCAACAAATGATACGTCTCATCAACATTTTCCACGCTTCATTTTAGTTGAAAGCAAAGAAGAGGGCAGACAGATAACATCTCTGTCTCCTTTTTTGATACAAAAGGTCATACAGAGTATAGCTGGTGAACCGGAAAACATAAAAAAACTAAACAGATCGAACCAGTTACTCATTGAGGTATCCAAGAAAGCCCATGCCGAGAATCTTCTTCGTGCACAGACTTTTCACGACTTGAAAGTCCGAGTATACCCCCATACCTCGCTTAATTCCTCAAAAGGGGTAATTCGTTGTCCCGAATTGAGGAATTGCGGCGAGGAGGAGATTCTCGAGGGCACAAAATCTCAAGGAGTTACTGGAGTAAAAAGATTCAAAATAAAACGAAACGGAGAGTTAAAAGACACAAACACCTTTGTTTTTACTTTCAATACGCCAGTTTTACCCAAAACGGTCAAAGTGGCATACTTTAGAGTCAACGTAGAAGTCTACGTACCAAATCCCTTGCGTTGTCATAATTGTCAAAAATATGGACACCATGAGGATAGGTGTTCTAAAGACCCTATCTGTTCGAAATGCGGTCAAACAGGAGAACACCTCGAAAGTAGATGTAGCAACGAATTACACTGTGTCAATTGTGGTGAAAAACACAGTGCTGACTCTAAAGAATGCCGAATTTGGCACAAAGAAAAGGAAATTCTACGTCTTAAGTTTACCAGAAATATTTCTTTCGTTGAAGCGCGGAAACTTGTTGAGACCCCCCCAACTCCAATACCTGGAATCAGTTATGCCAACATCACCCAGTCTTCTATGAGAAAGGTTTCCGTGGTTGATACTGCCACTCAAACTGATCCGATCACTATTCTCGACTCTGCAGTACAATCAAATACAACAAACACAAACAGCAAAACAGAAGATCTGCAGAAACAAAAAGGTCAAACAAACACCACAAACAAAAATCAAACAAAGACACCTTTTGAGGAGAAAAAAGGAGAGGGTGGCCTGAAAAAAGCCACCATTGAGATGATAAGGAAAGATTGGAAGAAACAACAACAGAAAGAAAGACAAGCAAGAAGTCATTCATCTCCACCTACGAAAGAAACAAAATCAAAATCTAGTCAAGGAACACAAAGACCAAGCACATCAAACAGAGAACGAAAAGGTTCAAATAATGTTATTCAACAACATAACAGATTCGGATCTTTGAGTGACAGTAGCGATGATATGGAGTTAGGAGAAGCTCCAGATCGCCCACGAACTAATAGAAATAGATCGAGATCATCAGAACAAAAACACGTCAACAATAATAGATCAAAATCACCAATAACATATCCTTAGTTGCTAGTCTAACTAAAATTTAACAACTCTAAAATGAATTCAAATCACAAAATAATACAATGGAACTGTCGAGGTCTAAAGTCAAACTATAACGAGATCTTATTACTTTTATCTTTATTGAGTCCATCAGTTTTTTGCTTGCAAGAAACTTTTTTAAAAACTGATGATCAATTACATATCAGAGATTTCATTACATACAATTATATATATTCCGAAGGCCAGAGGCCGTCTGGTGGAAGCTCAATCTTAGTTCACTCTTCATGTCCCCAGCGAGAAATTAAACTTGTAACCAATCTTCAAGCCGTTGCGATTTCTGTCACTTTAGATAAAGAAATTACTATTTGTTCTGTGTATATACCTCCAAATTTTCATTTAGAGACCGAACATTTAGACACTTTACTCAAACAACTCCCTTCACCCTATATACTAGTTGGTGACTTCAATGGTCACAATATCCTTTGGGGATGTAAAGATAACAACCCTAAAGGTAATATTATTGAAGACTTTATAATCAAAAACGATCTTTGTCTTATGAATGACAAATCTCACACCTATCTCCATCCTGCAACTGGAAATTTTTCTTCTTTAGATCTTTCCCTATGTCATCCATCTCTTCTGCTGGATTTCGATTGGACGGTCAGTGAAGATCAACATGGAAGTGACCACTTCCCTGTTATTATTGAAAGCGTAAATAATTCCACGAACGATCACAACGCAAAGTGGAAACTAAATAAAGCAAATTGGGAATTGTATCACTCATTATGTGAAGAAAGTCTAAAAATAGATAAGTTAAACAATTCCTTGGATCCCCTAGATGATTTTACTTCTACTCTTCTCGATATCTCTAACAAAAGTATACCGAAAACCTCGACAAATCCAAAGAAAAGCAAGCCATGGTACAATGATGAATGCAAAGATGCCATAAAACAGCGCAAGCAAGCATTATCAAAGTTCTGCAGATATCCAACAAAGGAGAACCTGAATAAAGTAAAGAATTTCAGAGCAAAGGCTCGTCGAACAATAAAGGCCTCCAAACGCAAATCATGGCAATCTTACGTTTCGAATTTAAATTATAAAACTCCAATTAAAAAGGTTTGGGACATGATACGAAAAATATCTGGTAAATCAAAATCACCCAGTTTCACCCACTTAAATACAAAACGTGGAACAAAGGCCATATCAAAGGAAGAGATAGCAAACACACTTGGGGAAACTTTTTGGGATAATTCTTCATCTCGGAATTATTCAGAGAAGTTTCAAAACATCAAAAAACAAGAAGAAAAGATCAAACTTAATTTCACCTCTTCAAATACTGAAGAATATAACAGACTGTTTAACATTACAGAACTTAAAGATGCTATCGCAGTATCAAAAGATACAGCTACAGGCCCTGATGACATCCATTACCAGATGCTTAAACACCTTCCCGAAACCGCCCTTGACACACTTTTACATATTTTCAACGGTATATGGACAACAGGAGTTTTTCCAGAAAGCTGGCGTTTGGCCACAATTATACCTATTCCCAAACCAGGGAAAGATCATGCAGAACCAACAAACTACAGACCAATAGCGCTAACAAGTTGCCTTTGCAAAACACTAGAGAGAATGATAAACAAACGACTTGTTTGGTACTTAGAATCTAACAATCTGATAACAAAACTTCAGTCGGGATTCCGAGCTGAACGTAGTACCAATGATAATTTAGTTAGACTAGAAACTTTTATCCGTGATGCTTTTATCAAACGAGAACATGTAGTCGCTGTATTTTTCGATTTGGAAAAAGCCTATGATACCACTTGGCGATATGGAATTTTAAAAGACCTACATAACTTTGGTATGAAAGGAAGACTACCAAACTTTATTAAAAGTTTTCTTGAAGATCGAACAATACAAGTGCGTGTAGGATCGACCCTGTCTGATCTCTATGATCAAGAACAGGGCGTTCCTCAAGGAGCCATACTTTCAACCACGTTATTCAACGTGAAATTAAACGATATTATAAACTGTCTGGATTACAAAACAGATGGTTCTTTGTACGTTGATGATTTCTGTATTTGTTTTCGCTCGAAAAATATGCGCACAATAGAAAGACATCTACAGCAATGTCTAAATAGAATTGAAGACTGGGCAACTAGAAATGGCTTTAAATTTTCCAAATCGAAAACTCAGTGCGTTCATTTCTGTCAACAACGGAAAATACACAACGATCCAGCGCTCTACATATATGGATCTCAAATACCAGTTGTTGCTGAATCTAAATTTCTTGGGGTTATATTTGATAAAAAACTCTCCTTCATACCCCATATAAAATACTTGAAAGCGAAATGTTTAAAAGCATTAAACCTTTTAAAAGTTTTATCTCACACAAGTTGGGGAGCGGACAGAACAACTCTTCTTCACCTGTATCGTTCTTTAATTCGATCAAAACTTGATTATGGGTCCATCGTATATGGATCTGCTAGAAAATCTTATCTACAGATGTTAGACACTGTACATAATCAAGGACTTCGTTTAGCATTGGGAGCTTTTCGTACATCTCCAGTATCGAGTCTTAACGTGGAAGCAGATGAGCCATCGTTATGGCTACGCAGAGAAAAATTGTCCCTTCAGTATGCCATCAGACTTGCTGCTAACCCTTCTAACCCTGCTTTTGAAGTCACATTTCCACCACAATTTCAGGAATATTATGAAAGAAAACCTAACGCTATTAAATCCTTCGGCCTTCGTATAGCACCACTTTTAGAATCTACTAATATTAACATTAAAAACATTCAAAAACACTCGTTTTCTGATATTCCATCCTGGTGCATTACTAAACCAAATATTCTTTTCGATTTACACAACAGCAAAAAGTCACTTTCTGATTCACATCTCATGAAACAAAACTTCCAAGAATTACAGTCGCGACTTTCAGATTATCAACACATCTACACTGATGGCTCAAAAGTTGAAGATAAGGTTGGCTGTGCGTATATATCGGGCAGCCACCATGAAAAGATCCGTCTTCCTGATGGCTCATCTATTTTCACTGCTGAATCCAAGGCTATTGATATGGCTTTGGATTACGTTATGAATAACTCTTTAGAGAACAAATTCGTTATTTTCTCTGACTCCCTTTCTGTTTTGAAATCTCTAAATCATACATCTTCAAAAAATCCCAAAATCCAGAACGTGATAGAAAAACACCACGAGCTATCGAAAACTAAGGAAATTTTGTTCTGTTGGCTCCCCAGCCATGTGGGCATAAAAGGTAACGAGGCTGCCGACGTAAAAGCAAAGGCCTCACTCGGTCTAGAAATTTCGAATTTTAAACTTCCATGTACAGTTTTTAAATCTTTTATCAACAGGTACATCTTATCCAAATGGCAGCTGTCATGGGACAGAGCGACATTCAATAAACTACATGAAATAAAACCGGTTCTTGGTAAAAATAATATTTATCGGTCATTAAGGCGAGAAGAAGTGGTTCTTACTCGTCTACGTATAGGTCATACTAGACTCACAAATTCTTATCTACTCAAACGAGAAGATCAGCCATTTTGTATCAGCTGTAATGAACCTTTTACGGTAAAACACTTTCTGATCGATTGCATTGAATTCTCTCATGTACGACGTCAATTCTTCCAAACAAATGACCTGAGATACTTATTTGAAAATGTATCAAATGATAGCATACTTATGTTTTTAAAACACATCAATCTTTTTAACAAAGTATAACTGCTTTAATTTTTAAATTCGTTCTAGTTTTACATTTTATGCATTTATGACTTATCATTATAATCGTTTCACTACAGAACCATGTTAGTTCACCATTTTGACGCAAATGACCCTCATGGGTTGATGCGTCGTTAAACCTGAACTCATCATCATCATCCAGTGCTGTCAACCAGTATGCTGGAGTCCCCGTATGATTTGGTCTTAAGTCTTTTTGCTCCTGTTGGTGTTGGTTTGGGTGGCTGTGGTTTTCTCTTGTATCTGAATGGTATTTTCTTGGGTGTCGATGTTGTTGGATCGTGTATTGTTGTTTCTATTTGTGCGTTGTTTGTGGCCGGTGTCGTGTCTGGATCGAAGTATTGGGCTAGTTGTGATGACAGGCTTTCTGCTATGTTGACTTGTGGTAGTCTTGGTGGTTCCAGTTTCTGTGGGTTGTTTTCTACTTGGAGCGTTTCTTCGTTGTGGTTGTAGGAGAGTCCTACTCCGTACATGGTTAGTAGTCTTGGTCTGTTGAAGTTGAAGTATTCTTCTGGTACTGCTGATGCGTGCCAGTTTGTTTCGGTTTGGCTGAGTTGTTCCGCTTGTCCCTGTATCTGTAGTGCGTTGAATCCACAGTCTATCTTGGTCTGGTACTCTATTTCGCAGGAGTAGGTTACTTTTATCTTTGCTATTATTTTTATGGATCCTTGTTCGCTGTGGTAGTCTTCTATTTTTATCATCAGTGGTTTTGTCTCGTCGAGGAAGTTGTGGTTCACCAGTGTTGCGTAGTTTGCTTCTATGCTTCCTGTTGTTGTCGATGCCTGTCTTGGCATGAATCTGTTTGCGAAGGCGACGTCTTTGAGTTCTGTGGTGTTGAATCTTCCTAGGGGGTACCATCTGCACTTTGCGCTGTCGTACGTGGTGTCGTATTTGAAGGACTGTCCTGCTTTTATTTTGCTGATTTCTAACATTCCGTTTACTTCTGTTATGAGTGTTCCTAGTGGCTGGTTCGCTGTGTCTATCATGCTGTGTGTGAAGTCTTTTCCTAGGTCTACTTGGCATCTCTTTAGCATTCCCATCTGCTGGCTTGTCGGCATTGGTACGTGCATGTTTTCGTTTACGTCGTATAGGCTGCCGTTTACTTCTGTGGGTCTTATTCCTCTGAGTCTGAAGAGTCGGTTTGGGTCTGTGTATATCCATAGTGATGGGTTGTTTATGAACTGGCTTTGTACTGTGGTTGTGACTCCGTTTACGCTTTCTTGTATGGGTTGTATTTCTGATATTTTTACTGCGTGTTTTAGTATTCTGAATGCTGATGCGTTTCTCCATCCGTCTAGCCAGTCTGCTGGTCTCATGGAAGTTCTGCAGTTGTCGTAGGGTATGTACTGTGCTCCGAAGTCTACGTTTATGGATGGTAGTCCTTGTGTGTTTATGTAGTGGTGTACTCCTCTTCTGTCTGGGTTGTTTGATACGTAGTGCCAGAATGTTTTTGTGTATGTTTTTGTGAATGTGCTTGTTGTGCTCTGTTTGTGTACTTTTTCTGGCTTGTCTTCTTGTTGTGCTCCTGGTCCTGTGTTTCCTTGACTTGGTGTTGTAGACGGTGTCGACGTTTCCGTTTCGTCCATGTCCGTTTCGGTTCTTGCTGGTGGGTCTGGATTATCTGTGGACATTTTGAAATGAAATGAAATAAAGAAAGATTTTTTTCTTACCTTAGATAGTGAAGAATGTTTGTCTGATTTTCAGCTGTGTGGTCCATATAATTGTTCTTGTTTGCTTGCTCTCTAGTCCTGTGATAGTTATCAGTGGCTTTCCTTGCAGGTATACTTTGAGAATTACTATGTTGAATTCTCTGTTGAAGAAACGTGTACACTGTTCGAATGTTAGCATTGTAATGGCGTCCGGTTGTTTGTTTTTTCTCTTTGTCGTGTTCTGATTGGTCGGGTTTTTTTTCGTTGTTATGTAAACAAGTTGGTTTGTTTCGTTGTTTTTCGGAATTTAGTCTTGTTGTAGTTGTTTCCCTTTTGTTGTCTCGTAGGGATTGGACTAACTTTTCTTACACATTAGCGTTGGTCATTTTGATTACTCCAATTCGTCCTATAATTTGTATGCGGTTTATATGTAACCGCCCTTGACACACTTTTACATATTTTCAATGGTATATGGACAACAGGAGTTTTTCCAGAAAGCTGGCGTTTGGCCACAATTATACCTATTCCCAAACCAGGGAAAGATCATGCAGAACCAACAAACTACAGACCAATAGCGCTAACAAGTTGCCTTTGCAAAACACTAGAGAGAATGATAAACAAACGACTTGTTTGGTACTTAGAATCTATCAATCTTATAACAAAGTTTCAGTCGGGATTCCGAGCTGAACGTAGTACCAATGATAATTTAGTTAGACTAGAAACTTTTATCCGCGATGCTTTTATAAAAAAAAAAAACAACATGTAGTCGCTGTATTTTTCGATTTGGAAAAAGCCTATGATACTACTTGGCGATACGGAATTTTGAAAGACCTGCACAAGTTTGGTCTAAAAGGAAGACTACCAAACTTTATTAAAAGTTTTCTTGAAGATCGTACTATACAAGTGCGTGTAGGATCGACCCTCTCCGACCTCTATGATCAAGAGCAGGGCGTTCCTCAAGGAGCCATACTTTCAACCACTTTATTCAACGTGAAATTAAACGATATTATAAACTGCCTGGATTACAAGACGGATGGTTCTTTGTACGTTGATGATTTCTGTATTTGTTTTCGCTCGAAAAATATGCGCACAATAGAAAGACATCTACAGCAATGTCTAAACAGAATTGAAGACTGGGCAACAAGAAATGGCTTCAAATTTTACAAATCGAAAACTCAGTGCGTTCATTTCTGTCAACAACGGAAAATACACAATGATCAAGCACTCTACATATATGGATCTCGAATACCAGTTGTTGCTGAATCAAAATTTCTTGGGGTTATATTTGATAGAAAACTCTCCTTCATACCCCATATCCCCTGGGTATTAAACTTTCCGCCTTGCCGAGGCCCTGGGGGCTCAATTCCCACTGGGAACGTTGCTAGCGTGGTGAGCAGTAATTGTCCCCTTTGGGAAGAGCGAAGAGAAAATACCACCCGTTTGCCGTGGGTGGCAGCCCGTAAGCCGGAAGAAGGGATCCTGGAGGTTGAGAGTTATTGGGAGTTTGGTCTCTCCTGATGGCTCAACACGCCTCTTTGGCCTGGATTTCGGTGTAGAAGGGTGTCCGTGAGACCCGGCACGGTCAATCGGCTGGTCGCGCCAAGCCCTAGGAAATATCTTTTCTTTCTCTTCCTTGTCTTTTGTATCATACTGATACTCACCGTTTGCCCATAATTCTTTTTTCTTAACCTTTCCAATCCTAAGAAGGCGGCGGCTTAACGGGTCAATCGTGCAGCATTTTGCTCGTGCGAGTATATCTTCTGTGTATCTCTAGCACAAGTGAGTAGGAAAACCACTCCATTGATGTGTTCCCTTGTTGGGCTCCGTGGTGGGCGGAGAGCATGGAGGACGAATTTTAATACATCTTTATCATGGGTTCTAATCGAAGAAAAAGAACTAAACAATGTTCAGAATCTGATATTTCAGATGGTAACGAAAGCACTCAACCTCCAACAACCTCTACCAAAGATACATCATCTCAACATTTTCCGCGTTTCATTTTAGTTGAAAGCAAGGAAGAAAACAAACCAGTAACATCTTTATCTCCGTTTGTAATACAAAAAGTCATTCAAAGTATAGCTGGTGAGCCGGAAAACATAAAGAAACTACACAGGTCGAATCAGCTACTCATTGAGGTATCCAGGAAAGCCCATGCCGAGAATCTTCTACGTGCACAGACTTTTCACGACTTGAAAGTTCGGGTGTACCCTCATACTTCGCTGAACTCCTCAAAGGGGGTAATTCGTTGCCCCGAATTGGGGAATTGCAGCGAGGAGGAGATTCTCGAAGGCACAAGATCTCAAGGAGTAACTGCAATCAAACGATTCAAAGTTAAACGAAACGGAGAGTTAAAAAACACAAACACCTTTGTCTTTACATTCAATACATCAGTTCTACCAAAAACAATAAAAGTAGCATACTTTAGAGTCAACGTAGAAGTCTACATACCAAATCCTTTGCGTTGTCATCATTGCCAGAAATATGGACACCATGAGGATAGGTGTTCTAAGGACCCTATCTGTTCGAAATGCGGTCAGGTAGCAGAACACACAGAAAGTCAATGTAGAAACGAACTGCACTGTGTCAATTGTGGTGAAAAACACAGTGCTGACTCTAAAGAATGCCAAGTTTGGCACAAAGAAAAAGAAATCTTACGTCTTAAGTTTACCAGAAATATTTCTTTCATCGAAGCGCGGAAACTTGTTGAGGCCCCAACTCCAATTTCTGGAATCAGTTATGCCAACATCACCCAGTCTTCTATGAAAAAGGTTTCTGTGGTTGATACTGCCACTCAAACCGATCCGATCAATATTCTCGACTCTGCAGTTCAATCAGGTTCAACAAACACAAACAGCCAAACAGAAGATCTGCAGAAACAAAAAGGTCAAACAAACACTACAAACAAAAATCAAACAAAGACACCTTCTGAAGAGAAAAAAGGAGATGGTGGCCTGAAAAAAGCCACCATTGAGATGATAAGAAAAGATTGGAAGAAACAACAACAGAAAGAAAGACAAGCAAGAAGTCAATCATCTCCACCTACGAAAGAAACAAAATCAAAATCTAGTCAAGGAACACAAAGACCAAGCACATCAAACAGAGAACGAAAAGGTTCAAATAATGTTATTCAACAACATAACAGGTTCGGATCTTTGAGTGACAGTAGCGATGATATGGAGTTAGGAGAAGCTCCAGATCGCCCACGAACTAACAGAAATAGATCGAGATCATCAGAACATTCACACGTCAACAATAGTAATAATAGATCAAAATCACCAATAACATATCCTTAGTTGCTAGTCTAACTAAAATCTAACAACTCTTAAATGAATTCAAATCACAAAATAATACAATGGAACTGTCGAGGTCTAAAGTCAAACTATAACGAGATCTTATTACTTTTATCCTTATTGAATCCATCAGTTTTTTGCTTGCAAGAAACTTTTTTAAAAACTGATGATCAATTAAATATCAGAGATTTCAATACATACAATTATATATATTCAGAAGGCCAGAGGCCGTCTGGTGGAAGCTCAATCTTAGTTCACTCTTCATGTCCGCAGCGAGAAATTAAACTTGTAACCAATCTTCAAGCCGTTGCGGTTTCTGTTACTTTAGATAAAGAAATTACATTTTGTTCTGTGTATATACCTCCGAATTTTCATTTAGAGACCGAACATTTAGACATTTTACTGAAACAACTCCCTTCACCCTGTATACTAGTTGGTGACTTCAATGGTCACAATATCCTTTGGGGATGTAAAGATAACAACCCTAAAGGTAATATTATTGAAGACTTTATAACCAAAAACGATCTTTGTCTTATGAATGACAAATCTCACACCTATCTCCATCCTGCAACTGGAAATTTTTCTTCTTTAGATCTTTCCCTATGTCATCCATCTCTACTGCTGGATTTCGATTGGACAGTCAGTGAAGATCAACATGGAAGTGACCACTTCCCTGTTATTATTGAAAGCGTAAATAATTCCACAAACGATCACAACACAAAGTGGAAACTAAATAAAGCAAATTGGGAATTGTATCACTCATTATGTGAAGAAAGTCTCAAAATAGATAAGTTTAACAATTCCTTGGATCCTCTAGATGATTTTACTTCTTCTCTTCTCGATATCTCTAACAAAAGTATACCAAAAACCTCGACAAATCCAAAGAAAAGCAAGCCATGGTACAATGATGAATGCAAAGATTCCATAAAACAGCGCAAGCAAGCATTATCAAAGTTCTGCAGATATCCAACAAAGGAGAACCTGAATAAAGTAAAGAATTTCAGAGCAAAGGCTCGTCGAACAATAAAGGCCTCCAAACGCAAATCATGGAAATCTTACGTTTCGAATTTAAATTATAAAACTCCAATTAAAAAGGTTTGGGACATGATACGAAAAATATCTGGTAAATCAAAATCACCCAGTTTCACCCACTTAAATACAAAACGTGGAACAAAGGCCACATCAAAGGAAGAGATAGCAAACACACTTGGTGAAACTTTTTTGGATAATTCTTCATCCCGGAATTATTCAGAGAAGTTTCAAAACATCAAAAAACAAGAAGAAAAAATCAAACTTAATTTCACCTCTTCAAATACTGAAGAATATAACAGCCTGTTTAACATTACAGAACTTAAAGATGCTATCGCAGTATCAAAAGATACAGCTACAGGCCCTGATGACATCCATTACCAGATGCTTAAACACCTTCCCGAAACCGCCCTTGACACACTTTTACATATTTTCAACGGTATATGGACAACAGGAGTTTTTCCAGAAAGCTGGCGTTTGGCCACAATTATACCTATTCCCAAACCAGGGAAAGATCATGCAGAACCAACAAACTACAGACCAATAGCGCTAACAAGTTGCCTTTGCAAAACACTAGAGAGAATGATAAACAAACGACTTGTTTGGTACTTAGAATCTAACAATCTTATAACAAAACTTCAGTCGGGATTCCGAGCTGAACGTAGTACCAATGATAATTTAGTTAGACTAGAAACTTTTATCCGTGATGCTTTTATCAAACGAGAACATGTAGTCGCTGTATTTTTCGATTTGGAAAAAGCCTATGATACCACTTGGCGATATGGAATTTTAAAAGACCTACATAACTTTGGTATGAAAGGAAGACTACCAAACTTTATTAAAAGTTTTCTTGAAGATCGTACAATACAAGTGCGTGTAGGATCGACCCTGTCTGATCTCTATGATCAAGAACAGGGCGTTCCTCAAGGAGCAATACTTTCAACCACGTTATTCAACGTGAAATTAAACGATATTATAAACTGTCTGGATTACAAAACAGATGGTTCTTTGTACGTTGATGATTTCTGTATTTGTTTTCGCTCGAAAAATATGCGCACAATAGAAAGACATCTACAGCAATGTCTAAATAGAATTGAAGACTGGGCAACTAGAAATGGCTTTAAATTTTCCAAATCGAAAACTCAGTGCGTTCATTTCTGTCAACAACGGAAAATACACAACGATCCAGTGCTCTACATATACGGATCTCAAATACCAGTTGTTGCTGAATCAAAATTTCTTGGGGTTATATTTGATAAAAAACTCTCCTTCATACCCCATATAAAATACTTGAAAGCGAAATGTTTAAAAGCATTAAACCTTTTAAAAGTTTTATCTCACACAAGTTGGGGAGCGGACAGAACAACTCTTCTTCACCTGTATCGTTCTTTAATTCGATCAAAACTTGATTATGGGTCCATCGTATATGGATCTGCTAGAAAATCTTATCTACAGATGTTAGACACTGTACATAATCAAGGACTTCGTTTGGCATTGGGAGCTTTTCGTACATCTCCAGTATTGAGTCTTAACGTGGAAGCAGATGAGCCATCGTTATGGCTACGCAGAGAAAAATTGTCTCTTCAGTATGCCATCAGACTTGCTGCTAACTCTTCTAACCCTGCTTTTGAAGTCACATTTCCACCACAATTTCAGGAATATTATGAAAGAAAACCCAACGCTATTAAATCCTTCGGCCTTCGTATAGCACCACTTTTAGAATCTACTAATATTAACATTAAAAACATTCAAAAACACTCTTTTTCTGATATTCCATCCTGGTGCATTACTAAACCAAATATTCTTTTCGATTTACACAACAGCAAAAAGTCACTTTCTGATTCACATCTCATGAAACAAAACTTCCAAGAATTACAGTCGCGACTTTCAGATTATCAACACATCTACACTGATGGCTCAAAAGTTGAAGATAAGGTTGGCTGTGCGTATATATCGGGCAGCCACCATGAAAAGATCCGTCTTCCTGATGGCTCATCTATTTTCACTGCTGAATCCAAGGCGATTGATATGGCTTTGGATTACATTATGAATAACTCTTTAGAGAACAAATTCGTTATTTTCTCGGACTCCCTTTCTGTTTTGAAATCTCTAAATCACACAGCTTCAAAAAATCCCAAAATCCAGAACGTGATAGAAAAACATCACGAGCTATCGAAATCTAAGGAAATTTTGTTCTGTTGGCTCCCCAGCCATGTTGGCATAAAAGGTAACGAGGCTGCCGACGTAAAAGCAAAGGCCTCACTCGATCTAGAAATTTCGAATTTTAAACTTCCATGTACAGATTTTAAACCTTTTATCAACAGGTACATATTATCCAAATGGCAGCTGTCATGGGACAGAGCGACATTCAATAAACTACATGAAATAAAACCGGTTCTTGGTAAAAATAATATTTATCGGTCATTAAGGCGAGAAGAAGTGGTTCTTACTCGTCTACGTATAGGTCATACTAGACTCACACATTCTTATCTACTCAAACGAGAAGATCAGCCATTTTGTATCAGCTGTAATGAACCTTTTACGGTAAAACACTTTCTGATCGATTGCATTGAATTCTCTCATATACGACGTCAATTCTTCCAAACAAATGACCTGAGATACTTATTTGAAAATGTACCAAATGATAGCATACTTATGTTTTTAAAACACATCAATCTTTTTAACAAAGTATAACTGCTTTAATTTTTAAATTCGTTCTAGTTTTACATTTTATGCATTTATGGCTTACCATTATAATCGTTTCACTACAGAACCATGTTAGTTCACCATTTTGACGCAAATGACCCTCATGGGTTGATGCGTCGTTAAACCTGAACTCATCATCATCATTCATACCCCATATAAAATACGTTAAAGCGAAATGTTTAAAAGCATTAAACCTTTTAAAGTTTTATCTCACACAAGTTGGGTGCGGACAGAACAACTCTTCTTCATCTGTATCGTTCTTTAATTCGATCAAAACGGTTTTCGGTCTGCTGGGCGTGATACAATGAAATTCAACAAGCGCAACTGTCCAAAATCCTTGCAGAATCAAAGGTTTGATGATGATGATGATTTTGGGTTTAACGACGCGTCAACCCGTGAGGGTCATTTGTGGTATATCAACGATTTAGTATTGGAAGGGCAGTTATGGGAAGTTATATATACAGGAAAAATATAAACTTAGAACGAATTTAAAAATTGAAAGTTATATTTTGTTAGAAGAGATTAATGTGTTTTATCTTGAAATAATTGTCTCATGTCGTTGGTGTGGAAGAAGTGGCGCCGCACATGAGCAAATTCAAAGCAGTCTATCAGAAAGTGTGTTACTGTAAATGGTTTATTACAGCTTATACAGAGTGGCTGATTTTCTCGTTTGAGCAGATAGGAGTGTGTGATTCTAGTATGACCTAAACGTAGACGAGTAAGAACCACATCATCTCGCCTTAATGGTCGGCCGATAATATTGTTGCCTAGAACAGGTTCAATTTCATAAGTTTATTGTACGTCACTCCATTCCATGACATTTGCCACTTTGACAAGATGTACTTGTTGATAAAAGGTTTAAAATCAATAAAAGGAACTTTGCGATTCGAGATGTCTAAAGTGAGGCTTTTGCTTTTACATCAGCAGCCTCGTTATCCTTTATGCCAATGTGACTTGGGAGCCAACAGAACAAAATTTCTTTTGTTTTCGATATTTCATGATGTTTTTCTATCGGGTTCTGAATTTTCATGTTTTTTTTTTTTTTTTGAAGATATGTGATTTTATGATTTCAAAACAGAAAGAGAGTCGGAAAAAATAACAAATTTATTGTTTAAGGAATTTCTGTTGATGTAATCCAAAGCCATATCAATGGCCTTGGATTCAGCAGTGAAAAAATCTGTTGATGTAATCCAAAGCCGTATCAATGGCCTCTCAGTGAAAATAGAGGAGCCATCAGAAAGGCGAATCTTTTCATGATGGCTGCCCGATACATACGCGCAGCCAACCTTATCTTCAACTTCGGAGCCGTCAGTGTAGATGTGTTGATATTCTGAATAGCGCGATTTTAGTTCTTGGAGTTTTGTTTTAGGAGATGGGAATCAGAAAGTGACTTTTTGTTGTTGTATAAATCGAATAGTACAATTGGTTTTGTAATGCACCAGGCTGGAATGTCAGAAATTGAGTGCTTTTTTAATGTTTTCTGGTTTTATATTAGAAGAGTCTAGAAGAGGTGCTATACGAAGGCCAAAGTATTGAATTGCAGTAGGTTTTCTTTCATAGAGTTCTGAAAGTTGTGGGGGAAATGTGACTTCCAAAGCAGGGTTAGAGGGGTTTACAGCTAACCTGATGGCATATTGAAGAGATAGTTTTTCCCTGCGTAGCCATAACGATGGCTCATCGGCTTCCACGTAAAGTCTACATAGTTACAGAATGATGTCTACTGCTGCTTACATGTATCTTAAAAAATAACTTACTTTATTGTTTATAATAAAGTATCTATAAACGTTTCTCTGTATTAAATTTGTAAAAACAGAAAACTATAACAACAACATCAACAGAAAACAAATATACATATTATATAAGAGTATTTCGTGCGAACTACTTATAAGTCCTGAGGCAGCCTGCAGATTTTTCAGAATAAAAGATTATAAGAGTGTCAGATAAGGTAAAATACTGATATTTCTCTACTCAAATACATTGTAAGCATTCATTGAAATTGTCTAAGTAAGGCAATTCTAATGAACACGCACAACATGTTCTGGTAGAGTACTAGAGAAATATGAAAAAATAAAAATTCCTCTAATAACTGACCCCTTGGAAACATGAAATCTATGACCGATTGTAGAAGAGGTAAAATAATGACACTTTTTCTTTTTTCTTCCCCAAGCATAGCGTTGTAAGTATTCATTACAACCATCTCAGTAAGACGATTCTAATGCATATTCACAAACATGTTCTGGCGGAGAAATAAGAAAAATAGCCCTCTAAAAACCCTTGGAAACACGAAATTTATAACTTAATTTCTTTTTTTCTTTTCCCAAACATGGCGTTGTTAGTATTCATTAAAACCATCTCAGCAAGATGATTCAAATGAATAATACTGAATAGTCACGAACATGTTCTGGTGGAGAAACAATTAAAATTATTCCTCTTAAAAACTCTTGGAAACATGAAATCCATTTTTCTCTTCCCAACCATGGCGTTGTAAGTATTCATGAAAACCATCTCAGCAAGACGATTCTAATGAATATTCACAAACATGTTCGGGCAGAAAAAATAAGAAAAAAAAGTTCCTCTAAAAACCCTTTGAAACACAAAATCTATAACTTTTTCTTTTTCTCTACCCAAACATGTTCTATAGGAGAAATAAGAAAAAATATTCCTCTAATAACTGAATCCAAGGAAACTCTAAATCTATGGCCTATTGTAGAAGAGACTGAATATTTTCACCTAGTGATGATTGTATAGACATCCTCATTACTCAGATAGCAGTTACCAACATCAACAAAAATATCTGATATATTTTTGGAAGAAACAGTTTGCCAGAAGATCTAACTAACAGTATATTAACCTATCGGGAGATCTTCTGTTTCTCTGTGGACATCGTCTTAAATCCGCTCTCTGAGGTGCTGCTATAGGTCTTCGTATTCTTTCACTATTGATAATATTAACTGTTTTCTCATATAAATGTATATATACATTAGCAAGGAGTCTTTCAGAAGCAGCATGTACAATTCAGAGAGACATAAGTATCATCTGGGTAATAATCCAAAACAATCCAAGGAGGAGAAGATATCCAATCGCGTCTACAAGATTAAATAAAGAAACATATCGCTTTCATGGGAATTGTTTGAACTGAGTTTAATTCTTCAACTTAGGGGGAACGGAGTTCACTCAGGTGCAGCCGTCTTCTTGCAAAGCAGCATTTCCGTCTATACTTGCATTAAATGATGAAAGTGAAGAGGATAATACAAGCCAAACCAGATGAAACAAATCCATAGGATGAATTTGTTAATGAGAGGAAAAAAAACAAAACAAAAAAAAAAAACAAAAAAAAAAAAAAAAAAAAAAAAACAAACAAAAAAAAAAACAGATGATGATAAATGATGATGAGTTCAGGTTTAACGACGCATCAACCCATGAGGGTCATTTGCGTCAAAATGGTAAACTAACGTGGTTCTGTAATGAAACGGTTATAATGATAAGTCATATATGCATAAAATGTAAAACTAGAACGAATTTAAAAATTAAAGCAGTTATACTTTGTTAAAAAGGTTGACGTGTTTTAAAAAGACAAGTATATTATCATCCGGTACATTTTCAAATAAGTATCTCAGGTCATTTAAAAACAGGAGAACACCTCGAAAGTAGATATAGCAAAGAATTACGGTTTTTAAAAACGTTTCTTGCAAGCAAACAACTGATGGACTCAATAAAGATAAAAGTAAAAAGATTTCATTATAGTTTGACCTTAGACCTCGACAGTTCCATTGTATTATTCTGTGATTTGAATTCATTTTAGAGTTGTTAGATTTTAGTTAGACTAGCAACTAAGAATATGTTATTGGTGATTTTGATCTATTATTACTATTGTTGACGTGTGAATATTCTGATGATCTCGATCTATTTCTGTTAGTTCGTAGGCGATCTGGAGCTTCTCCTAACTCCGTATCATCGCTACTGTCACTCAAAGATCCGAACCTGTTATGTTGTTGAATAACATTATTTGAACTTTTTTGTTCTCTGTTTGATGATGATGATGAGTTCAGGTTTAACGACGCATCAACCCATGAGGGTCATTTGCGTCAAAATGGTGAACTAACATGGTTCTGTAATGACATGATTATAATGATAAGTCATAAATGCATCAAATGTAAAACTAGAACGAATTTAAAAGCTGAAGCAGTTATACTTTGTTAAAAAGATTGATGTGTTTTAAAAACACAAGTATGTTATCAGTCGGTACATTTTCAAATAAGTATTTCGGGTCATTTGTTTGGAAGAATTGACGTCGCACATGAGAAAACTCAATGCAGTCGATCAGAAAGTGTTTTACCGTAAAAGGTTCATTACAGCTGATACAAAATGGCTGATCTTCTCGTTTGAGTAGATAAGAATGTGTGAGTCTAGTATGACCTATACGTAGACGAGTAAGAACCACTTCTTCTCGCCTTAATGACCGATAAATGTTATTTTTACCAAGAACCGGTTTTATATCATGTAGTTTATTGAATGTCGCTCTGTCCCATGACAGCTGCCATTTAGATAAGATGTACCTGTTGATAAAAGGTTGAAAATCTGTACATGGACGTTTAAAATTCGAAATTTCTAGATCGAGTGAGGCCTTTGCTTTTACGTCGGCAGCCTCGTTACCTTTTATGCCAACATGGCTGAGGAACCAACAGAACAAAATTTCCTTAGTTTTCGATAGCTCGTGATGTTTTTCTATCACGTTCTAGATTTTGGGATGATGATGATGATGATTTTATGCTTTACGACGCGTCAACCCATGTTGCGGGCCATTTGCGTCAAACAGGTAGTTACAGATAACGTCTTTAAATTAATATGTTGCTGAGATTAGTAAGAGAAGAATAAAGAAAATTAAAAATCTGTATGATTAAATTTTGTTGTATAAACGAATCATTTTTAAAAACAATATAATATTATCAACAGGCACATCTTGAAAAACTTGTTTCAAATTATTAACTCTGAAGAACATATTTCTTGTTTGTGAAAAGTCAACGCAATCAATGAGGATATGTTTGACAGTAAGGGGTTCGTTACAACCTATACATACTGGTTGTTCTTCACGTTGAAGATAGGAATGTGTCAATCTGGTATGCCCAATACGTAACCGGGTCAACACCACATCTTCTTTTCTGGACAATCGAGGTATGTATCTTTTTTTGCTTATATTAGGTTCAATAGCATGAAGTTTGTTAAAAACTGCACCGTTCCATGAGGTTTGAAATTTCGACAAAATGTACTTGTTGATAAATGGTTTAAAATTGTTAAAAGGAATCTTAAAATCTGAAGGAATTTGACTAAGCGATTCTTTAGCTTTTCTGTCAGCAGACTCATTGCCAGAAATACCGATATGACTTGGGAGCCAACATAATATAATTTCTTTCGACTTTGATATTTCATGAATCTTCTCAATAATTTTTTGAATTTGATGATTTTTTGACGACGTGTGATTAAGTGCTTTAAGAACAGAAAGTGAATCCGAAAAAATAACGAATTTTTTAAGCCTGCAGGTGGTTATATAATCCAAAGCCAAGTCGACTGCTTTGGCTTCTGCAGTGAAAATAGATGAACCATCTGGAAGACGCAAGGTTTGTTGAGCATCTTTAGATACGTATGCACAGCCAACTTTATCATCATCTTTTGAGCCATCAGTAAAGATATGTTGATAATCAGAAAAACGTGACTGTAATTCTTGAAAGTTTTGTTGGATTTGATTCCGACTTTTTACCATTTTGCAAATCAAATAAAACTGTGTGTTTCTTAACGCACCAAGATGGTAGGGTGGCCATATCATGTTCTTGTATGTTTTTAGGATGTATTTTTGAGCCTTCTAATAATGGTAATATACGTAATCCAAAAGGCTTAATGGCGTGAGGTTTGCTTTCGTATAAATCTGAAAATTGTGATGGGTAGGTAGTTTTGGAAGCAGGGTTATTCGGATTAGCAGCAAGTCTGATAGCGTATTGGAGAGCAAGTTTTTCTCTGCGTAATGCCAAGGATGGTTCATCTGCTTCTACATAAAGACTTGTAACCGGAGAAGTTTGAAAAGCTCCCAGAGCCAGACGAAGTCCTTGGTGATGAATCGTATCCAACTTTTGTAAATAGGACTTTCTGGCAGAACCATACACAACCGAACCATAATCCAGTTTGGATCTGATTAAGGAGCGATAAAGATTTAACAAGGTAACACGATCAGCTCCCCAACTTGTATGTGCTAAAACTTTTAACAGATTAAGAGCTTTCAAACATTTAGCTTTGATATGGGGTAAGAAAGATAGTTTTCGATCAAATATAACCCCAAGAAATTTGACTTCTTCGACAACTGGAATTTGAGATCCGTATAAGTATATATCTGGATGGTCGTATTTCTTTCGAAGATGACAGAAATGAACGCATTGAGTTTTTGACTTGGAAAATTTGAATCCGTTATTTGTAGCCCAGTCTTCTATTCTAGTTAAATTTTGCTGTAATTTCCTTTCTACAGTTCGCATGTTTTTTGACCGATAACATATACAAAAATCATCAACGTATAAAGAGCAATCTGTTTTGTCATCTAAACATTTCACGATATTATTAATTTTGATGTTGAATAATGTAGTTGAAAGAATGCTGCCTTGAGGAACACCCTGTTCTTGATCATAAAGGTCAGACAGGGTAGATCTAATTTGCACCTGTATAGTACGGTTTATCAAGAAAACTTTGAATAAAGCTGGGTAGACGTCCTTTTAATCCGCAATCATGTAAGTCTTTTAATATACCATAGCGCCAGGTGGTATCATAGGCTTTTTCCAAGTCGAAAAATATTGCTACAACATGTTCCTTTTTAATAAAAGCATTACGAATAAATGTTTCCAGTCTGATCAAATTGTCGTTGGTACTACGTTCAGTTCGGAAGCCCGACTGATATTCAGATATAAGATTATTGGATTCTAAGTACCAAAATTCTCTCATGTACGACGTCAATTCTTCCAAACAAATGACCTGAGATACTTATTTGAAAATGTACCAAATGATAGCATACTTATGTTTTTAAAACACATCAATCTTTTTAACAAAGTATAACTGCTTTAATTTTTAAATTCGTTCTAGTTTTACATTTTATGCATTTATGACTTATCATTATAATCGTTTCACTACAGAACCATGTTAGTTCACCATTTTGACGCAAATGACCCTCATGGGTTGATGCGTCGTTAAACCTGAACTCATCATCATCATCTAAGTACCAAACTAATCGTTTATTTATCATTCTTTCTAACGTTTTACACAGACAACTTGTAAGAGCTATTGGTCGATAATTTGTGGGTTCTGCGTGATCTTTTCCAGGTTTGGGAATTGGTACTATTGTAGCTAAGCGCCAAGTTTCTGGATACTCCCCTGTTTCCCAAATATTATTAAAAATAATCAAAAGAGTTTGAAGTGATTTTTTTGGAAGATGTTTCAACATCTGATCATGAATATCATCTGGACCTGTAGCGGTATCATGGGACTTTTCGATGGCTTCAACAAGTTCAGAGAGATTAAAAGGATTGTTATAGTTCTCATTGTAAGGCGATATTTGAAATTAAGTTTTCGTTTTTCTTGTTCTTTTTTGATAGTTTGGAATTTATTTGAATATTTTCTTGATGATGAATTTCTCATAAACGTACTTCCTAGAGTATCAGCAATGTCTTTCTTTGTAGAAGCTTTTTCTTCATCGTCAATATGAAGATGAGTATAATTGGGTGGTTTAAATTTACCAGATATTTTTCGTACCATATCCCAAACCTTTTTAATTGGTGTTCTATTGCTTATTTTAGAAATGTATGATCTCCAAGATTTTCGTTTTGAGGCTCTTACAGTTCTACGAGCTTTTGCTCTGAATACTTTTATATCATTTAATTTCTCTTTTGATGGATTCTTGCAGAATTTCGATAATGCTTGTTTACGTTGTTTAATAGCTTCTTTACAGTCATCATTAAACCATGGTTTGCTTTTCTTTGAATTAGTAGAGGTCTTAGGAATACACTTATTAGATATATTCATAAGTGATGCAGTAAAATCAGCAACAATATCAGATGAGTCACTGAAATGCTCTTCTGACAGTTCGTTATCACACATGGTATGAAACAACTCCCAGTTAGCTTTATTAAGTTTCCATTTTGGGTTATGATCATCGTCTGAACAAATGACACTTTCAATCAATACTGGGAAGTGATCACTTCCATGTTGATCGTCACAAACTGACCAATCATAGTCAAGCAGCAGGGACGGATGGCACAAGGATAGATCTAAAGAAGAGAAATGACCTGTTGCAGGATGAAGATATGTTTGAGATTTATCATTCATTAAACATAAATCATTTTTAGTAATAAAATTCTCAAGCACTTCACCTCTGTTATTATTATTTTTACACCCCCAAAGAATATTATGACCGTTAAAGTCACCTACTAATATGTAAGGTGAAGGAAGTTGCTTAAGCAACGATTCCAATTGTTCTGTCTTTAGTAAAAAAGATGGAGGAATATAAACAGAACAAATAGTGGTCTCCTTATCCAAGGAATCTGAAACTGCAACAGCTTGAAGTTCTGTCTTAAGTTTAATTTCTCTATGTGGAATACAAGATTTTACTAAAATAGAGCTTCCACCAGATGATCGTTGACCACCTGAATAAACATAATTATATGTATGAAAATCTTTGATATCTACGTTTTCATCCGGTTTCAGATGCTTTTCTTGCAAGCAAGACACAGATGGTCTTAGAAGAGTTAAAAGAAGTAATAACTCATTGTAATTTGCCTTAAGACCTCGACAATTCCACTGTATTATTTTATGTTTAAATACCATGGTTATTTATCAAATGGATGATAGTGTTATGAGACTGGGTTTATTCGAATAATTGTACCCTTTGGAACACCTGGAGGGGATTCTGCAAAGATCACAGAATCATCATCCTCAATGTCTTCAAAGACACTAACGGATTATCTGATGCTTTGGTCTGTTTACCATCAATCGCTGTTCTATCTTTACGTACAGTTTGAGCTCTCTGTCTTGGGCGATCACGTGCCATATCTCTTTTAATCATGTCGATTGTTCCTGGTTTCAATATTTTTTCTGTTTTTTTGTGGTGTCGTAAAAGTAATGTTTTTCTCACTGTCTTTACTGTTTGTATTTGTTTCTGTGAGGGTTGTAATAATCACAGGATCTGTTTGCGTTTGAGCATCTTTAGTTGGTTTCACTTGGGCGGATTTTGTCACGCTGGCATAAGTTGTGCTATCTGGCTTTTCTACCTTTTGTCGAGCTTCCTGGAAAGAGATGTTGTTCGTGTACTTTATTTTCATGATTTCTTTTTCTTTGTGCCAGGTTTGGCAATCACGTGAATTCGCAGCATGATTGCCAGAACAGTTGAAGCATTTTGACTTTCGTGTACATCTGTCAGAGTCCTCAGTATCATGTTGAGGCTCACCACAATTGACACAGATAGCTCGTCTGTTGCAATTGTCTTCATGGTGGCCAAACATTTGACATCTATAACACCGGAGTGGGTTCGGGATGTAAACTTCTACAGGTACTCGGAGATAACCGACTTTTGCTATTTTCGGTATTTCGGGTGTATTGAAAGTAAATACAAAAGTATTCGTGGGTCTTATCTGACCATCACGACGAACCTGAATTCTTCGAACCGCCAGTACACCTTGGTCTCTCATCTCCTCAACAATATGTTCGTTGGTACAGCCCTTAAGGGCCGGACAACGAACAATACCCTTGGAAGAATTGAGGGTATTGTGTAATTTAACTTGGCATTTCATGTCAAAGAATGTTGTTGTTTTTAACAGGTTTTTGATATGTGATTCACGTTCACATTCAACTAGCAAGTCACCCGATTTTAAATTTTTGATACTTTTTGGTTCACCAGCAATGCTTTTTGTGGTTTTAAAGTCACGAAAGGCGACAGTGAACATATAGATTTGTTGTCTTCAAGAGAGGATATGACAAGGAATCGAGATGTTTTTGATAGTGTTTCACGTGCTTGACTGGTTGATGGCTTTTGTGACGCTTGGTCATCAGATTCTGTGTCGGTAGAGGGTTTCTGTCTTTTTCCTTTTGTTTTATTCGTCATGTTGAAATAATTAAAATTTCTCTCCTCCATGCTCTCCACCCACCACGGAGCCCAACAAGGGAACATTTTATTGGAGCGGATTTCCTACTCATCAATGCTAGAGATACACAGACGAGATACTCGTACAACTATGAAAGCCATACGATTGACTCAATAAGCCGTCGCCTTCTAGGAATGAGAAAAGTTAAGAAAAAGATTATTGGCACATGGTCGGTATCAGTGCGATACAAAGGAAGGAAGAGAAAGAAAAGTGATTTCCTAGGGCTTGGCACGACCAGCCGATTATCCGTGTCGAGCCTACCACGGACACCCTTCTACACCGAATCAGAGGCCAAAGAAATGTGTTGAGACACCTGGAGATCCCTGGGGTGTCCCTCAATCTCCAGGATCCTCCTTTCCGGTTTACGGGTTGCCACCCACGGCAAACGTGGATTTTGGGATTTTTTTGAAGATGTGTGATTTAGAGATTTCAAAACAGAAAGGGAGTCCGAGAAAATAACGAATTTGTTCTCTATAGAGTTATTCATATTGTAATCCAAAGCCATATCAATAGCCTTGGATTCAGCAGTGAAAATAGATGAGCCATCAGGAAGACGGATCTTTTCATGGAGGCTGCCCGATATATACGCACAGCCAACCTTATCTTCAACTTTGGAGCCATCAGTGTAGATGTGTTGATAATCTGAAAGTCGCGACTGTAATTCTTGGAAGTTTTGTTTCATGAGATGTGAATCAGAAAGTGACTTTTTGCTGTTGTGTAAATCGAAAAGAATATTTGGTTTAGTAATGCACCAGGATGGAATATCAGAAAAAGAGTGTTTTTGAATGTTTTTAATGTTAATATTAGTAGATTCTAAAAGTGGTGCTATACGAAGGCCGAAGGATTTAATTGCGTTAGGTTTTCTTTCATAATATTCCCGAAATTGTGGTGGAAAGGTGACTTCAAAAGCAGGGTTAGAAGGGTTAGCAGCAAGTCTGATTGCATACTGAAGAGACAATTTTTCTCTGCGTAGCCATAATGATGGCTCATCTGCTTCCACGTTAAGACTCGATACTGGAGACGTACGAAAAGCTCCCAATGCCAAACGAAGTCCTTGATTATGTACAGAGTCTAACATCTGTAGATAAGATTTTCTAGAAGATCCATATACGATGGACCCATAATCAAGTTTTGATCGAATTAAAGAACGATACAGATGAAGAAGAGTTGTTCTGTCCGCTCCCCAACTTGTGTGAGATAAAAACTTTTAAAATGTTTATAATGCTTTTAAACATTTCGCTTTCAAGTATTTTATATGGGGTATGAAGGAGAGTTTTTAGCTCACCTGAGCATAAGCTCAGGGTGAGCTATTGTCATCACCCTATGTCCGTCGTCCGTCGTTCGTCGTCAACAATTAGTTTGTTAACACTCTAGAGGTCACAGTTTTGATCCAATCTTGATGAAACTTGGTCAGAATGTTTGCCTCTATGAAATCTAGGTCAAGTTCGATACTGGGTTACTTGGGGTCAAAAACTAGGTCACCAGGTCAAATCAAAGGAAAAACTTAACACTCTACAGGTCATAATTTTGTCCCAATCTTGATGAAACTTGCTCAAAATGTTTGCCTCTATTAAATCTAGGTCAAGTTCGAAACTGGGTCACTTGGGGTCAAAAACTAGGTCACCGGGCCAGATCAGCAGAAACCCTTGTTAACATTCTAGCGGTCAGATTTTTGAAGCAATCATCATGAATCTTGCTCAATATATTTGTCTTGATGATTTCTAGGTCAAGTTCGAAACTGGGTAACCTGGGGTCAAAAACTAGGTCACCTGGCCAGATCAGCAGAAAACCTTGTTAACACTCTAGCGGTCACATTTTTGAAGCAATCATCATGAATCTTGCTCAATATGTTTGTCTTGATGATTTCTAGGTCAAGTTCGAAACTGGGTCACTTGGGGTCAAAAACTAGGTCACCGGGCCAGATCAGCAGAAAACCTTGTTAACACTCTAGCAGTCACATTTTTGAAGCAATCATCATGAATCTTGCTCATTATGTTTGTCTTGATGAATAAACTGGGTCACCTGGGGTCAAAAACTAGGTCACCTAGCCAGATCAGCAAAAAACCTTAACACTAGCGGTCACATTTTTGAAGCAATCATCATGCATCTTGCTCAATATATTTGTCTTGATGATTTCTAGGTCAGGTCTGAAACTGGGTCACCTGGGGTCAAAAACTAGGTCACCTAGCCAGATCAGCAGAAAACCTTGTTAAAACTCTAGCAGTCACATGTTTGAAGCAATCATCATGAATCTTGCTCAATATGTTTGTCTTGATGATTTCTAGGTCAAGTTCGAAACTGGGACACTTGGGATCAAAAACTAGGTCACCGGGCCAGATCAGCAGAAAACCTTGTTAACACTCTAGCAGTAACATTTTTTAAGCTATCATCATGAATCTTGCTCAGTTTGTTTGTCTTGATGATTTCTAGGTCAAGTTCGAAACTGGGTCACTTGGGGTAAAAAACTAGGTCACCTGGCCAGATCAGCAGAAAACCTTTTTAACACTCTAGCAGTCACATTTTGGAAGCAATCATCATGAATCTTGCTCAAAATGTTTGTCTTGATGATTTATAGGTCGAGTTCGAAACTGGGTCACTTGGAGTCAAAAACTAGGTCACCGGGCCAAATCAGCAGAAAACCTTGTTAACACTCTAGCGGTCACATTTTTGAAGCAATAATAATGAAGCTTGCTCAAAATGTTTGTCTTGATGATTTCTAGGTCAGGTTCGAAACTGGGTCACGTGGTGTCAAAAACTAGGTCACCAGGCCAAACCTGCAGAAAACCTTGTTAACACTAGCGGTCACATTTTTGAAGCAATTATCATGAATCTTGCTCAAAATGTTTGTCTAGATGAGTTCTAGGATATGTTTGAAACTAGGTCATTTGGGGTCAAAAACTAGGTCACTGGAGTAAATCAGCAGAAAACCTTGTTAACACTCTAGCGGTCACATTTTTGAAACAAGCATCATGAATCTGGCTCAAAATGTTTGTCTTGATGATTTCTAGGTCGTTTGAAACTGGGTCACCTGGGGTCAAAAACTAGGTCACCTAGCCAGATCAGCAGAAAACCTTGTTAACACTCTAGCAGTCACATTTTTGAAGCAATCATCATGAATCTTGCTGAATATGTTTGTCTTGATGAGTTCTAGGTCAAGTTCGAAACTGGGTCGCTTGGTATCAAAAACTAGGTCACCGGGCCAAATCAGCAGAAAACTTTGTTATCATTTTGAACTTTGATCAGAATGTTTGCCTTGATCAGTTCTAGATCAGGCTCACAGTGCTATGTTGCTCAGGTGAGCGTTACAGGGCCATCATGGCCCTCTTGTTTATCAACTATAACCCCAAGAAATTTTGATTCAGCAACAACTGGTATTTGAGATCTATATATGTAGAGCGCTGGATCGTTGTGTATTTTCCGTTGTTGACAGAAATGAACGCACTGAGTTTTCGACTTGGAAAATTTAAAGCCATTTCTAGTTGCCCAGTCTTCAATTCTATTTAGACATTGCTGTAGATGTCTTTTTATTGTGCGCACATTTTTCGAGCGAAAACAAATACAGAAATCATCAACGTACAAAAAACCATCTGTTTTGTAATCCAGACAGTTTATAATATCGTTTAATTTCACGTTGAATAACGTGGTTGAAAGTATGGCTCCTTGAGGAACGCCCTGTTCTTGATCATAGAGATCAGAGAGGGTCGATCCTACACGCACTTGTATTGTACGATCTTCAAGAAAACTTTTAATAAAGTTTGGTAGTCTTCCTTTCATACCAAAGTTATGTAGGTCTTTTAAAATTCCAAATCGCCAAGTGGAATCATAGGCTTTTTCCAAATCGAAAAAATACAGCGACTACATGTTCTCGTTTGATAAAAGCATCACGGATAAAAGTTTCTAGTCTAACTAAATTATCATTGGTACTACGTTCAGCTCGGAATCCAGACTGAAGTTTTGTTATTAGATTGTTAGATTCTAAGTACCAAACAAGTCGTTTGTTTATCATTCTCTCTAGTGTTTTGCAAAGGCAACTTGTTAGCGCTATTGGTCTGTAGTTTGTTGGTTCTGCATGATCTTTCCCTGGTTTGGGGATAGGTATAATTGTGGCCAAACGCCAGCTTTCTGGAAAAACTCCTGTTGTCCATATACCGTTGAAAATATGTAAAAGTTTGTCAAGGGCGGTTTCGGGAAGGTGTTTAAGCATTTGATAATGGATGTCATCAGGGCCTGTAGCTGTATCTTTTGATACAGCGATAGCATCTTTAAGTTCTGTTATGTTAAACAGGCTGTTATATTCTTCAGTATTTGAAGAGGTGAAATTCTTCTTGCTTTTTTGATGTTTTGAAACTTCTCTGAATAATTCCGAGATGAAGAATTATCCAAAAAATTTCGCCAAGTGTGTTTGCTATCTCTTCCTCTGATGTGGCCTTTGTTCCACGTTTTGTATTTAAATGGATGAAACTTGGTGGTTTTGATTTACCAGATATTTTTCGTATCATGTCCCAAACCTTTTAATTGGAGTTTTACAATTTAAATTCCAAACGTAAGATTTCCATGATTTGCGTTTGGAGGCCTTTATTGTTCGACGAGCCTTTGCTCTGAAATTCTTAACTTTATTCGGGTTCTCCTTTGTTGGATATCTGCAGAACTTTGATAATGCTTGCTTGCGCTCTTTTATGGCATCTTTGCATTCATCATTGTACCATGGCTTGCTTTTCTTAGGATTTGTCGAGGTTTTCGGTATACTTTTGTTAGAGATATCGAGAAGAGAAGAAGTAAAATCATCTAGAGGATCAAAGGAATTGTTAAACTTATCTTTTTTGAGACTTTCTTCACATAATGAATGATACAATTCCCAATTTGCTTTATTTAATATCCATTTTGCGTTGTGATCGTTCGTGGAATTATTTACGCTTTCAATAATAACAGGGAAGTGGTCACTTCCATGTTGAGCTTCACTGACCGTCCAATCGAAATCCAGCAGTAGAGATGGATGACATAGGGAAAGATCTAAAGAAGAAAAATTTCCAGTTGCAGGATGGAGATAGGTGTGAGATTTGTCATTTGGTTCTAAAGTCTTCAATAATATTACCTTTAGGGTTGTTATCTTTACATCCCCAAAGGATATTGTGACCATTGAAGTCACCAACTAGTATATAGGGTGAAGGGAGTTGTTTGAGTAAAGTGTCTAAATGTTCGGTCTCTAAATGAAAATTTGGAGGTATATACACAGAACAAATAGTAATTTCTTTATCTAAAGTGACAGAAAACGCAACGGCTTGAAGATTGGTTACAAGTTTAATTTCTCGCTGGGGACATGAAGAGTGAACTGAGATTGAGCTTCCACCAGACGGCCTCTGGCCTTCTGAATATATATATAATTGTATGTAATGAAATCTCTGATATTTAATTGATCATCAGCTTTTAAAAAAGTTTCTTGCAAGCAAAAAACTGATGGACTCAATAAAGATAAAAGTAATAAGATCTCGTTATAGTTTGACTTTAGACCTCGGCAGTTCCATTGTATTATTTTGTGATTTGAATTCATTTTAGATTTGTTAGATTTTAGTTAGACTAGCAACTAAGGATATGTTATTGGTGATTTTGATCTATTATTACTATTGTTGACGTGTGAATGTTCTGATGATCTCGATCTATTATTGTTAGTTCGTGGGCGATCTGGAGCTTCTCCTAACTCCATATCATCGCTACTGTCACTCAAAGATCCGAACCTGTTATGTTGTTGAATAACATTATTTGAACCGTTTCGTTCTCTGTTTGATGTGCTTGGTCTTTGTGTTCCTTGACTAGATTTCGATTTTTTTTTCTTTCGTAGGTGGAGATGATTGACTTCTTGCTTGTCTTTCTTTCTGTTGTTGTTACTTCCAATCTTTTCTGATCATCTCAATGGAGGCTTTTTTCAGGCCACCCTCTCCTTTTTTTTTGTCTTTGTTTGATTTTTGTTTGTGGTGTTTGTTTGACCTTTTTGTTTCTGCAGATCTTCTGTTTTGCTGTTTGTGTTTGTTGTATTTGTTTGTACTGCAGAGTCGAGAATAGTGATCGGATCGGTTTGAGTGGCAGTATCAACCACAAAAACCTTTTTCATAGAAGACTGGGTGATGTTTGGAGTTGGGGCCTCAACAAGTTTCCGCGCTTCAACGAAAGAAATATTTCTGGTAAACTTGAGGCGTAGAATTTCCTTTTCTTTGTGCCAAATTCGGCATTCTTTAGAGTCAGCACTGTGTTATTCACCACAATTGACACAGTGTAATTCGTTGCTACATCTACCTTCGAGGTGTTCTCCTGTTTGACCGCATTTCGAACAGATAGGGTCTTTAGAACACCTATCCTCATGGTGTCCATATTTTTGGCAATTATGACAACGCAAGGGATTTGGTACGTAGACTTCTACGTTGACTCTAAAGTATGCCACTTTGACCGTTTTGGGTAAAACTGGCGTATTGAAAGTAAAAACAAAGGTGTTTGTGTCTTTTAACTCTCCGTTTCGTTTTATTTTGAATCTTTTTACTCAAGTAACTCCTTGAGAATTTGTGCCCTCGTGAATCTCCTCCTCTCCGCAATTCCTCAATTCGGGACAACGAATTACCCCTTTTGATGAATTAAGCGAGGTATGGGGTATACTCGGACTTTCAAGTCGTGAAAAGTCTGTGCACGAAGAAGATTCTCGGCATGGGCTTTCTTGGATACCTCAATGAGTAACTGGTTCGATCTGTGTAGTTTTCCGGTTCACCAGCTATACTCTCTATGACTTTTTGTATCAAAAAAGGGGACAGAGATGTTATCTGTCTGCCCTCTTCTTTGCTTTCAACTAAAATGAAGCGTGGAAAATGTTGAGGAGACGTATCATTTGTTGAGGTAGTTGGAAGTCGAGAATTTTCGTCAAAATCTGAATTATGAGTGAGTTCTTTTTCTTTTATCATTACCCATGATGAAGTTGTATTAAAATTCGTCCTCCGTGCTCTCCGCCCACCACGGAGCCCAACAAGGGAACACATAAATGGAGTGGCTTTCCTACTCACATGTGCTAGAGATACACAAAAGATATACTCGCACGAGCAAAATGCTGCACGATTGACCCGTTAAGCCGCAGCCTTCTTAGGATTGGAAAGATTGAGAAATAAGAATTATGGGCAAACGGTGAGTATCAGTATGTTACAAAAGACAAGGAAGAGAAAGAAAAGATTTTTCCTAGGGCTTAGCGCGACCAGCCGATTGACCGTCCCGGGTCTCACGGACACCCTTCTACGCCGAAATCTGGGCCAAAGAGGCGTGTTGAGCCATCAGGAGCGAACAAACTCCCAATAACTCTCAACCTCCAGGATCCCTTCTTCCGGCTTACGGGTTGCCACCCACGGCAAACGGGTGGTATTTCCTCTTCGCTCTTCCCAAAGGGGACAATTACTGCTCACCAAGCAACCAGTGGGAATTGAGCCCCCAGGGCCTCGGCAAGGCGGAAAGTTTAATACCCAGGGGATACAGGTGAAGAAGAGTTGTTCTGTCCGCTCCCTAAATTGTGTGAGATAAATCTTTTAAAAGGTTTAATGCTTTTAAACATTTCGCTTTCACGTCTTTTATATGGGGTATGAAGGAGAGTTTTCTATCAAATATAACCCCAAGAAATTTTGATTCATCAACAACTGGTATTTGAGATCCATATATGTAGAGTGCTGGAACGTTGTGTATTTTCCGTTGTTGACAGAAATGAACGCACTGAGTTTTCGATTTGGAAAATTTAAAGCCATTTCTAGTTGCCCAGTCTTCAATTCTATTTAGACATTGCTGTAGACGTCTTTCTATTGTGCGCATATTTTTTGAGCGAAACCATATACAGAAATCATCAACGTACAAAGAACCATCCGTCTTGTAATCCAGACAGTTTATAATATCGTTTAATTTCACGTTAAATAACGTGGTTGAAAGTATGGCTCCTTGAGGAACGCCCTGTTCTTGATCATAGAGATCAGATAGGGTCGATCCTACACGCACTTGTATTGTACGATCTTCAAGAAAACTTTTAATAAAGTTTGGTAGTCTTCCTTTCATACCAAAGTTATGTAGGTCTTTTAAATTTCATATCGCGAAGTGGTATCATAAGCTTTTTCCAAATCGAAAAATACAGCGATTACATGTTCTCGTTTGATTAAAGCATCGCGGATAAAAGTTTCTAGTCTAACTAAATTATCATTGGTACTACGTTCAGCTCGTAATTCCGACTGAAACTTTGTTATCAGATTGTTAGATTCTAAGTACCAAACAAGTCGTTTGTTTATCATTCTCTCTAGTGTTTTGCAAAGGCAACTTGTTAGCGCTATTGGTCTGTAGTTTGTTGGTTCTGCATGATCTTTCCCTGGTTTGGGAATAGGTATAATAGTGGCCAAACGCCAGCTTTCTGGAAAAACTCCTGTTGTCCATATACCGTTGAAACCCCTGGGTATTAAACTTTCCGCCTTGCCGAGGCCCTGGGGGCTCAATTCCCACTGGGAACGTTGCTAGCGTGGTGAGCAGTAATTGTCCCCTTTGGGAAGAGCAAAGAGAAAATACCACCCGTTTGCCGTGGGTGGCAGCCCGTAAGCCGGAAGAAGGGATCCTGGAGGTTGAGAGTTATTGGGAGTTTGGTCTCTCCTGATGGCTCAACACGCCTCTTTGGCCTGGATTTCGGTGTAGAAGGGTGTCCGTGAGACCCGGCACGGTCAATCGGCTGGTCGCGCCAAGCCCTAGGAAATATCTTTTCTTTCTCTTCCTTGTCTTTTGTATCATACTGATACTCACCGTTTGCCCATAATTCTTTTTTCTTAACCTTTCCAATCCTAAGAAGGCGGCGGCTTAACGGGTCAATCGTGCAGCATTTTGCTCGTGCGAGTATATCTTCTGTGTATCTCTAGCACAAGTGAGTAGGAAAACCACTCCATTGATGTGTTCCCTTGTTGGGCTCCGTGGTGGGCGGAGAGCATGGAGGACGAATGTTAATACATCTTTATCATGGGTTCTAATCGAAGAAAAAGAACTAAACAATGTTCAGAATCTGATATTTCAGATGTTAACGAAAGCACTCAACCTCCAACAACCTCTACCAAAGATACATCATCTCAACATTTTCCGCGTTTCATTTTAGTTGAAAGCAAGGAAGAAAACAAACCAGTAACATCTTTATCTCCGTTTGTAATACAAAAAGTCATTCAAAGTATAGCTGATGAGCCGGAAAACATAAAGAAACTACACAGGTCGAATCAGCTACTCATTGAGGTATCCAAGAAAGCCCATGCCGAGAATCTTCTACGTGCACAGACTTTTCACGACTTGAAAGTCCGGGTGTACCCTCATACTTCGCTGAACTCCTCAAAGGGGGTAATTCGTTGCCCCGAATTGGGGAATTGCAGCGAGGAGGAGATTCTCGAAGGCACAAGATCTCAAGGAGTAACTGCAATAAAACGATTCAAAGTTAAACGAAACGGAGAGTTTAAAAACACAAACACCTTTGTCTTTACATTCAATACATCAGTTCTACCAAAAACAATAAAAGTAGCATACTTTAGAGTCAACGTAGAAATCTACATACCAAATCCTTTGCGTTGTCATCATTGCCAGAAATATGGACACCATAAGGATAGGTGTTCTAAGGACCCTATCTGTTCGAAATGCGGTCAGGTAGCAGAACACCCAAAAAGTCAATATAGAAACGAACTGCACTGTGTCAATTGTGGTGAAAAACACAGTGCTGACTCTAAAGAATGCCAAGTTTGGCACAAAGAAAAAGAAATCTTACGTCTTAAGTTTACCAGAAATATTTCTTTCATTGAAGCGCGGAAACTTGTTGAGGCCCCAACTCCAATTCCTGGAATCAGTTATGCCAACATCACCCAGTCTTCTATGAAAAAGGTTTCTGTGGTTGATACTGCCACTCAAACCGATCCGATCAATATTCTCGACTCTGCAGTTCAATCAAGTTCAACAAACACAAACAGCCAAACAGAAGATCTGCAGAAACAAAAAGGTCAAACAAACACTACAAACAAAAATCAAACAAAGACACCTTCTGAAGAGAAAAAAGGAGATGATGGCCTGAAAAAAGCCACCATTGAAATGATAAGAAAAGATTGGAAGAAACAACAACAGAAAGAAAGACAAGCAAGAAGTCAATCATCTCCACCTACGAAAGAAACAAAATCAAAATCTAGTCAAGGAACACAAAGACCAAGCACATCAAACAGAGAACGAAAAGGTTCAAATAATGTTATTCAACAACATAACCGGTTCGGATCTTTGAGTGACAGTAGCGATGATATGGAGTTAGGAGAAGCTCCAGATCGCCCACGAACTAACAGAAATAGATCGAGATCATCAGAACATTCACACGTCAACAATAGTAATAATAGATCAAAATCACCAATAACATATCCTTAGTTGCTAGTCTAACTAAAATCTAACAACTCTAAAATGAATTCAAATCACAAAATAATACAATGGAACTGTCGAGGTCTAAAGTCAAACTATAACGAGATCTTATTACTTTTATCCTTATTGAATCCATCAGTTTTTTGCTTGCAAGAAACTTTTTTAAAAACTGATGATCAATTAAATATCAGAGATTTCAATACGTACAATTATATATATTCAGAAGGCCAGAGGCCGTCTGGTGGAAGCTCAATCTTAGTTCACTCTTCATGTCCGCAGCGAGAAATTAAACTTGTAACCAATCTTCAAGCCGTTGCGGTTTCTGTTACTTTAGATAAAGAAATTACTATTTGTTCTGTGTATATACCTCCGAATTTTCATTTAGAGACCGAACATTTAGACATTTTACTGAAACAACTCCCTTCGCCCTGTATACTAGTTGGTGACTTCAATGGTCACAATATCCTTTGGGGATGTAAAGATAACAACCCTAAAGGTAATATTATTGAAGACTTTATAACCAAAAACGATCTTTGTCTTATGAATGACAAATCTCACACTTATCTCCATCCTGCAACAGGAAAATTTTCTTCTTTAGATCTTTCCATATGTCACCCATCTCTCCTGCTGGACTTCGACTGGACGGTCAGTGAAGACCAACATGGAAGTGATCACTTCCCTGTTATTATTGAAAGCGTAAATAATTCCACGAATGATCACAACGCAAAGTGGAAACTAAATAAAGCAAATTGGGAATTATACCACTTATTATGCGAAGAAAGTCTCAAAATAGATCAGTTTGACAATTCCTTGGACCCTCTAGATGATTTTACTTCTTCTCTTCTTGACATAGCTAATAAAAGTATACCGAAAACCTCGACAAATCCAAAGAAAAGCAAGCCATGGTACAATGATGAATGCAAAGATGCCATAAAACAGCGCAAGCAAGCATTATCAAAGTTCTGCAGATATCCAACAAAGGAGAATCTGAATAAAGTAAAGAATTTCAGAGCAAAGGCTCGTCGAACAATAAAGGCCTCCAAACGCAAATCATGGCAATCTTACGTTTCGAATTTAAATTATAAAACTCCAATTAAAAAGGTTTGGGACATGATACGAAAAATATCTGGTAAATCAAAATCACCCAGTTTCACCCACTTAAATACAAAACGTGGAACAAAGGCCACATCAAAGGAAGAGATAGCAAACACACTTGGCGAAACTTTTTTGGATAATTCTTCATCTCGGAATTATTCAGAGAAGTTTCAAAACATCAAAAAACAAGAAGAAAAGATCAAACTTAATTTCACCTCTTCAAATACTGAAGAATATAACAGCTTGTTTAACATTACAGAACTTAAAGATGCTATCGCAGTATCAAAAGATACAGCTACAGGCCCTGATGACATCCATTACCAGATGCTTAAACACCTTCCGGAAACCGCCCTTGACACACTTTTACATATTTTCAACGGTATATGGACAACAGGAGTTTTTCCAGAAAGCTGGCGTTTGGCCACAATTATACCTATTCCCAAACCAGGGAAAGATCATGCAGAACCAACAAACTACAGACCAATAGCGCTAACAAGTTGCCTTTGCAAAACACTAGAGAGAATGATAAACAAACGACTTGTTTGGTACTTAGAATCTAACAATCTGATAACAAAACTTCAGTCGGGATTCCGAGCTGAACGTAGTACCAATGATAATTTAGTTAGACTAGAAACTTTTATCCGTGATGCTTTTATCAAACGAGAACATGTAGTCGCTGTATTTTTCGATTTGGAAAAAGCCTATGATACCACTTGGCGATATGGAATTTTAAAAGACCTACATAACTTTGGTATGAAAGGAAGACTACCAAACTTTATTAAAAGTTTTCTTGAAGATCGTACAATACAAGTGCGTGTAGGATCGACCCTGTCTGATCTCTATGATCAAGAACAGGGCGTTCCTCAAGGAGCCATACTTTCAACCACGTTATTCAACGTGAAATTAAACGATATTATAAACTGTCTGGATTACAAAACAGATGGTTCTTTATACGTTGATGATTTCTGTATTTGTTTTCGCTCGAAAAATATGCGCACAATAGAAAGACATCTACAGCAATGTCTAAATAGAATTGAAGACTGGGCAACTAGAAATGGCTTTAAATTTTCCAAATCGAAAACTCAGTGCGTTCATTTCTGTCAACAACGGAAAATACACAACGATCCAGCGCTCTACATATATGGATCTCAAATACCAGTTGTTGCTGAATCTAAATTTCTTGGGGTTATATTTGATAAAAAACTCTCCTTCATACCCCATATAAAATACTTGAAAGCGAAATGTTTAAAAGCATTAAACCTTTTAAAAGTTTTATCTCACACAAGTTGGGGAGCGGACAGAACAACTCTTCTTCACCTGTATCGTTCTTTAATTCGATCAAAACTTGATTATGGGTCCATCGTATATGGATCTGCTAGAAAATCTTATCTACAGATGTTAGACACTGTTCATAATCAAGGACTTCGTTTAGCATTGGGAGCTTTTCGTACATCTCCAGTATCGAGTCTTAACGTGGAAGCAGATGAGCCATCGTTATGGCTACGCAGAGAAAAATTGTCCCTTCAGTATGCCATCAGACTTGCTGCTAACCCTTCTAACCCTGCTTTTGAAGTCACATTTCCACCACAATTTCAGGAATATTATGAAAGAAAACCTAACGCTATTAAATCCTTCGGCCTTCGTATAGCACCCCTTTTAGAATCTACTAATATTAACATTAAAAAGATTCAAAAACACTCGTTTTCTGATATTCCATCCTGGTGCATTACTAAACCAAATATTCTTTTCGATTTACACAACAGTAAAAAATCACTTTCTGATTCACATCTCATGAAACAAAACTTCCAAGAATTACAGTCGCGACTTTCAGATTATCAACACATCTACACTGATGGCTCAAAAGTTGAAGATAAGGTTGGCTGTGCGTATATATCGGGCAGCCACCATGAAAAGATCCGTCTTCCTGATGGCTCATCTATTTTCACTGCTGAATCCAAGGCTATTGATATGGCTTTGGATTACGTTATGAATAACTCTTTAGAGAACAAATTCGTTATTTTCTCTGACTCCCTTTCTGTTTTGAAATCTCTAAATCATACATCTTCAAAAAATCCCAAAATCCAGAACGTGATAGAAAAACATCACGAGCTATCAAAAACTAAGGAAATTTTGTTCTGTTGGCTCCCCAGCCATGTTGGCATAAAAGGTAACGAGGCTGCCGACGTAAAAGCAAAGGCCTCACTCGATCTAGAAATTTCGAATTTTAAACTTCCATGTACAGATTTTAAATCTTTTATCAACAGGTACATCTTATCCAAATGGCAGCTGTCATGGGACAGACCGACATTCAATAAACTACATGAAATAAAACCGGTTCTTGGTAAAAATAATATTTATCGGTCATTAAGGCGAGAAGAAGTGGTTCTTACTCGGCTACGCATAGGTCATACTAGACTCACACATTCTTATCTACTCAAACGAGAAGATCAGCCATTTTGTATCAGCTGTAATGAACCTTTTACGGTAAAACACTTTCTGATCGATTGCATTGAATTCTCTCATGTACGACGTCAATTCTTCCAAACAAATGACCTGAGATACTTATTTGAAAATGTACCAAATGATAGCATACTTATGTTTTTAAAACACATCAATCTTTTTAACAAAGTATAACTGCTTTAATTTTTAAATTCGTTCTAGTTTTACATTTTATGCATTTATGACTTACCATTATAATCCTTTCACTACAGAACCATGTTAGTTCACCATTTTGACGCAAATGACCCTCATGGGTTGATGCGTCGTTAAACCTGAACTCATCATCATCATCATACCGTTGAAAATATGTAAAAGTGCGTCAAGGGCGATTTCGGGAAGGTGTAGCATCTGGTAATGGATGTCATCAGGGCCTGTAGCTGTATCTTTTGATACTGCGATAGCATCTTTAAGTTCTGTTATGTTAAACAGACTGTTATATTCTTCAGTATTTGAAGAGGTGAAATTAAGTTTGATCTTTTTTTTTCTTGTTTTTTGATGTTTTGAAACTTCTGAATAATTCCGAGATGAGGAATTATCCAAAAAAGTTTCGCCAAGTGTGTTTGCTATCTCTTCCTTTGTTGTGGCCTTTGTTCCACGTTTTGTATTTAAATGGGTGAAACTGGGTGATTCTGATTTACCAGATATTGTTCGTATTATGTCCCAAACCTTTTTAATTGGAGTTTTATGATTTAAATTTGAAACGTAAGATTTCCATGATTTGCGTTTGGAGGCCTTTATTGTTCGACGAGCCTTTGCTCTGAAGTTCTTAACTTTATTCAGGTTCTCCTTTGTTGGATATCTGCAGAACTTTGATAATGCTTGCTTGCGCTGTTTTATGGCATCTTTGCATTCATCATTGTACCATGGGTTGCTTTTCTTTGGATTTGTCGAGGTTTTCGGTATCCTTTTGTTAGAGATATCGAGAAGAGAAGAAGTAAAATCATCTAGAGGATCCAAGGAATTGTTAACCTTATCTATTTTGAGACTTTCTTCACACAATGAGTGATACAATTTGCTTTATTTAGTTTCTACTTTGCGTTGTGATCGTTCGTGGAATTATTTACGCTTTCAAAAATAACAGGGAAATGCCATGTTGATCTTCACTGACCGTGCAGTCGAAATCTAGCAGTAGAGATGGATGACATATGGAAAGATCTAAAGAAGAAAAATTTCCAGTTGCAGGATGGAGATGATGATGAGTTCAGGTTTAACGACGCATCAACCCATGAGGGTCATTTGCGTCAAAATGGTGAACTAACATGGTTCTGTAATGAAACGATTATAATGATAAGTCATAAATGCATCAAATGTAAAACTAGAACGAATTTAAAAAATAAAGCAGTTATACTTTGTTAAAAAGATTGATGTGTTTTAAAAACATAAGTATGTTATCAGTTGGTACATTTTCAAATAAGTATCTCAGGTCATTTGTTTGGAAGAATTGACGTCGTATATGAGAGAATTCAATGCAATCGACCAGAAAGTGTTTAACTGTAAAAGGTTCATTACAGCTGATACAAAATGGCTGATCTTCTCGTTTGATTAGATAAGAATGTGTGAGTCTAGTATGACCTATACGTAGACGAGTAAGAACTACTTCTTCTCGCCTTAATGACCGATAAATGTTATTTTTACCAAGAGCCGGTTTAATTTCATGTAGTTTATTGAATGTCGCTCTGTCCCATGACAGCTGCCATTTGGATAAGATGTACCTGTTGATAAAAGGTTTAAAATCTGTACATGGAAGTTTAAAATTCGAAATTTCTAGATCGAGTGAGGCCTTTGCTTTTACGTCGGCAGCCTCGTTACCTTATATGCCAACATGGCTGGGGAGCCAACAGAACAAAATTTCCTTAGTTTTCGATAGCTCGTGATGTTTTTTTATCACGTTCTGGATTTTGGGATTTTTTGAAGATGTATGATTTAGAGATTTCAAAACAGAAAGGGAGTCAGAGAAAATAACGAATTTGTTCTCTAAAGAGTTATTCATAACGTAATCCAAAGCCATATCAATAGCCTTGGATTCAGCAGTGAAAATAGATGAGCCATCAGGAAGACGGATCTTTTCATGGTGGCTGCCCGATATATACGCACAGCCAACCTTATCTTCAACTTTTGAGCCATCAGTGTAGATGTGTTGATAATCTGAAAGTCGCGACTGTAATTCTTGGAAGTTTTGTTTCATGAGATGTGAATCAGAAAGTGACTTTTTGCTGTTGTGTAAATCGAAAAGAATATTTGGTTTAGTAATGCACCAGGATGGAATATCAGAAAAAGAGTGTTTTTGAATGTTTTTAATGTTAATATTAGAAGATTCTAAAAGTGGTGCTATACGAAGGCCGAAGGATTTAATTGCGTTAGGTTTTCTTTCATAATATTCCTGAAATTGTGGTGGAAATGTGACTTCAAAAGCAGGGTTAGAAGGGTAAGCAGGAAGTCTGATGGCATACTGAAGAGACAATTTTTCTCTGCGTAGCCATAACGATGGCTCATCTGCTTCCACGTTAAGACTCGATACTGGAGATGTACGAAAAGCTCCCAATGCCAAACGAAGTCCTTGATTATGTACAGTGTCTAACATCTGTAGGTAAGATTTTCTAGCAGATCCATAAACGATGGACCCATAATCAAGTTTTGATCGAATTAAAGAACGATACAGGTGAAGAAGAGTTGTTCTGTCCGCTCCCCAACTTGTGTGAGATAAAACTTTTAAAAGGTTTAATGCTTTTAAACATTTCGCTTTCAAGTATTTTATATGGGGTATGAAGGAGAGTTTTTTATCAAATATAACCCCAAGAAATTTAGATTCAGCAACAACTGGTATTTGAGATCCATATATGTAGAGCGCTGGATCGTTGTGTATTTTCCGTTGTTGACAGAAATGAACGCACTGAGTTTTCGATTTGGAAAATTTAAAGCCATTTCTAGTTGCCCAGTCTTCAATTCTATTTAGACATTGCTGTAGATGTCTTTCTATTGTGCGCATATTTTTCGAGCGAAAACAAATACAGAAATCATCAACGTACAAAGAACCATCTGTTTTGTAATCCAGACAGTTTATAATATCGTTTAATTTCACGTTGAATAACGTGGTTGAAAGTATGGCTCCTTGAGGAACGCCCTGTTCTTGATCATAGAGATCAGACAGGGTCGATCCTACACGCACTTGTATTGTACGATCTTCAAGAAAACTTTTAATAAAGTTTGGTAGTCTTCCTTTCATGCCAAAGTTATGTAGGTCTTTTAAAATTCCATATCGCCAAGTGGTATCATAGGCTTTTTCCAAATCGAAAAATACAGCGACTACATGTTCTCGTTTGATAAAAGCATCACGGATAAAAGTTTCTAGTCTAACTAAATTATCATTGGTACTACGTTCAGCTCGGAATCCCGACTGAAGTTTTGTTATCAGATTGTTAGATTCTAAGTACCAAACAAGTCGTTTGTTTATCATTCTCTCTAGTGTTTTGCAAAGGCAACTTGTTAGCGCTATTGGTCTGTAGTTTGTTGGTTCTGCATGATCTTTCCCTGGTTTGGGAATAGGTATAATTGTGGCCAAACGCCAGCTTTCTGGAAAAACTCCTGTTGTCCATATACCGTTGAAAATATGTAAAAGTGTGTTTAGGGCAAGTTCGGGAAGGTGTTTAAGCATCTGGTAATGGATGTCATCAGGGCCTGTAGCTGTATCTTTTGATACTGCGATAGCATCTTTAAGTTCTGTAATGTTAAACAGGCTGTTATATTCTTCAGTATTTGAAGAGGTGAAATTAAGTTTGATCTTTTCTTCTTGTTTTTTGATGTTTTGAAACTTCTCTGAATAATTCCGAGATGAAGAATTATCCAAAAAAGTTTCGCCAAGTGTGTTTGCTATCTCTTCCTTTGATGTGGCCTTTGTTCCACGTTTTGTATTTAAGTGGGTGAAACTGGGTGATTTTGATTTACCAGATATTTTTCGTATCATGTCCCAAACCTTTTTAATTGGAGTTTTATAACTTAAATTGGAAACGTAAGATTGCCATGATTTGCGTTTGGAGGCCTTTATTGTTCGACGAGCCTTTGCTCTGAAATTCTTTACTTTATTCAGGTTCTCCTTTGTTGGATATCTGCAGAACTTTGATAATGCTTGCTTGCGCTGTTTTATGGCATCTTTGCATTCATCATTGTACCATGGCTTGCTTTTCTTTGGATTTGTCGAGGTTTTCGGTATACTTTTGTTAGAGATATCGAGAAGAGAAGAAGTAAAATCATCTAGAGGATCCAAGGAATTGTTAAACTCTCCTATTTTTAGACTTTCTTCACATAATGAGTGATACAATTCCCAATTTGCTTTATTTAGTTTCCACTTTGCGTTGTGATCGTTCGTGGAATTATTTACGCTTTCAATAATAACAGGGAAGTGGTCACTTCCATGTTGATCTTCACTGACCGTCCAATCGAAATCCAGCAGTAGAGATGGATGACATAGGGAAAGATCTAAAGAGGAAAAATTTCCAGTTGCAGGATGGAGATAGGTGTGAGATTTGTCATTCATAAGACAAAGATCGTTTTTGGTTATAAAGTCTTCAATAATATTACCTTTAGGGTTGTTATCTTTACATCCCCAAAGGATATTGTGACCATTGAAGTCACCAACTAGTATATAGGGTGAAGGGAGTTGTTTGAGTAAAGTGTCTAAATGTTCGGTCTCTAAATGAAAATTTGGAGGTATATACACAGAACAAATAGTAATTTCTTTATCTAAAGTGACAGAAACCGCAACGGCTTGAAGATTGGTAACAATTTTAATTTCTCGCTGGGGACATGAAGAGTGAACTAAGATTGAGCTTCCACCGGACGGCCTCTGGCCTTCTGAATATATATAATTGTATGTAATGAAATCTCTGATATTTAATTGATCATCAGTTTTTAAAAAAGTTTCTTGCAAACAAAAAACTGATGGACTCAATAAAGATAAAAGTAATAAGATCTCGTTATAGTTTGACTTTAGACCTCGACAGTTCCACTGTATTATTTTGTGATTTGAATTCATTTTAGAGTTGTTAAATTTTAGTTAGACTATCAACTAAGGATATGTTATTGGTGATTTTGATCTATTATTACTATTGTTGACCTGTGAATGTTCTGATGATCTCGATCTATTTCTGTTAGTTCGTGGGCGATCTGGAGCTTCTCCTAACTCCATATCATCGCTACTGTCACTCAAAGATCCGAATCTGTTATGTTGTTGAATAACATTATTTGAACCTTTTCGTTCTCTGTTTGATGTGCTTGGTCTTTGTGTTCCTTGACTAGATTTTGATTTTGTTTCTTTCGTAGGTGGAGATGATTGACTTCTTGCTTGTCTTTCTTTCTGTTGTTGTTTCTTCCAATCTTTTCTTATCATCTCCATGGTGGCTTTTTTCAGGCCACCCTCTCCTTGTTTCTCCTCAATAGCTGTCTTTGTTTGATTTTTGTTTGTGGTGTTTGTTTGACCTTTTTGTTTCTGCAGATCTTCTGTTTTGCTGTTTGTTGTATTAGATTGTACTGTAGAGTCGAGAATAGTGATCGGATCGGTTTGAGTGGCAGTATCAACCACAGAAACCTTTTTCATAGAAGACTGGGTGATGTTGGCATAACTGATTCCAGGTATTGGGGTTGGGGCCTCAACAATTTTCCGCGCTTCAGCAAAAGAGATATTTCTGGTGAATTTTACTCTTAAAATTTCTTTTTCTTTGTGCCAGATTTGACATTCTTTTGAATTTGCATTATGATTTTGTCCACAGTTTATGCATTTTGGTGTTTTTTGACAATCTTTTTCACTGTGGCTTGTCATTTCACCACAGTTTGGACATACTGGGTCTCTAGAACATCTGTCCTCATGATGTCCATATTTCTGACAATGGTGGCAACGTAGTGGATTCGGTATGTAAATCTCCACATTGACTCTAAAATATGCAACCTTTACAGTTTTTGGTAAAGTTGGTGTATTAAACGTGAAAACAAAAGTATTTGTGTCTTTTAATTTACCGTCTCGTCTAATTTTAAATCTTTTTACTGCTGTCACGCCTTGCTGTTTTGTACCGTCTAATATCTCCTGTTCGCTGCAATCTCGTAATTCTGCGCAGCGAATTACCCCTTTAGACGTGTTCAGAGATGTATGGGGATACACACGTACTTTTAGGTCTTGAAAAGTCGTGGTACGTAGGAGATTTTCGGCATGTGCCTTCTTTTTAACTTCGATGAGGAGCTGATTTGTTCTTTGAAGTTTTTTAATACTTTCTGGTTCACCAGATATACTTTGAATGACTTTCTGAATTAAAAATGGAGATAGGGATGTTATACTTTTATTTTCTTGTAAGCTTTCAATTATAATGAAACGCGGAAAATGTTGAGAACTATTTTCAGATGGGGTTTTGAAAGAGTATTCTTCATTGTCTGATTGATCATCATCTGAGATATTTTGGTTAGTCCGTTTCCGTTTATTGAATGTATCCATGAAGAAAAAAGAAAACGTTTCATCCCCCGTGCTCTCCGCCCACCGTGGAGCCCTACTAGGGAACACTTAAAAGGAGTGGCTTTCCAAACTCCTTAGTGTTAGAGATACACAGAAGATATACTCGTACGATTAAGTAGTCGCACGATTGACCCGTTTAGCCGCCGCCTTTTAGGAATGGAAAGGTTGTGAAAATAAGACTGATGAGCAAACGGTATGTATCAGGTTGATACGAAAGACAAGGAAGAGAAAGTAAAGGATTATTCCTAGGGCTTGGCGCGACCAGCCGATTGATCGTGCCGGGCCACACGACCACCCGTCTACACCGAAATCCAGGCCAAAGAGGCGTGTTGAGCATCTGAATGAACGTACTCCAGATAACCCTCAACCTCCAGGACTCCTTCTTCCGGCTTACGGGACGCCACCCACGGCAAACAGGTGGTACTTCCTTTAGCTCTTCCCAGTGGGGACAAAGACTGTATCACACCGATGTTCCCAGTGGAAATTGAGCCCCCAGGGCCTCGGCAAGGTAGGAAGTCTAATACCCGGGGGTCATTCATAAGACAAAGATCGTTTTTGGTTATAAAGTCTTCAATAATATTACCTTTAGGGTTGTTATCTTTACATCCCCAAAGTATATTGTGACCATTGAAGTCACCAACTAGTATATAGGGTGAAGGGAGTTGTTTGAGTAAAGTGTCTAAATGTTCGGTCTCTAACTGAAAATTTGGAGGTATATACACAGAACAAATAGTAATTTCTTTATCTAAAGTGACAGAAACCGCAACGGCTTGAAGATTGGTAACAATTTTAATTTCTCGCTGGGAACATGAAGAGTGAACTAAGATTGAGCTTCCACCGGACGGCCTCTGGCCTTCTGAATATATATAATTGTATGTAATGAAATCTCTGATATTTAATTGATCATCAGTTTTTAAAAAAGTTTCTTGCAAACAAAAAACTGATGGACTCAATAAAGATAAAAGTAATAAGATCTCATTATAGTTTGACTTTAGACCTCGACAGTTCCACTGTATTATTTTGTGATTTGAATTCATTTTAGAGTTGTCAAATTTTAGTTAGACTAGCAACTAAGGATATGTTATTGGTGATTTTGATCTATTATTACTATTGTTGACCTGTGAAAGTTCTGATAATCTCGATCTATTTCTGTTAGTTCGTGGGCGATCTGGAGCTTCTCCTAACTCCATATCATCGCTACTGTCACTCAAAGATCCGAATCTGTTATGTTGTTAAATAACATTATTTGAACCTTTTCGTTCTCTGTTTGATGTGCTTGGTCTTTGTGTTCCTTGACTAGATTTTGATTTTGTTTCTTTCGTAGGTGGAGATGATTGACTTCTTGCTTGTCTTTCTTTCTGTTGTTGTTTCTTCCAATCTTTTCTTATCATCTCAATGGTGGCTTTTTTCAGGCCACCATCTCCTTTTTTCTCTTCAGAAGGTGTCTTTGTTTGATTTTTGTTTGTAGTGTTTGTTTGACCTTTTTGTTTCTGCAGATCTTCTGTTTGGCTGTTTGTGTTTGTTGAACTTGATTGAACTGCAGAGTCGAGAATATTGATCGGATCGGTTTGAGTGGCAGTATCAACCACAGAAACCTTTTTCATAGAAGACTGGGTGATGTTGGCATAACTGATTCCAGGAATTGGAGTTGGGGCCTCAACAAGTTTCCGCGCTTCAATGAAAGAAATATTTCTGGTAAACTTAAGACGTAAGATTTCTTTTTCTTTGTGCCAAACTTGGCATTCTTTAGAGTCAGCACTGTGTTTTTCACCACAATTGACACAGTGCAGTTCGTTTCTACATTGACTTTCTGGGTGTTCTGCTACCTGACCGCATTTCGAACAGATAGGGTCCTTAGAACACCTATCCTCATGGTGTCCATATTTCTGGCAATGATGACAACGCAAAGGATTTGGTATGTAGACTTCTACGTTGACTCTAAAGTATGCTACTTTTATTGTTTTTGGTAGAACTGATGTATTGAATGTAAAGACAAAGGTGTTTGTGTTTTTTAACTCTCCGTTTCGTTTAACTTTGAATCGTTTTATTGCAGTTACTCCTTGAGATCTTGTGCCTTCGAGAATCTCCTCCTCTGCAGGATGGAGATGATGATGAGTTAAGGTTTAACGACTCATCAACCCATGAGGGTCATTTGCGTCAAAATCGTGAACTAACATGGTTCTGCAATGAAACGATTATAATGATAAGTCATAAATGCATAAAGTGTAAAAACTAGAACGAATTTAAAAACTAAAGCAATTATATTTTGTTAAAAAGATTGATGTGTTTTAAAAACTAAGTATGTTATCAGTCGGTACATTTTCAAATAAGTATCTCAGGTCATTTGTTTGGAAGAATTGACGTCGCATATGATAGAATTCAATGCAGTTGATCTGAAAGTGTTTTACCGTAAAAGGTTCATTACAGCTGATACAAAATGGCTGATCTTCTCGTTTGAGTACATAAGAATGTGTGAGTCTAGTATGACCTATACGTAGGCGAGTAAGGACCACTTCTTCTCGCCTAAATGATCGATAAATGGTATTTTTACCAAGAACCGGTTTTATTTCATGTAGTTTATTGAATGTCGCTCTGTCCCATGACAGCTGCCATTTGGATAAGATGTACCTGTTGATAAAAAGGTTTAAAATCTGTACATGGAAGTTTAAAATTCGAAATTTCTAGAAAGAGTGAGGCCTTTGCTTTTACGTCGGCAACCTCGTTACCTTTTATGCCAACATGGCTGGGGAGCCTACAGAACAAAATTTCCTTAGTTTTCGATTAGCTCGTGATGTTTTTCTATCACGTTCTGGATTTTGGGATTTTTGAAGATGTGTGATTTAGAGATTTCAAAACAGAAAGGGAGTCAGAGAAAATAACGAATTTGTTCTCTAAAGAGTTATTCATCACGTAATCCAAAGCCATATCAATAGACTTGGATTCAGCAGTGAAAATAGAAGGGCCATCAGGAAGACGGATCTTTTCATTGTGGCTGTGCGTGTGTGTCGGGCGGCCACCGTGGGAATGTCCGTCTTCCTGGTGGGTCGTCTGTTTTCGCTGCTGGGTCCGGGGCTGTTGATGTGGCTTTGGATTGCGTTGTGGGTGGCTCTTTGGGGAGCAAGTTCGTTGTTTTCTCGGACTCCCTTTCTGTTTTGGGGTCTCTGGGTCACGCGTCTTCGGGAGGTCCCAGGGTCCAGGGCGTGGTGGAGGAGCGTCGCGATCTGTCGAAGGGTAGGGAAGTTTTGTTCTGTTGGCTCCCCGGCCATGTTGGCATGGGGGGTGGCGGGGCTGCCGGCGTGGGAGCGGGGGCCTCGCTCGGTCTAGAAATTTCGAGTTTTGAACTTTCATGTACGGATTTTGGACCTTTTATCAACGGGTGCATCTTGTCCAGATGGCAGCTGTCATGGGACGGAGCGACATTCAGTAAACTACGAGAAATAGGACCGGTTCTTGGTAAGGATGGCATTTATCGGTCATTAAGGCGAGAAGAAGTGGTTCTTACTCGCCTGCGTATGGATCATGCTAGACTCACACATTCTTATCTACTCAAACGAGAAGATCAGCCATTTTGTATCAGCTGTAATGAGCCTTTTACGGTAAAGCACTTTCTGATCGATTGCATTGAATTCTCTCATATACGACGTCAATTCTTCCAAACAAATGACCTGAGATACTTATTTGAAAATGTACCAACTGATAACATACTTAGGTTTTTAAAACACATCAATCTTTTTAACAAAGTATAACTGCTTTAATTTTTAAATTCGTTCTAGTTTTACATTTTATGCATTTATGACTTATCATTATAATCGTTTCATTACAGAACCATGTTAGTTCACCATTTTGACGCAAATGACCCTCATGGGTTGATGCGTCGTTAAACCTGAACTCATCATCATCATCTTTTCATGGTGGCTGCCCGATATATACGCACAGCCAACCTTATCTTCAACTTTTGTGCCATCAGTGTAGATGTGTTGATAATCTGAAAGTCGCGATTGTAATTCTTGGAAGTTTTGTTTTATGAGATGTGACTCAGAAAGTGACTTTTTGCTGTTGTGTAAATCGAAAAGAATAGTTGGTTTAGTAATGCACCAGGATGGAATATCAGAAAACGAGTGTTTTTGGATGTTTTTAGTATAAATATTAGCAGATTCTAAAAGTGGTGCTATACGAAGGCCGAAGGATTTAATTGCGTTAGGTTTTCTTTCATAATATTCCTGAAATTGTGGTGGAAATGTGACTTCAAAAGCAAGGTTAGAAGGGTTAGCAGCAAGTCTGATGGCATACTGAAGAGACAATTTCTCTCTGCGTAGCCATAACGATGACTCATCTGCTTCCACGTTAAGACTCGATACTGGAGACGTACGAAAAGCTCCAAATGCCAAACGAAGTCCTTGATTATGTACAGTGTCTAACATCTGTAAATAAGATTTTCTAGCAAATCCATATACGATGGACCCATAATCAAGTTTTGATCGAATTAAAGAACGATACAGATGAAGAAGAGTTGTTCTGTCCGCACCCCAACTTGTGTGAGATAAAACTTTTAAAAGGTTTAATGCTTTTAAACATTTCGCTTTAACGTATTTTATATGGGGTATGAAGGAGAGTTTTCTATCAAATATAACCCCAAGAAATTTTGATTCAGCAACAACTGGTATTTGAGATCCATATATGTAGAGTGCTGGATCATTGTGTATTTTCCGTTGTTGACAGAAATGAACGCACTGAGTTTTCGATTTGGAAAATTTGAAGCCATTTCTTGTTGCCCAGTCTTCAATTCTGTTTAGACATTGCTGTAGATGTCTTTCTATTGTGCGCATATTTTTCGAGCGAAAACAAATACAGAAATCATCAACGTACATAGAACCATCCGTCTTGTAATCCAGGCAGTTTATAATATCGTTTAATTTCACGTTCAATAAAGTGGTTGAAAGTATGGCTCCTTGAGGAACGCCCTGCTGAGGTCGGAGAGTGTCGATCCTACACGCACTTGTATAGTACGATCTTCAAGAAAACTTTTAATAAAGTTTGGTAGTCTTCTTTTTAGGCCAAAGTTGTGCAGGTCTTTCAAAATTCCGTATCGCCAAGTAGTATCATAGGCTTTTTCCAAATCAAAAAATACACCGACTACATGTTCTCTTTTGATAAAAGCATCCCGGATAAAAGTTTCTAGTCTAACTAAATTATCATTGGTACTACGTTCAGCTCGGATGATGATGATGAGTTCAGGTTTAACGACGCATCAACCCATGAGGGTCATTTGCGTCAAAATGGTGAACTAACATGGTTCTGTAGTGAAACGATTATAATGATAAGTCATAAATGCATAAAATGTAAAACTAGAACGAATTTAAAAATTAAAGCAGTTATACTTTGTTAAAAAGATTGATGTGTTTTAAAAACATAAGTATGCTATCATTTGATACATTTTCAAATAAGTATCTCAGGTCATTTGTTTGGAAGAATTGACGTCGTACATGAGAGAATTCAATGCAATCGATCAGAAAGTGTTTCACCGTAAAAGGTTCATTACAGCTGATACAAAATGGCTGATCTTCTCGTTTGAGTAGATAAGAATTTGTGAGTCTAGTATGACCTATACGTAGACGAGTAAGAACCACTTCTTCTCGCCTTAATGACCGATAAATATTATTTTTACCAAGAACCGGTTTTATTTCATGTAGTTTATTGAATGTCGCTCTGTCCCATGACAGCTGCCATTTGGATAAGATGTACCTGTTGATAAAAGATTTAAAATCTGTACATGGAAGTTTAAAATTCGAAATTTCTAGACCGAGTGAGGCCTTTGCTTTTACGTCGGCAGCCTCGTTACCTTTTATGCCCACATGGCTGGGGAGCCAACAGAACAAAATTTCCTTAGTTTTCGATAGCTCGTGGTGTTTTTCTATCACGTTCTGGATTTTGGGATTTTTTGAAGATGTATGATTTAGAGATTTCAAAACAGAAAGGGAGTCAGAGAAAATAACGAATTTGTTCTCTAAAGAGTTATTCATAACGTAATCCAAAGCCATATCAATAGCCTTGGATTCAGCAGTGAAAATAGATGAGCCATCAGGAAGACGGATCTTTTCATGGTGGCTGCCCGATATATACGCACAGCCAACCTTATCTTCAACTTTTGAGCCATCAGTGTAGATGTGTTGATAATCTGAAAGTCGCGACTGTAATTCTTGGAAGTTTTGTTTCATGAGATGTGAATCAGAAAGTGACTTTTTGCTGTTGTGTAAATCGAAAAGAATATTTGGTTTAGTAATGCACCAGGATGGAATATCAGAAAACGAGTGTTTTTGAATGTTTTTAATGTTAATATTAGTAGATTCTAAAAGTGGTGCTATACGAAGGCCGAAGGATTTAATAGCGTTAGGTTTTCTTTCATAATATTCCTGAAATTGTGGTGGAAATGTGACTTCAAAAGCAGGGTTAGAAGGGTTAGCAGCAAGTCTGATGGCATACTGAAGGGACAATTTTTCTCTGCGTAGCCATAACGATGGCTCATCTGCTTCCACGTTAAGACTCGATACTGGAGATGTACGAAAAGTTCCCAATGCTAAACGAAGTCCTTGATTATGTACAGTGTCTAACATCTGTAGATAAGATTTTCTAGCAGATCCATATACGATGGACCCATAATCAAGTTTTGATCGAATTAAAGAACGATACAGGTGAAGAAGAGTTGTTCTGTCCGCTCCCCAACTTGTGTGAGATAAAACTTTTAAAAGGTTTAATGCTTTTAAACATTTCGCTTTCAAGTATTTTATATGGGGTATGAAGGAGAGTTTTTTATCAAATATAACCCCAAGAAATTTAGATTCAGCAACAACTGGTATTTGAGATCCATATATGTAGAGCGCTGGATCGTTGTGTATTTTCCGTTGTTGACAGAAATGAACGCACTGAGTTTTCGATTTGGAAAATTTAAAGCCATTTCTAGTTGCCCAGTCTTCAATTCTATTTAGACATTGCTGTAGATGTCTTTCTATTGTGCGCATATTTTTCGAGCGAAAACAAATACAGAAATCATCAACGTACAAAGAACCATCTGTTTTGTAATCCAGACAGTTTATAATATCGTTTAATTTCACGTTGAATAACGTGGTTGAAAGTATGGCTCCTTGAGGAACGCCCTGTTCTTGATCATAGAGATCAGACAGGGTCGATCCTACACGCACTTGTATTGTTCGATCTTCAAGAAAACTTTTAATAAAGTTTGGTAGTCTTCCTTTCATACCAAAGTTATGTAGGTCTTTTAAAATTCCATATCGCCAAGTGGTATCATAGGCTTTTTCCAAATCGAAAAATACAGCGACTACATGTTCTTGTTTGATAAAAGCATCACGGATAAAAGTTTCTAGTCTAACTAAATTATCATTGGTACTACGTTCAGCTCGGAATCCCGACTGAAGTTTTGTTATAAGATTGTTAGATTCTAAGTACCAAACAAGTCGTTTGTTTATCATTCTCTCTAGTGTTTTGCAAAGGCAACTTGTTAGCGCTATTGGTCTGTAGTTTGTTGGTTCTGCATGATCTTTCCCTGGTTTGGGAATAGGTATAATTGTTGCCAAACGCCAGCTTTCTGGAAAAACTCCTGTTGTCCATATACCGTTGAAAATATGTAAAAGTGTGTCAAGGGCGGTTTCGGGAAGGTGTTTAAGCATCTGGTAATGGATGTCATCAGGGCCTGTAGCTGTATCTTTTGATACTGCGATAGCATCTTTAAGTTCTGTAATGTTAAACAGGCTGTTATATTCTTCAGTATTTGAAGAGGTGAAATTAAGTTTGATTTTTTCTTCTTGTTTTTTGATGTTTTGAAACTTCTCTGAATAATTCCGAGATGAAGAATTATCCAAAAAAGTTTCGCCAAGTGTGTTTGCTATCTCTTCCTTTGATGTGGCCTTTGTTCCACGTTTTGTATTTAAGTGGGTGAAACTGGGTGATTTTGATTTACCAGATATTTTTCGTATCATGTCCCAAACCTTTTTAATTGGAGTTTTATAATTTAAATTCGAAACGTAAGAATTCCATGATTTGCGTTTGGAGGCTTTTATTGTTCGACGAGCCTTTGCTCTGAAATTCTTTACTTTATTCAGGTTCTCCATTGTTGGATATCTGCAGAACTTTGATAATGCTTGCTTGCGCTGTTTTATGGCATCTTTGCATTCATCATTGTACCATGGCTTGCTTTTCTTTGGATTTGTCGAGGTTTTCGGTATACTTTTGTTAGAGATTTCGAGAAGAGAAGAAGTGAAATCATCTAGAGGGTCCAAGGAATTGCTAAATTTATCTATTTTGAGACTTTCTTCACATAGTGAGTGATACAATTCCCAGTTTGCTTTATTTAGTTTCCACTTTGCGTTGTGATCGGTCGTGGAATTATTTACGCTTTCGATAATAACAGGGAAGTGGTCACTTCCATGTTGATCTTCATTGACCGTCCAATCGAAATCCAGCAGTAGAGATGAATGACATAGGGAAAGATCTAAAGAAGAAAAATTTCCAGTTGCAGGATGGAGATAGGTGTGAGATTTGTCATTCATAAGACAAAGATCGTTTTTGGTTATAAAGTCTTCAATAATATTACCTTTAGGGTTGTTATCTTTACATCCCCAAAGTATATTGTGACCATTGAAGTCACCAACTAGTATATAGGGTGAAGGGAGTTGTTTGAGTAAAGTGTCTAAATGTTCGGTCTCTAACTGAAAATTTGGAGGTATATACACAGAACAAATAGTAATTTCTTTATCTAAAGTGACAGAAACCGCAACGGCTTGAAGATTGGTAACAATTTTAATTTCTCGCTGGGGACATGAAGAGTGAACTAAGATTGAGCTTCCACCGGACGGCCTCTGGCCTTCTGAATATATATAATTGTATGTAATGAAATCTCTGATATTTAATTGATCATCAGTTTTTAAAAAAGTTTCTTGCAAACAAAAAACTGATGGACTCAATAAAGATAAAAGTAATAAGATCTCGTTATAGTTTGACTTTAGACCTCGACAGTTCCACTGTATTATTTTGTGATTTGAATTCATTTTAGAGTTGTCAAATTTTAGTTAGACTAGCAACTAAGGATATGTTATTGGTGATTTTGATCTATTATTACTATTGTTGACCTGTGAATGTTCTGATAATCTCGATCTATTTCTGTTAGTTCGTGGGCGATCTGGAGCTTCTCCTAACTCCATATCATCGCTACTGTCACTCAAAGATCCGAATCTGTTATGTTGTTAAATAACATTATTTGAACCTTTTCGTTCTCTGTTTGATGTGCTTGGTCTTTGTGTTCCTTGACTAGATTTTGATTTTGTTTCTTTCGTAGGTGGAGATGATTGACTTCTTGCTTGTCTTTCTTTCTGTTGTTGTTTCTTCCAATCTTTTCTTATCATCTCAATGGTGGCTTTTTTCAGGCCACCATCTCCTTTTTTCTCTTCAGAAGGTGTCTTTGTTTGATTTTTGTTTGTAGTGTTTGTTTGACCTTTTTGTTTCTGCAGATCTTCTGTTTGGCTGTTTGTGTTTGTTGAACTTGATTGAACTGCAGAGTCGAGAATATTGATCGGATCGGTTTGAGTGGCAGTATCAACCACAGAAACCTTTTTCATAGAAGACTGGGTGATGTTGGCATAACTGATTCCAGGAATTGGAGTTGGGGCCTCAACAAGTTTCCGCGCTTCAATGAAAGAAATATTTCTGGTAAACTTAAGACATAAGATTTCTTTTTCTTTGTGCCAAACTTGGCATTCTTTAGAGTCAGCACTGTGTTTTTCACCACAATTGACACAGTGCAGTTCGTTTCTACATTGACTTTCTGGGTGTTCTGCTACCTGACCGCATTTCGAACAGATAGGGTCCTTAGAACACCTATCCTCATGGTGTCCATATTTCTGGCAATGATGACAACGCAAAGGATTTGGTATGTAGACTTCTACGTTGACTCTAAAGTATGCTACTTTTATTGTTTTTGGTAGAACTGATGTATTGAATGTAAAGACAAAGGTGTTTGTGTTTTTTAACTCTCCGTTTCGTTTAACTTTGAATCGTTTTATTGCAGTTACTCCTTGAGATCTTGTGCCTTCGAGAATCTCCTCCTCTGCAGGATGGAGATGATGATGAGTTAAGGTTTAACGACTCATCAACCCATGAGGGTCATTTGCGTCAAAATCGTGAACTAACATGGTTCTGCAATGAAACGATTATAATGATAAGTCATAAATGCATAAAGTGTAAAAACTAGAACGAATTTAAAAACTAAAGCAATTATATTTTGTTAAAAAGATTGATGTGTTTTAAAAACTAAGTATGTTATCAGTCGGTACATTTTCAAATAAGTATCTCAGGTCATTTGTTTGGAAGAATTGACGTCGCATATGATAGAATTCAATGCAGTTGATCTGAAAGTGTTTTACCGTAAAAGGTTCATTACAGCTGATACAAAATGGCTGATCTTCTCGTTTGAGTACATAAGAATGTGTGAGTCTAGTATGACCTATACGTAGGCGAGTAAGGACCACTTCTTCTCGCCTAAATGATCGATAAATGGTATTTTTACCAAGAACCGGTTTTATTTCATGTAGTTTATTGAATGTCGCTCTGTCCCATGACAGCTGCCATTTGGATAAGATGTACCTGTTGATAAAAAGGTTTAAAATCTGTACATGGAAGTTTAAAATTCGAAATTTCTAGATAGAGTGAGGCCTTTGCTTTTACGTCGGCAACCTCGTTACCTTTTATGCGAACATGGCTGGGGAGCCTACAGAACAAAATTTCCTTAGTTTTCGATTAGCTCGTGATGTTTTTCTATCACGTTCTGGATTTTGGGATTTTTGAAGATGTGTGATTTAGAGATTTCAAAACAGAAAGGGAGTCAGAGAAAATAACGAATTTGTTCTCTAAAGAGTTATTCATCACGTAATCCAAAGCCATATCAATAGCCTTGGATTCAGCAGTGAAAATAGAAGGGCCATCAGGAAGACGGATCTTTTCATTGTGGCTGTGCGTGTGTGTCGGGCGGCCACCGTGGGAATGTCCGTCTTCCTGGTGGGTCGTCTGTTTTCGCTGCTGGGTCCGGGGCTGTTGATGTGGCTTTGGATTGCGTTGTGGGTGGCTCTTTGGGGAGCAAGTTCGTTGTTTTCTCGGACTCCCTTTCTGTTTTGGGGTCTCTGGGTCACGCGTCTTCGGGAGGTCCCAGGGTCCAGGGCGTGGTGGAGGAGCGTCGCGATCTGTCGAAGGGTAGGGAAGTTTTGTTCTGTTGGCTCCCCGGCCATGTTGGCATGGGGGGTGGCGGGGCTGCCGGCGTGGGAGCGGGGGCCTCGCTCGGTCTAGAAATTTCGAGTTTTGAACTTTCATGTACGGATTTTGGACCTTTTATCAACGGGTGCATCTTGTCCAGATGGCAGCTGTCATGGGACGGAGCGACATTCAGTAAACTACGGGAAATAGGACCGGTTCTTGGTAAGGATGGCATTTATCGGTCATTAAGGCGAGAAGAAGTGGTTCTTACTCGCCTGCGTATGGATCATGCTAGACTCACACATTCTTATCTACTCAAACGAGAAGATCAGCCATTTTGTATCAGCTGTAATGAGCCTTTTACGGTAAAGCACTTTCTGATCGATTGCATTGAATTCTCTCATATACGACGTCAATTCTTCCAAACAAATGACCTGAGATACTTATTTGAAAATGTACCAACTGATAACATACTTAGGTTTTTAAAACACATCAATCTTTTTAACAAAGTATAACTGCTTTAATTTTTAAATTCGTTCTAGTTTTACATTTTATGCATTTATGACTTATCATTATAATCGTTTCATTACAGAACCATGTTAGTTCACCATTTTGACGCAAATGACCCTCATGGGTTGATGCGTCGTTAAACCTGAACTCATCATCATCATCTTTTCATGGTGGCTGCCCGATATATACGCACAGCCAACCTTATCTTCAACTTTTGTGCCATCAGTGTAGATGTGTTGATAATCTGAAAGTCGCGATTGTAATTCTTGGAAGTTTTGTTTTATGAGATGTGACTCAGAAAGTGACTTTTTGCTGTTGTGTAAATCGAAAAGAATAGTTGGTTTAGTAATGCACCAGGATGGAATATCAGGAAAAGAGTGTTTTTGGATGTTTTTAGTATAAATATTAGCAGATTCTAAAAGTGGTGCTATACGAAGGCCGAAGGATTTAATTGCGTTAGGTTTTCTTTCATAATATTCCTGAAATTGTGGTGGAAATGTGACTTCAAAAGCAAGGTTAGAAGGGTTAGCAGCAAGTCTGATGGCATACTGAAGAGACAATTTCTCTCTGCGTAGCCATAACGATGACTCATCTGCTTCCACGTTAAGACTCGATACTGGAGACGTACGAAAAGCTCCAAATGCCAAACGAAGTCCTTGATTATGTACAGTGTCTAACATCTGTAAATAAGATTTTCTAGCAAATCCATATACGATGGACCCATAATCAAGTTTTGATCGAATTAAAGAACGATACAGATGAAGAAGAGTTGTTCTGTCCGCACCCCAACTTGTGTGAGATAAAACTTTTAAAAGGTTTAATGCTTTTAAACATTTCGCTTTAACGTATTTTATATGGGGTATGAAGGAGAGTTTTCTATCAAATATAACCCCAAGAAATTTTGATTCAGCAACAACTGGTATTTGAGATCCATATATGTAGAGTGCTGGATCATTGTGTATTTTCCGTTGTTGACAGAAATGAACGCACTGAGTTTTCGATTTGGAAAATTTGAAGCCATTTCTTGTTGCCCAGTCTTCAATTCTGTTTAGACATTGCTGTAGATGTCTTTCTATTGTGCGCATATTTTTCGAGCGAAAACAAATACAGAAATCATCAACGTACATAGAACCATCCGTCTTGTAATCCAGGCAGTTTATAATATCGTTTAATTTCACGTTCAATAAAGTGGTTGAAAGTATGGCTCCTTGAGGAACGCCCTGCTGAGGTCGGAGAGGGTCGATCCTACACGCACTTGTATAGTACGATCTTCAAGAAAACTTTTAATAAAGTTTGGTAGTCTTCTTTTTAGGCCAAAGTTGTGCAGGTCTTTCAAAATTCCGTATCGCCAAGTAGTATCATAGGCTTTTTCCAAATCAAAAAATACACCGACTACATGTTCTCTTTTGATAAAAGCATCGCGGATAAAAGTTTCTAGTCTAACTAAATTATCATTTGTACTACGTTCAGCTCGGAATCCCGACTGAAACTTTGTTATAAGATTGTTAGATTCTAAGTACCAAACAAGTCGTTTGTTTATCATTCTCTCTAGTGTTTTGCAAAGGCAACTTGTTAGCGCTATTGGTCTGTAGTTTGTTGGTTCTGCATGATCTTTCCCTGGTTTGGGAATAGGTATAATTGTGGCCAAACGCCAGCTATCTGGAAAAACTCCTGTTGTCCATATACCATTAAAAATATGTAAAAGTGTGTCAAAGGCGGTTTCGGGAAGGTGTTTAGCATCTGGTAATGGATGTCATCAGGGCCTGTAGCTGTATCTTTTGATATTGCGATAGCATCTTTAAGTTCTGTTATGTTAAACAGACTGTTATATTCTTCAGTATTTGAAGAGGTGAAATTAAGTTTGATCTTTTCTTCTTGTTTTTTTGATGTTTTGAAACTTCTCTGAATAATTCCGAGATGAGGAATTATCCAAAAAAGTTTCGCCAAGTGTATTTGCTATCTCTTCCTTTGATGTGGCCTTTTATTCCACACGTTTTGTATTTAAGTGGGTGAAACTGGGTGATTTTGATTTACCAGATATTTTTCGTTTCATATCCCAAACCTTTTTAATTGGAGTTTTATGATTTAAGTTTGAAACGTAAGATGTCCATGATTTGCGTTTGGAGGCCTTTATTGTTCGACGGGCCTTTGCTCTGAAGTTTTAAACGCTATTCAAGTTCTCCTTTGTTGGATATCTGCAGAACTTTGATAATGCTTGCTTGCGCTGTTTTATGGCATCTTTGCATTCATCATTGTACCATGGCTTGCTTTTCTTTGGATTTGTCGAGGTTTTCGGTATACTTTTATTAGCGATGTCAAGAAGAGAAGAAGTAAAATCATCTAGAGGGTCCAAGGAATTGTCAGACTTATCTATTTTGAGACCTTCGCATAACGAGTAATATAATTCCCAATTTGCTTTATTTAGTTTCCATTTTGTGTTGTGATCGTTCGTGGAATTATTTACGCTTTCAATAATAACAGGGAAGTGATCACTTACGCACTGATCAGCATATACGGACCAGTCAAAGTCTAAAAGGAGAGATTGTGACACAAAGAGAGATTTAAAGAAGATAAATGTCCTGTTGCAGGATGGAGGTAAGTGTAAGATTTATCATTCATCAAGCAAAGATTGTTATTTGCAATAAAATTTTCAATAATGTCTCCTCTACTGTTATTATCTTTACATCCCCAAAAAGTGTTGTGCCCATTAAAGTCACCTACTAAAATATAGGGTGCAGGAAGTTGACTAAGTAATGATTGGAGATGTTCAGTTGTTAAGGAAAACGCAGGGGGTATATATACAGAACAAATTGTAGTTTCTTTATCCAACGTGACTGAGACTGCAACAGCTTGTAGCTGGGTTTTAATTTTGATCTCTCTTTGTGGCAAACAAGATTTGACAAAAATTGAACTGCCATCAGATGGTCTTTGACCTTCAGAATGGATATAGTTATATGATTTGAAACCTTTGATATCGATGTTGTCATTAGTTTTTAAAAAGGTTTCTTGTAAACAAAAAATCGATGGGTTTAATAAGGACAGAAGTAATAGGATTTCATTATAATTTGACTTGAGACCTCGACAATTCCATTGTATTATTTTATGTTTTAAATCCATTGTGTGGAGAGAATTTGATAAGACTAGAAATTATGGAGGTACAATCGGTGACCTCGATCTATTATTACCACTTCGTGGTGTTGGGTTTTCGAACTCCATATCGCTGCTGTCACTCAAACATTCGAAACGATTGCGATTCTTAATATTGTCTCTTGAACCTTTGCGTTGTCTGTCTGATGTAATTTGTTTTTGAGATAGTTGTTGTTTTTGTTGTTGTTTTTTTCAAATCTTTTTTGATCATTTCTAAAGTAGCGTTTTTCAGCACTTTTTCAGTTTTATTTGTTTCAGTTGGTTGTGGTGATGTTTGACTTGTACTATTGTTCTTTTGGTCTTCAGATGTAGTTTTTTGTTTTAATTTTTCTAGAGGTTTGAGACCAGGAATCGGATCAGTTTGAGTGACAGCATCTTCAACAGTTACCTTTTTTACAGGTGACTGTGCAATGCTGGCATAGCTGACTCCAGGAATAGGTGTAGGGGACTCAACGATTTTTCGCGCTTCTGGAAATGAGATATTTCTTGTGAATTTTACAGTTAAAATTTCTTTTTCTTTGTGCCAAACCTGGCATTCTGTAGAGTTAGCACTGTTCACCACAGTTAACACAGTTAGGAGTATTTCCACAATTTTGTTCCGTGTGATTTGCCGGCTCGCCACAATTTGCACAGATAGGGTCTTTCGTACACCTGTTTTTGTGGTGTCCATATTTCTGGCAATTGTGGCAGCGTAACGGATTTGGAATGTAGATCTCCACACTAACTCTAAAATATGCCACTTTGACTGTTTTTGGTAGTGTTGGGGTATTAAAAATAAAAACAAAGGTGTTCGTGTCTTTCAGTTGGCCGTTCCTTTTTATCTTGAATCGTTTTACAGCAGTTACTCCTTGAGATCGAGTGCCTTCGAGAATCTCCTCCTCGCTTGAGTTCCTCAAATCAGGGCAACGAATTACCCCTCTTGAGGAATTCAGCGAAGTATGAGGAAATACTCTCACTTTCAAATTGTGAAATAATGTTGTCCTCAGGAGATTCTCGGCATGAGATTTTTTACTGATCTCAACGAGCAGCTGATTTGATCTGTACAATTTTTTTATGTTTTCTGGTTCACCAGCAATTCCTAAAATAACTTTTTGAATCACGAAAGGAGATAAAGAAGTGATGTTCTGACTTTCTTCTATACTTTCAATCACTAAAAAGCGCGGAAAATGTTGAGTCGAAATATCATTTGTTGTTATGTTGTCGCCGTTGTCCGATATCTCAGCATCTGATGTGTCGTCTTGGGTAGGTTTTTTTCTTTTTTTTTTATCTTTTCCCATGATGAAAAGATTGTATGATTCATCCTCCGTGCTCTCCGCCCACCGTGGAGCCCAACAAGGGAACACTTTAGTGAGTGGATTTCCTACCTCAAGTGTTAGAGATACACAGAAGATATACTCGTACACGCAAGAAGCTGCACGATTGGTCCGTTAAGCCGCCGCCTTCTAGAAATGGAAAGGTTGTGAAAAAGACTTTATGAGCAAACGGTGTGTATTCAGATTGATACAAAAGGCAAGGAAGACAAAGTAAAAAGTTATTCCTAGGGCTTGGCACGACCAGCCGATTGACCCGGCCGGACCGCACGGCCACCTGTCTAACCGAAATCCAGACCAAAGAGGTGTGTTGGGCACCTGAAGCACTGAACTTCCGATAATCCTCAAACTCCAGGACCGCTTCATCCGGCTTACGGGACGCCACCCACGGCAAACGGGTGGTATTTCCTCTTCGCTCTTCCCAAAGGGGACAATTACTGCTCACCACGCCAGCAACGTTCCCAGTGGGAATTGAGCCCCCTGGGCCTCGACAAGGCGGAAAGTTTAATACCCAGCGGGGGGGGGGGGGGGGGGGTTAGCAGCAAGTCTGATGGCATACTGAAGAGACAATTTTTCCCTGCGTAGCCATAACGATGGCTCATCTGCTTCCACGTTAAGACTCGATACTGGAGACGTACGAAAAGCTCCCAATGCCAAACGAAGTCCTTGATTATTTACAGTGCCTAACATCTGTAGATAAGATTTTCTAGCAGATCCATTACGATGGACCCATTATCAAGTTTTGATCGAATTAAAGAACGATAAAGGTGAAGAAGAGTTGTTCTGTCCGCTCCCCAACTTGTGTGAGATAAAACTTTTAAAAGGTTTAATGCTTTTAAACATTTCGCTTTCACGTATTTTATATGGGGTATGAAGGAGAGTTTTCTATCAAATATAACCCCAAGAAATTTTGATTCAGCAACAACTGGTATTTGAGATCCATATATGTAGAGCGCTGGGTCGTTGTGTATTTTCCGTTGTTGACAGAAATGAACGCACTGAGTTTTCGATTTGGAAAATTTAAAGCCATTTCTAGTTGCCCACTCTTCAATTCTATTTAGACATTGCTGTTGATGCCTTTCTATTGTGCGCATATTTTTCGAGCGAAAACATATACAGAAATCATCAACGTACACAGAACCATCCGTCTTGTAATCCAGACAGTTTAATTTCACGTTGAATAACGTGGTTGAAAGTATGGCTCCTTGAGGAACGCCCTGTTCTTGATCATAGAGATCAGACAGGATCGATCCTACACGCACTTGTATTGTACGATCTTCAAGAAAACTTTTAATAAAGTTTGGTAATCTTCCTTTCATACCAAAGTTATGTAGGTCTTTTCAAATTCCATATCGCCAAGTGGTATCATAGGATTTTTCCAAATCGAAAAATACAGCGACTACATGTTCTCGTTTGATAAAAGCATCACGAACAAGCAAATTCCATGGGGAATTTATGTCCCCCGCCTTATTTTTATTTGAGGTGTTAAAAATGGTAAAGTTAACCAGAGGACCACTGGTCCTGTATCAAATACCTAAGTATTGAAGCAGGAAACCAGTGATAAAAAATAATTTCAAGATTCTGAGAAAAACCTCATGCATATCTTCAGACCATCCTTAAAGCACCTGTAAAGTTTCAAAGGATCGGCTTAAAACTGTGGTAGGAGTTACGGGGTCAAGGTACCTACTCCCTATACGCTTCTGTAGTATTAGAACTAAAAAAATGTCTAAGTTAAAAATGCAGAAAAAGTGGTAAAAAATTATTTCAGGATTCTGAAAAAACCACATGCATATCTTCAGGCCATCCTAAAAGCCCTTGTAAAGTTTCAAAAGGATCGGACAAAAACTGTGGGAGGAGTTAAGGGGACAAGGTGCCTGCACCCTATACACTTCTGCAATATTAGAACTCAAAAAATGTCTAAGTTAAAAAATGCAGAAAAAGTAATAAAAAAAAATTTCAGGATTCTGAAAAATCCACCTGCATATTTTCAGGCCATCCTAAAAGCCCATGTAAAGTTTCAAAACGATCGGCCAAAAACTGTGGGAGGAGTTAAGGGGACAAGGTACCTACTCCCTATAGACTTCTGTAATATTAGAACTCAAAAAATGTCTAAGTTTAAAATGCGGAAAAAGTGATCAAAAATTATTTCAGGATTCTGAAAAAACCACATGCATATCTTCAGACCATCCTTAAAACACCTGTAAAGTTTCAAAAGGATCGGACAGAAACTGTGGGAGGAGAAGGGGACAATGTACCTACTAAAAACTCGGAACCACGCACCACGCGCCACGCGCCACGCACCACGCACCACGCGCCACGCACCACGCCCCACGGAAAACCAAAAACAGTGTCCCTCCACTTTTCTTCGAAAAGGCGGGGGACAATAAAAGTTTCTAGTCTAACTAAATTATCATTGGTACTACGTTCAGCTCGGACTCCCGACTGAAGTTTTGTTATAAGGTTGTTAGATTCTAAGTACCAAACAAGTCGTTTGTTTATCATTCTCTCTAGTGTTTTGCAAAGGCAACTTGTTAGCGCTATTGGTCTGTAGTTTGTTGGTTCTGCATGATCTTTCCCTGGTTTGGGAATAGGTATAACTGTGGCCAAACGCCAGCTTTCTGGAAAAACCCCTGTTGTCCAAATACCGTTGAAAATATGTAAAAGTGTGTCAAGGGCGGTTTCGGGAAGGTGTTTAAGCATCTGGTAATGGATGTCATCAGGGCCTGTAGCTGTATCTTTTGACACTGCGATATCATCTTTAAGTTCTGTAATGTTAAACAGACTGTTATATTCTTCAGTATTAGAGAGGTGAAATTAAGTTTGATCTTTTCTTCTTGTTTTTTGATGTTTTGAAACTTCTCTGAATAATTCCGTGATGAGGAATTATCCAAAAAGTTTTCGACAAGTGTGTTTGCTATCTCTTCCTTTGATGTGGCCTTTGTTCCACGTTTTGTATTTAAGTGGGTGAAACTGGGTGATTTTGATTTACCAGATATTTTTCGTATCATATCCCAAACCTTTTTAATTGGAGTTTTATTATTTAAATTTGAAACGTAAGATTTCCATGATTTGCGTTTGGAGGCCTTTATTGTTCGACGAGCCTTTGCTCTGAAAATCTTAACATTATTCTAGTTCTCCTTTTTTGGATATCTGCAGAACATTGATAATGCTTGCTTGCGCTGTTTTATGGCATCTTTGCATTCATCATTATATCATGGCTTACTTTTCTTTGGATTTGTCGAGGTTTCCGTTATACTTTTGTTAGAGATATCGAGAAGAGAAGAAGTAAAATCATCTAGAGGATCAAAGGAATTGTTAAACTTATCTATTTTGAGACTTTCTTCACATAATGAGTGATACAATTCCCAATTTGCTTTATTTAGTTTCCACTTTGCGTTGTGATCGTTCGTGGAATTATTTATGCTTTCAATAATAATAGGGAAGTGGTCACTTCCATGTTGATCTTCACTGACTGTCCAGTCGAAATCTAGCAGCAGAGATGGATGACACATGGAAAGATCTAAAGAAGAGTATTTTCCAGTTGCAGGATGGAGATACGTGTGAGATTTGTCATTTATAAGACAAAGATCGTTTTTGGTTATAATGATGATGATGATGAGTTCAGGTTTAACGACGCGTCAACCCATGAGGGTCGTTTGCGTCAAAGTGGTGAACTAACATGGTTCTGTAGTGAAACGATTATAATGATAAGTCATAAATGCATTAAATATAAAACTAGAAAGAATTTAAAAATTAAAACAGTTATACTTTGTTAAAAATATTGATGTGTTTTAAAAACATAAGTATGTTATCAGTCGGTACATTTTCAAATAAGTATCTCAGGTCATTTGTTTGGAAGAATTGACGTCGCATATGGGAGAATTCAATGCAGTTGATCAGAAAGTGTTTCACCGTAAAAGGTTCATTACAGCTGATACAAAATGGCTGATCTTCTCGTTTGAGTAGATAAGAATGTGTGAGTCTAGTATGACCTATACGTAGACGAGTGAGAACCACATCTTCTAGCCTTAATGATCGATAAATGGTATTTTTACCAAGAACCGGTTTTATTTCGTGTAGTTTATTGAATGTCGCTCTGTCCCATGACAGCTGCCATTTGGATAAAATGTACCTGTTGATAAAAGGTTTAAAATCTGTACATGGAAGTTTAAAATTCGAAATTTCTAGATAGAGTGAGGCCTTTGCTTTTACGTCGGCAGCCTCGTTACCTTTTATGCCAACATGGCTGGGGAGCCAACAGAACAAACTTTCCTTAGTTTTCGATAACTCGTGATGTTTTACTAACAGGTTCTGAATTTTGGGATTTTTTGAAGATGTGTGGTTTAGAGATTTCAAAACAGAAAGGGAGTCAGAGAAAATAACGAATTTGTTCTCTAAAGAGTTATTCATAACGTAATCCAAAGCCATATCAATAGCCTTGGATTCAGCAGTGAAAATAGATGAGCCATCAGGAAGACGGATCTTTTCATGGTGGCTGCCCGATATATACGCACAGCCAACGTTATCTTCAACTTTTGAGCCATCAGTGTAGATGTGTTGATAATCTGAAAGTCGCGACTGTAATTCTTGGATTTGAATTCATTCTTGAGTTGTTAAATTTTAGTTAGACTAGCAACTTAAGATATGTTATTGGTGATTTTAATCTATTATTACTATTGTTGACGTGTGAATGTTCTGATGATCTCGATCTATTTCTGTTAGTTCGTGGGCGATCTGGAGCTTCTCCTAACTCCATATGATCGCTACTGTCACTCAAAGATCCGATTCTGTTATGTTGTTGAATAACATTATTTGAACCTTTTCGTTCTCTGTTTGATGTGCTTGGTCTTTGTGTTCCTTGACTAGATTTTGATTTTGTTTCTTTCATAGGTGGAGATGATTGTCTTCTTGCTTGTCTTTCTTTCTGTTGTTGTTTCTTCCAATCTTTTCTTATCATCTCAATGGTGGCTTTTTTCAGGCCACCCTCTCCTTTTTTCTCCTCAATAGGTGTCTTTGTTTGATTTTTGTTTGTGGTGTTTGTTTGACCTTTTTGTTTCTGCAGATCTTCTGTTTTGCTGTTTGTGTTTGATTGTACTGCAGAGTCGAGAATAGTGATCGGATCAGTTTGAGTGGCAGTATCAACCACAGAAACCTTTCTCATAGAAGACTGAGTGATGTTGGCATAACTGATTCCAGGTATTGGAGTTGGGGCCTCAACAAGTTTCCGCGCTTCAACGAAAGAAATATTTCTGGTAAACTTAAGACGTAGAATTTCCTTTTCTTTGTGCTAAATTCGGCATTCTTTAGTCAGCACTGTGTTTTTGACCACAATTGACACAGTGTAATTCGTTGCTACATCTACTTTCGAGGTGTTCTCCTGTTTGACCGCATTTCGAACAGATAGGGTCTTTAGAACACCTATCCTCATGGTGTCCATATTTTTGACAATCATGACAACGCAAGGGATTTGGTACGTAGACTTCTACGTTAACTCTAAAGTATGCCACTTTGACCGTTTTGGGTAAAACTGGCGTATTGAAAGTAAAAACAAAGGTGTTTGTGTCTTTTAACTCTCCGTTTCGTTTTATTTTAAATCTTTTTACTCCAGTAACTCCTTGAGACATTGTGCCCTCGAGAATCTCCTCCTCGCCGCAATTCCTCAATTTCTGGACAACGAATTACCCCTTTTGAGGAATTAAGCGAGGTATGGGGGTACACTCGGACTTTCAAGTCGTGAAAAGTCTGTGCACGAAGAAGATTCTCGGCATGGGCTTTCTTGGATACCTCAATGAGTAACTGGTTCGATCTGTTCAGTTTTTTTATGTTTTCCGGTTCACCAGCTATACTCTGTATGACCTTTTGTATCAAAAAAGGGGACAGAGATGTTATCTGTCTGCCCTTTTCTTTGCTTTCAACTAAAATGAAGCGTGGAAAATGTTGAGGAGACGTATCATTTGTTGAGGTAGTTGGAGGTTGAGAATTTTCGTCAAAATCTGAATTATCAGTGTCTGGGGTTTGTTTAGTTCTTTTTCTTTTATCATTACCCATGATGAAGTTGTATTAAAATTCGTCCTCCGTGCTCTCCGCCCACCACGGAGCCCAACAAGGGAACACATAAATGGAGTGGCTTTCCTACTCACATGTGCTAGAGATACACAGAAGATATACTCGCACGAGCAAAATGCTGCACGATTGACCCGTTAAGCCGCCGCCTTCTTAGGATTGGAAAGATTGAGAAATAAGAATTATGGGCAAACGTTGAGTATCAGTATGATACAAAAGACAAGGAAGAGAAAGAAAAGATTTTTCCTAGGGCTTGGCGCGACCAGCCGATTGACTGTGCCGGGTCTCACGGACACCCTTCTTCACCGAAATCCAGGCCAAAGAGGCGTGTTGAGCCATAAGGAGAGAACAAACTCCCAATAACTCTCAACCTCCAGGATCCCTTCTTCCGGCTTACGGGTTGCCACCCACGGCAAACGGGTGGTATTTCCTCTTCGCTCTTCCCAAAGGGGACAATTACAGCTCACCAAGGAAGCAACGTTCCCAGTGGGAATTGAGCCCCCAGGGCCTCGACAAGGCGGAAAGTTTAATAATACCCAGGGGATTGGGGAAAAGAGAGCTAATCTTAATGCTTTTCGTACGTTTGTTTGATTTGTGCTTGTTTGGATTTGTCGGTTTCCTCTTCCTCTTGGGGTCTGGGAAGGGCTGCGGTTTGTGATTGTGGCACTCCCTTGGACTTGTCTTTTATCTTCTTTTTTTTATTATTATTCATTCAGCACAGATTATACCTACACTTGCCGAAATAAAAATTTCAATGCTCTAGCAAATTCTTATATCTCAGAAGACAGGTTTTATCAATACAGGACTCGTATAATAAACACAGGAATGGATCAGTTTACATTATATTAAGGAGTATCACTTAAGCATCTATGAATGGAAGAGTATTAAATTGTTCAGTGTTATGAACAACAGTTCTCCACCGATGGCAACTAAACCTGGAATTGTTGTCTATTACAAAAATGCTTAGGAAAAATAGATCGGTTAAATTGCACTCCTATTTGAATCCACAAATCTTGTTCGATTGATTGTGTTGCGGGTTTACGGCCCAGGAAACCCAATGGGGTCATGTAGGGCGCGGCGGTCAGTTTACCTAACCATATGTTTACTGGGCAGGCTTAGTCCTCTAAGCGGTTAACCCGTATTGTGCACATTCTTTCGCCAGAAACTGGCAAACTCGGCGGGGGTTGAACTCGCGACCTCCTGGTCTTCAGTCGGACAGCGCATCCAACTGAGCCACCGAGGCCGGCTTAATCTTGTTCGAAAAATTATAAAAATCATAAAATAACATCAAATATAATTATATATACCGTCAAACCCTGGTTAAGCAACCTTCTCTCATAACAAATTTAAAAAAATGCTGCATAGATAAATGATCAAGACAGACATTATGCTCGCAAATGCCTCTTTTAACCATTTGTAAACCGCCATCTGATAAATGGTAAAAACAGGCATTATGCTCACTAATGTCTTTTAACAGTCAGTAAATTTCCATCTTAGCCAGCCAGAGAATGACTACTAACAAAATACAATCCTATCAAACATTATATTAATTACAAATATGAACAAGAGCTCCGCCAAGCGAGGCATTATACGCCCTTGGCAAGTAATAAGATGTAGCACATAAACTGGCTCCTGTATAATTCAGTGCTCCGGATATAAACTGTAAGACGAGCTTTTAAGTTTTTATATGCCCGTTTGAAAAACGGGACGTATTATGCAACGGGGTATGGCGTCCGTCCGTCCGTAAACTTTTTCGTTTCCGGCTAACTCCTACAGTTTACATCCGATCAAGCTAAAACTTGGTATATAGTTAGACCATGATGTGGCGCAGCGCGTATTGTTTCGAGGTTACAGTCACCGAATGTTTGCAGAGTTATGCCCCTTAGAATATTTCTGTAAACTTTTCATTTCCGGTAAACTCCTCCTACATTTTACATCCAATCAAGCTGAAACTTCATATATAGTTAGACCATGATGTGGAGCAGTGCATATTGTTTCGGGGTTACAGTCCACCAAATATTAGCAGAGTTACGCCCCTTTGAAAATTTCAGTAGACTTTTCATTTCCGGCTAACTCCTCCTACAGTTTACATCCGATCAAGCCGAAACTTGGTATATAGTTAGACAATGATGTGGCACAGCGCATATTGTTTCGAGGTTACAGTACACCAAATGTTTGCAGAGTTATGCCCCTTAGAAAATTTCTGTAAACTTTTCATTTCCGGTTAACTCCTACATTTTACATCCGATCAAGCTGAAACTTCATATATAGTTAGACCATCATGTGGAGCAGTGCATATTGTTTCGAAGTTACAGTCCAGCAAATATTAGCAGAGTTATGCCCCTTTGAAAATTTCAGTAGACTTTTCGTTTCCGGCTAACTCCTACAGTTTACATCCGATCAAGCTGAAACTTGATTTGTAGTTAGACCATGATGTGGAACAGCGCGTATTATTTCAAGGTTACAGTCCACCAAATATTAGCAGAGTTATACCCCTTTGAAAATTTCTATTAATTTTTCGTTTCTGGCTAAATCCTCCTACAGTTTACATCCAATCAAGCTGAAACTTCAAGTGCAGTTAGACCTGGATGTGGAGCAGCGCATATTGTTTCGAGGTTACAGTCCACCAAATATTAGCAGAGTTATGCCCCTTTTAAATTTCAGTAAACTTCGTTTCCGGCTAAATCCTCCTACAGTTTTCATCCTATCAAGCTGAAACTTGATTTGTAGTTCGACCATGATGTGGAGCAGCGCATATTATTTCAAGGTTACAGTCAACCAAGTATTAGCAGAGTTAAACCCTTTTGAAAATTTCTATTATTTTTTTTTGTTTTCGGCTAAATCCTCCTACAGTTTACATCCGATCAAGCTGAAACTTCATAAATAGTTACACGATGATGTGGAGCAGCACATATTATTTAGAGGTGACAGTGCACCAAATATTTGCAGATTTATGCCCCTTTGAAAGTTTTTGTAAACTTTTCGCAGCATGTTGTTTAGAGGTAATAGTGTGCAAATTTTATTATATAATAGGTATATTTTTTGCAAATAACTAAAGTTTTGGTCATATGGTCAAGATATTGATTTTTTTAACATCTTCTTTTATTAGACTTGCAAGGAAAGGTTGTCATTATATAATTCTTTTTATTTTTTTTATTTTTTTTATTTTTTAATACTCTTCTGATTTGGCTCCCTTGAAGAACAAAAATAAAATCAGTATTAAACAAGTTAAAGGTTTACAAAAAAAATTCTTGCAGCATTTTTTTTTTTTTTTTTTTTTTTTTTTTGGTTTATTTTTGTTTTGTTTGGTCCGATATTGAAGTATAGGAAAAACATTCAGCTCATATGAGCTTATAATATAGCCATGCTTCTGTGGTATGTCCTCCGTCAGAAAGCACTTCTCCCTAGAAGCAGCAAACTTCTCCCTATTTTCTCCCAGGAGGGAGAAGTCACTTCTCCCTTAATTTCTGGGCCAGCTTGGACCCTTCGGTTACAGTTCACTAAATATCAGCAGAGATATGCCACAATGATTTTTTTTATTTATTTATTTATTTATTTATTTTTTTTTTTTTTGTAATTCCTCTTAGTTTATATCCGGAGCACTGAATTATGCAGGAGCCCGTTTATGTGCTACATCTTATTACTTGCCACGGGCGTATAATGCCCCGCTTGGCGGAGCTCTTGTTCCCATTATGTCTATGGGAGCTAATGACCCCCGGGGCGTGGCCAGTTTGAACCTCAGGAGCTTGATTGGCAGGATTTATGTAGAGGACCACTAAACACTTCTACATACTAAATATGTAAGCTGTGGGCCTCATGGTTTCAGAAGTTTTTTTTAAGTTTCTCCCATTAAAAGTCTAGGGAAGCTAATGACCCCCGGGGCGTGGCCAGTCTGGACTCTAGAGAATTGATTGGCTGGATTTATGTAGGGGACCACTAAAATTTGCTACGTACTAAATATGTAAGCTCTGGGCCTCATGATTTCAGAAAAGGTGATTTTCTTTTAAATTTCCCATTATAAATCTATGGGATGTAATGCTAATGACACTCGGGGCGTGGCCAGTGGACCCCAGGGGCTTCATTGGCAGGTTTTATACAGGGCACCATTAAACATTGCTATATACTTAATATGTAAGCTGTTGGCTTCATGGTTTCGGAGGAGATATTTTAAGGTTTTTTTTTCCATTATGAGTCTATGGGAGCTGATGACCCCCGGGGCTTGACAGTTTGGACCCCAGGGGCTTGATTGGTAGGATTTATGTAGGGGACCACTAAGCATTGCTACATACTAAATATGTAAGCTCTGGACCTGTCGGTTTCAGAGAAGATGATTTTTTAAGTTTTTCCCATTATAAGTCTATGGGATCCCCTGGGGCGTGGCCAGTTTGGACCCCAGGGACTTTATTGGCAGGATTTATGTAGGCAACAACTGAACATTGCTACATACAAAACATATATATATATATATATATATATATATATATATATATATATATAAAGGTAAGAGAAAAGTCCAGGGAGTGCCACAATCACAAACCGCAGCCCTTCCCAGACCCCAAGAGGAAGAAGAAACCGACAAATCCAAACAAGCACAAGCCGAACAAACGTACGAAAAGCACTAAGATTAGCTCTCTCTTCCCCAAGCGAGGTTATCACAATACTAAAAAGGACTGAAAAGCACAAGAACAAAATGACACACGGAAAGACATACAACAACTCGCCTCGTAGAATAAACCACAAAGCAAGAAAGAGTACGACTAACTCCGGGACCACCGCCTTAGAACGGTCAGCAGATGATGATGAGTTCAGGTTTAACGACGCATCAACCCATGAGGGCCATTTGCGTCAAAATGTTTAACTAACATGATTCTGTAATGAAACGATTATAATGACAGGTCATAAATGCATAAAATGTAAAACTATGACGAATTTAAAAATTAAAACAGTTATACTTTGTTAAAAAGATTGATGTTTTTTAAAAACACAAGTATTTTATCAGCAGGTACATTTTCAAATAAGTATCTCAGGTCATTTGTTTGGAATAATTGACGTTGCAAATTAGAGAATTCAATGCACTCGATCAGGAAGTGTTTCACCGTAAAAAGTTTATTACAGCTGATACAAAATGGCTGATCTTCTCGTTTGAGTAGATAAGAATGTGTAAGTCTAGTATGACCAATACGTAGACGAGTAAGAACCACTTCTTCTCGCCTTAATGATCGATGATGATGAGTTCAGGTTTAATGAAGCGTAAACCCATGAGGGTCATTTGCGTCAAAGTGGTGAACTAACATGGTTCTGTAGTGAAACGATTATAATGATAAGTCATAAATGCATTAAATGTAAAACTAGAAAGAATTTAAAAATTAAAACAGTTATACTTTGTTAAAAATATTGATGTGTTTTAAAAACATAAGTATGTTATCAGTCGGTACATTTTCAAATAAGTATCTCAGGTCATTTGTTTGGAAGAATTGACGTCGCATATGGGAGAATTCAATGCAGTTGATCAGAAAGTGTTGCTCCGTAAAAGGTTCATTACAGCTGATACAAAATGGCTGATCTTCTTGTTTGAGTAGATAAGAATGTGAGAGTCTAGTATGACCTATACGTAGACGAGTGAGAACCACTTCTTCTCGCCTTAATGACCGATCAATGGTATTTTTAACAAGAACCGGTTTTATTTCATGTAGTTTATTGAATGTCGCTCTGTCCCAGGACAGCTGCCATTTGGATAAAATGTACCTGTTGATAAAAGGTTTAAAATCTGTACATGGAAGTTTAAAATTCGAAATTTCTAGATCGAGTGAGGCTTTTGCTTTTACATCGGCAGCCTCGTTACCTTTAGTGCCAACATGGCTGGGGAGCCAACAGAACAAAATTTCTTTATTTTTCGATAGCTCGTGATGTTTTTCTATCACGTTCTGGATTTTGGGATTTTTTGAAGATGTGTGATTTAGAGATTTCAAAACAGAAAGGGAGTCCGAGAAAATAACGAATTTGTTCTCTAAAGAGTTATTCATAACGTAATCCAAAGCCATATCAATAGCCTTGAATTCAGCAGTGAAAATAGATGAGCCATCAGGAAGACGGATCTTTTCATGGTGGCTGCCCGATATATACGCACAGCCAACGTTATCTTCAACTTTTGAGCCATCAGTGTAGATGTGTTGATAATCTGAAAGTCGCGACTGTAATTCTTCGAAGTTTTGTTTCATAAGATGTGAATCAGAAAATGACTTTTTGCTGTTGTGTAAATCGAAAAGAATATTTGCTTTAGTAATGCACCAGGATGGAGTATCAGAAAAAAGTGTGTTTTTGAATGTTTTTAATGTTAATATTAATAGATTCTAAAAGTGGTGCTATACGAAGGCCGAAGGATTTAATAGCGTTAGGTTTTCTTTCATAATATTCCTGAAATTGAGGTGGAAATGTGACTTCAAAAGCAGGGTTAGAAGGGTTAGCAGCAAGCCTGATGGCATACTGAAGAGACAATTTTTCTCTGCGTAGCCATAACGATGGCTCATCTGCTTCCACGTTAAGACTCGATACTGGAGACGTACGAAAAGCTCCCAATGCCAAACGAAGTCCTTAATTATGTACAGTGTCTAACATCTGTAGATAAGATAAGATATCCGCCGAACCGATCATGTTCAATAACACATGCGTCTGCGTACTGTTCGCCCTTCCGTCGGTATACACGTTTCCGACCGTCTGCACGATGAAGGCTGGACTCGTCGGAGAACAGTATGTTGCGTCATCGCCGTCTCGGAAAGTTAACAGGTCGATGCCTTTCCAGCCAGTTTAAACGTATTGCCCTTCTACGCACTATCAGTGGTATCGCGAAGTATGGCCTACGCGCCCTTAATCCGCCGTCACGCAGCCGATTTCTGATAGACTTAGGATGGATACGGTTGTTGTGTGTACCAGATGTATTCAGCGAAGTCTCTGTTGCAGTCTGGAATCTGTCTCGCAGATGAGTAAGGCGTGTATGACGGTCTTGTCTCGCCGTCGTTACCCTGGGGCGTGCATATCGTAGTCAGTCGGCTGTGGTCCCAATAACTAAAGTTATGGTCATGTTATATATTATTTTATCTTTTATAAGACTTGCATGGAAATGTTGCCATTATTAAATCCTTATTAATAAGTTTATTAAATGATATCAAAATTAAGAAGCTTGACTATTACCAAAATTTATAAACATAAAAATAAAATCAGTATAAAACAAGTTAAAGCGTTACAAAAAAAATCTTGAAAAACAAAAATGCTGCAAATTTTGTGTGTGAGTGTTTTTTTTTTTTTTTTTTTTTTTTGTTGCTATTGTTTGGTCAGATATTGAAGTAAAGGAAAAACAAATCAGCTAAAGACTTATATGAACTTATTATATAGCAATACTTCTGTCGTTCGTCCTCGTCCGAAACCACTTCTCCCTAGACTCAGCAAACTTCTCCCTATTTTCCCAGTTCTAAATTTCGGTCCAGCTTGGAGCTGAGGTTACAGTTCACCGAATATCAGTTATCCCTTTTTTTTTAACTTTTTGTTTCCTAATAACTCCATTTACAGTTTACAGCACTGAATTATACAATTGTTAGTTTATGTGCTACATGTTATTACTTGCCACGGGCATGCAATGCCTCCGCTTGCGGAGCTCTTGTTGTGTTTGAGCGCAAGACACCACCTAAAGACACATGCATACACAGAGAAACAGATTTTGAACAAAACAGGTTTAGAACTAAAACAAAATAAAGTAAGCAATTTACTCAGTGAAGAGGAAGTTGTGTAAATGCCTCAGGGTGAACAAGGATTTCCACACTTAAAAGAATTGGCAGTTTTGAATTGCTGACAAAATTACAAAATGGTAGAAATTTGATCGACGTTCCAAGACTTTTGAAAACAAATGTAGGTGCACAGGCTCGTACTTATCTTCCGACAATACAGCGCTTCTTAGCAGTTCAACCAATAGGGGGTGATGAAGGGCCATCAGTGAAAATTGCCAATGAGAATTTTAAAGGATTTTCTGTTCATGAGTTGGTCATTTTGGGTTTTGTGGACTAAATGAAGGACAAGCAACATTTGAAAACAGTGCACATAATTTTGGCACAGATGCTGACAAGATGGGTTTTATATTGTTGTTCAGAACTCGTGATGGTGGATCTCAAAGCTATAGGAGTGCTGATGAAGTATCCTTTCAGAATTTGTAGCCCATCATACTAATGTATTACCTGATATAGAACTGCCTATAACAGCCACCAACTGAAGTAAAACTTATATCATTGATGTGTTGTTCAATGAATCTGGGCTTTTGTTTTGTTTGTGTTGAGGTTTTACGGCCCAGTCAACCCGATGGGGTCATGTCGAGCGCGGTCAATTTACCTAACCACACGTTTACTGGGCAGGCTTAGTCCTCTAAGCGGTTAACCAGTATTGTGCACATGCCTTCGCCAGAAACTGACAACTGCCCTTCTTGAATCAGCGGAAGGGAGAGAATGACCGTAGAAAATATTTCGTTATCAATCTTCACGAAAGAATATTGCCGACTTCGGCGGGGGTTGAACCCGCGATCTCCTGGTCTCCAGTTGAACGGCGCTTGTCTGATTTGAATGTCATTGTACTCATTAGAAGCGCCTCACCGGCATTAGCATAATGATAAATTCAAGATCTGCTGACGTTAGCATAACGACACCCGCAGGATGTTATCTCCCAGGGTTTTTGCTGACGTTAGCATGATGATGATGAATTCAGGTTTAACGACGCATCAACCCATGAGGGTCATTTGCGTCAAATGGTAAACTAACATGGTTCTGTAATGAAACGACTATAAAGATAAGTCACATATGCATAAAATGTAAAACTAGAACGAATTTAAAAATTAAAGCAGTTAAACTTTGTTAAAAAGGTTGATGTGTTTTAAAAAGACCAGTAAATTATTATCAGCAGGTACATTTTCAAATAAGTATCTCGGGTCATTTGTTTGAAAGAATTGACGTCGCACATGAGAGATGATGATGAGTTCAGGTTTAACGACGCATCAACCCATGAGGGTCATTTGCGTCAAAATGGTTAACTAACATGGTTCTGTAATGAAACGATTATAATGAGAAGTCATGAATGCATAAAATGTAAAACTAGAACGAATCTAAAAATTAAAGCAGTTATATTTTGTTAAAAAGATGATGATGATGATGAGTTCAGGTTTAACGACGCATCAACCCATGATTGTCATTTGCGTCAAAATGGTTAACTAACATGGTTCTGTAATGAAACGATTATAATGATAAGTCATAAATGCATAAAATGTAAAACTAGAACGAATTTAAAAATTAAAGCAGTTATACTTTGTTAAAAAGATTGATGTGTTTTAAAAACATAAGTATGTTATCAGTTGGTACATTTTCAAATAAGTATCTCAGGTCATTTATTTGGAAGAACTGACGTCGTGTATGAGAGAATTCAATGCAATCGATCAGAAAGTGTTTTACCGTAAAAGGTTCATTACAGCTGATACAAAATGGCTGATCTTCTCGTTTGAGTAGATAAGAATGTGTGAGTCTAGTATGACCTATACGTACACGAGTAAGAACTATTTCTTCTCGCCTTAATGATCGATAAATGTTATTTTTACCAAGAACCGGTTTTATTTCATGTAGTTTATTGAATGTCGCTCTGTCCCATGACAGCTGCCATTTGGATAAGATGTACCTGTTGATAAAAGGTTTAAAATCTGTACATGGAAGTTTAAAATTCGAAATTTCTAGATCGAGTGAGACCTTTGCTTTTACGTCGGCAGCCTCGTTACCTTTTATGCCAACATGGCTGGGGAGCCAACAGAACAAAATTTCCTTAGTTTTCGATAGCTCGTGATGTTTTTCTATCACGTTCTGGATTTTGGGATTTTTTGAAGATGTGTGATTTAGAGATTTCAAAACAGAAAGGGAGTCAGAGAAAATAACGAATTTGTTCTCTAAAGAGTTATTCATAACGTAATCCAAAGCCATATCAATAGCCTTGGATTCAGCAGTGAAAATAGATGAGCCATCAGGAAGACGGATCTTTTCATGGTGGCTGCCCGATATATACGCACAGCCAACCTTATCGTCAACTTTTGAGCCATCAGTGTAGATGTGTTGATAATCTGAAAGTCGCGACTGTAATTCTTGGAAGTTTTGTTTCATGAGATGTGAATCAGAAAGTGACTTTTTGCTGTTGTGTAAATCGAAAAGAATATTTGGTTTAGTAATGCACCAGGATGGAATATCAGAAAAAGAGTGTTTTTGAATGTTTTTAATGTTAATATTAGAAGATTCTAAAAGTGGTGCTATACGAAGGCCGAAGGATTTAATAGCGTTAGGTTTTCTTTCATAATATTCCTGAAATTGTGGTGGAAATGTGACTTCAAAAGCAGGGTTAGATGGGTTAGCAGCAAGTCTGATGGCATACTGAAGAGACAATTTTTCTCTGCGTAGCCATAACGATGGCTCATCTGCTTCCACGTTAAGACTCGATACTGGAGATGTACGAAAAGCTCCCAATGCCAAACGAAGTCCTTGATTATGTACAGTGTCTAACATCTGTAGATAAGATTTTCTAGCAGATCCATATACGATGGACCCATAATCAAGTTTTGATCGAATTAAAGAACGATACAGGTGAAGAAGAGTTGTTCTGTCCGCTCCCCAACTTGTGTGAGATAAAACTTTTAAAAGGTTTAATGCTTTTAAACATTTCGCTTTCAAGTATTTTATATGGGGTATGAAGGAGAGTTTTTTATCAAATATAACCCCAAGAAATTTTGATTCAGCAACAACTGGTATTTGAGATCCATATATGTAGAGCGCTGGATCGTTGTGTATTTTCCGTTGTTGACAGAAATGAACGCTCTTAGTTTTCGATTTCGAAAATTTAAAGCCATCTTTCTATTGTGCGCATATTTTTCGAGCGAAAGCAAATACAAAAATCATCAACGTACAAAGAACCATCTGTTTTGTAATCCAGACAGTTTATAATATCGTTTAATTTCACGTTGAATAACGTGGTTGAAAGTATTGCTCCTTGAGGAACGCCCTGTTCTTGATCATAGAGATCAGACAGGGTCGATCCTACACGCACTTGTATTGTACGATCTTCAAGAAAACTTTTAATAAAGTTTGGTAGTCTTCCTTTCATACCAAAGTTATGTAGGTCTTTTAAAATTCCATATCGCCAAGTGGTATCATAGGCTTTTTCCAAATCGAAAAATACAGCGACTACATGTTCTCGTTTGATAAAAGCATCACGGATAAAAGTTTCTAGTCTAACTAAATTATCATTGGTACTACGTTCAGCTCGGAATCCCGACTGAAGTTTTGTTATAAGATTGTTAGATTCTAAGTACCAAACAAGTCGTTTGTTTATCATTCTCTCTAGTGTTTTGCAAAGGCAACTTGTTAGCGCTATTGGTCTGTAGTTTGTTGGTTCTGCATGATCTTTCCCTTGTTTTGGAATAGGTATAATTGTGGCCAAACGCCAGCTTTCTGGAAAAACTCCTGTTGTCCATATACCGTTGAAAATATGTAAAAGTGTGTCAAGGGCGGTTTCGGGAAGGTGTTTAAGCATCTGGTAATGGATGTCATCAGGGCCTGTAGCTGTATCTTTTGATACTGCGATAGCATCTTTAAGTTCTGTAATGTTAAACAGGCTGTTATATTCTTCAGTATTTGAAGAGGTGAAATTAAGTTTGATCTTTTCTTCTTGTTTTTTGATGTTTTGAAACTTCTCTGAATAATTCCGAGATGAAGAATTATCCAAAAAAGTTTCGCCAAGTGTGTTTGCTATCTCTTCCTTTGATGTGGCCTTTGTTCCACGTTTTGTATTTAAGTGGGTGAAACTGGGTGATTTTGATTTACCAGATATTTTTCGTATCATGTCCCAAACCTTTTTAATTGGAGTTTTATAATTTAAATTCGAAACGTATGATTTCCATGATTTGCGTTTGGAGGCCTTTATTGTTCGACGAGCATTTGCTCTGAAATTCTTTACTTTATTCAGGTTCTCCTTTGTTGGATATCTGCAGAACTTTGATAATGCTTGCTTGCGCTGTTTTATGGCATCTTTGCATTCATCATTGTACCATGGCTTGCTTTTCTTTGGATTTGTCGAGGTTTTCGGTATACTTTTATTAGCTATGTCAAGAAGAGAAGAAGTAAAATCATCTAGAGGGTCCAAGGAATTGTCAAACTGATCTATTTTGAGACTTTCTTCGCATAGTAAGTGGTATAATTCCCAATTTGCTTTATTTAGTTTCCACTTTGCGTTGTGATCATTCGTGGAATTATTTACGCTTTCAATAATAACAGGGAAGTGATCACTTCCATGTTGGTCTTCACTGACCGTCCAGTCGAAGTCCAGCAGGAGAGATGGGTGACATATGGAAAGATCTAAAGAAGAAAATTTTCCTGTTGCAGGATGGAGATAAGGGTGTGATTTGTCATTCATAAGACAAAGATCGTTTTTGGTTATAAAGTCTTCAATAATATTACCTTTAGGGTTGTTATCTTTACATCCCCAAAGGATATTGTGACCATTGAAGTCACCAACTAGTATACAGGGTGAAGGGAGTTGTTTCAGTAAAATGTCTAAATGTTCGGTCTCTAAATGAAAATTCGGAGGTATATACACAGAACAAATAGTAATTTCTTTATCTAAAGTAACAGAAACCGCAACGGCTTGAAGATTGGTTACAAGTTTAATTTCTCGCTGCGGACATGAAGAGTGAACTAAGATTGAGCTTCCACCAGACGGCCTCTGGCCTTCTGAATATATATAATTGTATGTATTGAAATCTCTGATATTTAATTGATCATCAGTTTTTAAAAAAGTTTCTTGCAAGCAAAAAACTGATGGATTCAATAAGGATAAAAGTAATAAGATCTCGTTATAGTTTGACTTTAGACCTCGACAGTTCCATTGTATTATTTTGTGATTTGAATTCATTTTAGAGTTGTTAGATTTTAGTTAGACTAGCAACTAAGGATATGTTATTGGTGATTTTGATCTATTATTACTATTGTTGACGTGTGAATGTTCTGAAGATCTCGATCTATTTCTGTTAGTTCGTGGGCGATCTGGAGCTTCTCCTAACTCCATATCATCGCTACTGTCACTCAAAGATCCGAACCTGTTATGTTGTTGAATAACATTATTTGAACCTTTTCGTTCTCTGTTTGATGTGCTTGGTCTTTGTGTTACTTGACTAAATTTTGATTTTGTTTGTTCTTTCGTAGGTGGAGATGATTGACTTCTTGCTTGTCTTTCTTTCTGTTGTTGTTTCTTCCAATCTTTTTTTATCATCTCTATGGTGGCTTTTTTCAGGCCACCCTCTCCTTTTTTCTCCTCAATAGGTGTCTTTGTTTGATTTTTGTTTGTGGTGTTTGTTTGACCTTTTTGTTTCTGCAGATCTTCTGTTTTGCTGTTTGTGTTTGTTGTATTTGATTGTACTGCAGAGTCGAGAATAGTGATCGGATCGGTCTGAGTGGCAGTATCAACCACAGAAACCTTTTTCATAGAACACTGGGTGATGTTGGCATAACTGATTCCAGGTATTGGAGTTGGGGTCTCAACAAGTTTCCGCGCTTCAACGAAAGAAACATTTCTGGTGAACTTGATACGCAAGATATCGTTTTCTTTGTGCCAATTTCGGCATTCTTTAGAGTCAGCACTGTGTTTTTCACCACAATTGACACAGTGTAATTCGTTGCTACATCTACTTTCGAGGTGTTCTCCTGTTTGACCGCATTTCGAACAGATAGGGTCTTTAGAACACCTATCCTCATGGTGTCCATATTTTTGGCAATTATGACAACGCAAGGGATTTGGTACGTAGACTTCTACGTTGACTCTAAAGTATGCCACTTTGACCGTTTTGGGTAAAACTGGCGTATTGAAAGTAAAAACAAAGATGTTTGTGTCTTTTAACTCTCCGTTTCGTTTTATTTTTAATCTTTTTACACCAGTTACTCCTTGAGATCTTGTGCCCTCGAGAATCTCCTCCTCGCCGCAATTCCTCAATTCGGGACAACGAATTACCCCTTTTGATGAAGTAAGCGAGGTATGCGGGTACACTCGGACCTTCAAGTCGTGAAAAGTGTGCACGAAGAAGATTCTCGGCATGGGCTTTCTTGGATACCTCAATGAGTAGCTGGTTCGATCTGATGATGAGTTCAGGTTTAACGACGCATCAACCCATGAGGGTCATTTGCGTCAAAATGGTAAACTAGCATGGTTCTGTAATGAAACGGCTATAAAGATGTCATATATGCATAAAATGAAAAACTAGAACGAATTTAAAAATTAAAGCAGTTATACTTTGTTAAAAAGGTTGATGTGTTTTAAAAAGACCAGTATATTATCAGCAGGTATATTTTTAAATAAGTATCTGAGGTCATTTGTTTGAAAGAATTGACGTCGCACATGAAAAAATTCAATGCAGTCGATCAGGAAGTGTTTCACCGTTAAACGGTTCATTACAGCTGATACAAAACGGCTGATCTTCTCGTTTGAGCAGATAAGAACGTGTGAGTCTAGTATGACCTATACGCAGACGAGTAAGAACCACTTCTTCTCGCCTTAATGATCGATAAATGGATTTTTACCAAGAACCGGTTTTATTTCATGTAGTTTATTGAATGTCCCTCTGTCCCATGACAGCTGCCATTTGGATAAGATGTACCTGTTGATAAAAGTTTTAAAATCTGTACATGGAAGTTTAAAATTCGAAATTTCTAGATCGAGTGAGGCCTTTGCTTTTACATCGGCAGCCTTGATACCTTTTATGCCAACATGGCTGGGGAGCCAACATAATATAATTTCCTTAGTTTTCGATAACTCGTGATGTGTTAAAAAAAACTATCAGGTTCTGAATTTTGGGACTTTTTGAAGATGTGTGGTTTAGAGATTTCAAAACAGAAAGGGAGTCCGAGAAAATTGGTTCTATATATGTAGTTTTTTTTTATGTTTTCTGGTTCACCAGCTATACTCTGTATGACTTTTTGTATCAAAAAAGGGGACAGAGATGTTATCTGTCTGTCCTCTTCTTTGCTTTCAACTAAAATGAAGCGCGGATAATGTTGAGGTGTATCGTTTGTTGAGGTAGTTGGAGGTTGACTGTTTTCATCAAAATCTGAAATATCAGATTCTGGGGCTTGTTTAGTTCTTTTTCTTTTATCATTACCCATGATGAAGTTGTATTAAAATTCGTCCTCGGTGCTCTCCGCCCACCACGGAGCCCAACAAGGGAACACATAAATGGAGTGGCTTTCCTACTCACTTGTGCTAGAGATACACAGAAGATATACTCGCACGAGCAAAATGCTGCACGATTGACCCGTTAAGCCGCCGCCTTCTTAGGATTGGAAAGATTGAGAAATAAGAATTATGGGCAAACGGTGAGTATCAGTATGATACAAAAGACAAGGAAGAGAAAGAAAAGGCTTGGCGTGACCAGCCGATTGACCGTGCCGGGTCTCACGGACACCCTTCTACACCGAAATCCAGACCAAAGAGGCGTGTTGAGCCATCAGGAGAGACCAAACTCCCAATAACTCTCAACCTCCAGGATCCCTTCTTCCGGCTTACGGGTTGCCACCCTCGGCAAACAGGTGGTATTTCCTCTTCGCTCTTCCCAAAGGGGACAATTACTGCTCACCAAGCTTGCAACGTTCCCAGTGGGAATTGAGCCCCCAGGGCCTCGATAAGGCGGAAAGTTTAACACCCTGAGGATTTGTTTCTGGAAATTTCGAAGTCCGCGACCTTGATTTTGACATGACCTGGGTGTGTGTGTGTATGTGTGTGTGTGTGGGGGGGGGGGGGTCGGGGGGGTTGATTTTTTTATTGTGTTGGGGTTTAACGACACGTCAACCTTTGAGGGTCATTTTGTGTCGTCTCCCAGAGAAAGGGAGAAAAGAGATAGAAGAGAGAGTAGAGGAGATGAAAGGGAGGGACAGGGAAGAAAGAGGAACAGGATGATGATGATGAGTTCAGGTTTAACGACGCATCAACCCATGAGGGTCATTTGCGTCAAAATGGTGAACTAACATGGTTCTGTAATGAAACGATTATAATGATAAGTCATAAATGCATAAAATGTAAAACTAGAATGAATTCAAAAATTAAAACAGTTATACTTTGTTAAAAAGGTTGATGTGTTTTAAAAAGACCAGTATATTATCAGCAGGTACATTTTCAAATAAGTATCTCAGGTCATTTGTTTGAAAGAATTGATGTCGCACATGAGAGAATTCAATGCAGTCGATCAGGAAGTGTTTCACCGTAAACGGTTCATTACAGCTGATACAAAATGGCTGATCTTCTCGTTTGAGCAGATAAGAATGTGTGAGTCTAGTATGACCTACACGTAGACGAGTAAGAACCACTTCTTCTCGCCTTAATGATCGATAAATGGTTTTTTTTTACTAAGAAACGGTTTTATTTCATGTAGTTTATTGAATGTTGCTCTGTCCCATGACAGCTGCCATTTGGATAAGATGTACCTGTTGATAAAAGGTTTAAAATCTGTACATGGAAGTTTAAAATAAGAAATTTCTAGTTCGAGTGAGGCCTTTGCTTTTACATCGGCAGCTTCGTTACCTTTTATGCCAACATGGCTGGGGAGCCAACAGAATATAATTTCCTTAGTTTTCGATAACTTGTGGTGTTTTTCTATCAGGTTCTGAATTTTGGGATTTTTTGAAGATCTGTGGTTTAGAGATTTCAAAACAGAAAGGGAGTCAGAGAAAATAACGAATTTCTTATCTGAAGAATTATTCATAACGTAATCCAAAGCCATATCAATAGCCTTGGATTCAGCAGTGAAAATAGATGAGCCATCAGGAAGACGGATCTTTTCATGGTGGCTGCCCGATATATATTGAATGTCGCTCTGTCCCATGACAGCTGTCATTTGGATAAGATGTACCTGTTGATAAAAGGTTTAAAATATGTACATGGAAGTTTAAAATTCGAAATTTCTAGATCGAGTGAGGCGTTTGCTTTTACGTCGGCAGCCTCGTTACCTTTTATGCCAACATGGCTGGGGAGCCAACAGAATAAAATTTCCTTAGTTTTCGATAACTCGTGATGTTTTTCTATCAGGTTCTGAATTTTGGGATTTTTTGAAGATCTGTGGTTTAAAGATTTCAAAACAGAAAGGGAGTCCGAGAAAATAACGAATTTGTTATCTGAAGAATTATTCATAACGTAATCCAAAGCCATATCAATAGCCTTGGATTCAGCAGTGAAAATAGATGAGCCATCAGGAAGACGGATCTTTTCATGGTGGCTGCCCGATATATACGCACAGCCAACCTTTTCTTCAACTTTTGAGCCATCAGTGTAGAGATGTTGATAGTCTGAAAGTCGCGATTGTAATTCTTGGAAGTTTTGTTTCATGAGATGTGAATCAGATAGTGACTTTTTGCTATTGTGTAAATCGAAAAGAATAGTTGGTTTAGTAAAGCAACAGGATGGAATATCAGAAAAAGAGTGCTTTTGGATGTTTTTAGTGTTAATATTAGCAGATTCTAAAAGTGGTGCTATACGAAGCCCGAAGGATTTAATTGCGTTAGGTTTTCTTTCATAATAGTCCTGAAATTGTTGTGGAAATGTGACATCAAAAGAAGGGTTAGCAGCAAGTCTGATGGCATACTGAAGGGACAATTTTTCTCTGCGTAGCCATAACGATGGCTCATCTGCTTCCACGTTAAGACTCGATATTAGAGACGTACGAAAAGCTCCCAATGCCAATGTGCGCATATTTTTCGAGCGAAAACATATACAGAAATCATCAACGTACAAAGAACTATCTGTCTTGTAATCTAGACAGTTTATAATATCGTTTAATTTCACGTTGAATAAAGTGGTTGAAAGTATGGCTCCTTGAGGAACGCCCTGCTCTTGATCATAGAGGTCAGAGAGGGTCGATCCTACACGCACTTGTATAGTACGATCTTCAAGAAAACTTTTAATAAAGTTTGGTAGTCTTCGTTTCAGACCAAAGTTGTGAAGGTCTTTTAAAATTCCGTATCGCCAAGTAGTATCGTAGGCTTTTTCCAAATCGAAAAATACAGCGACTACATGTTCTCGTTTGATAAAAGCATCCCGGATAAAAGTTTCTAGTCTAACTAAATTATCATTGGTACTACGTTCAGTTATATTAAATAGACTGTTATATTCTTCGGTATTTGAAGAGGTGAAATTAAGTTTGATCTTTTCTTCTTGTTTTTTGATGTTTTGAAACTTCTTTGAATAATTCCGAGATGAGGAATTATCCAAAAATGTTTCGCCAAGTGTATTTGCTATCTCTTCCTTTGATGTGGCCTTTGTTCCACGTTTTGTATTTAAGTGGGTGAAACTGGGTGATTTTGATTTACCAGATATTTTTCCTATCATATCCCAAACCTTTTTAATTGGAGTTTTATTATTTAAATTCGAAACGTAAGATTTCCATGATCTGCGTTTGGAGGTCTTTATTGTTCGACGAGCCTTTGCTCTGAAGTTTTTAACCTTATTCAAGTTCTCCTTTGTTGGATATCTGCAGAACTTTGATAATGCTTGCTTGCGCTGTTTTATAGCATCTTTGCATTCATCATTGTACCACGGCTTGCTTTTCTTTGGATTTGTCGAGGTTTTCGGTATACTTTTGTTAGAGATATCGAGAAGAGAAGAAGTAAAATCATCTAGAGGATCTAAGGAATTGGTAAACTTATCTATTTTGAGACTTTCTTCGCATAATGAATGATATAATTCCCAATTTGCTTTATTCAGTTTCCACTTTGCGTTGTGATCGTTCGTGGAATTATTTACGCTTTCAATAATAACAGGGAAGTGATCACTTCCATGTTGATCTTCACTGACTGTCCAGTCGAAATCTAGCAGTAGAGATTGATGACACATGGGAAGATCTAACGAAGAGAAATTTCCACTTGCAGGATGGAGATAGGTGTGAGATTTGTCATTCATAAGACAAAGATCATTTTTGGTTATAAAGTCTTCAATAATATTACCTTTAGGGTTGTTATCTTTACATCCCCAAAGGATATTGTGACCATTGAAGTCACCAACTAGTATATAGGGTGAAGGAAGTTGTTTGAGTAAAGTGTCTAAATGTTCGGTCTCTAAATGAAAATTCGGAGGTATATGCACAGAACAAATAGTAATTTCTTTATCTAAAGTGACAGAAACCGCAACGGCTTGAAGATTGGTTACAAGTTTAATTTCTCGCTGCGGACATGAAGAGTGAACTAAGACTGAGCTTCCACCAGACGGCCTCTGGCCTTCCGAATATATATAATTGTATGTATTGAAATCTCTGATATTAAATTGATCATCAGTTTTTAAAAAAGTTTCTTGCAAGCAAAAAACTGATGGACTCAATAAAGATAAAAGTAATAAGATCTCATTATAGTTTGACCTTAGACCTCGACAGTTCCATTGTATTATTCTGTGATTTAAATTCATTTAAGAGTTGTTAAATTTTAGTTAGACTAGAAACTAAGGATATGTTATTGGTGACTTTGATCTATTATTACTACTACTGGCGTGATTATTTTCTCTTGATCTTGATCTATTATTGTTAGTTCGTGGGCGATCTGGAGCTTCTCCTAACTCCATATCATCGCTACTGTCACTCAAAGATCCAAATCGGTTATGCTGTTGGATATCATCATTTTCACCTTTTCGTTCTCTGTTTGCTGGGACTAGATTTTTGTTCCTTGACTAGATTTTATTTTTGTTTGGTCTTTCTTAGATGGTGATGAATGACTTCTTGCTTGTCTTTCTTTCTGTTGTTGTTTCTTCAAATCTTTTTTTATCATCTCAATGGTGGCTTTTTTCAGTCCAACCTCTGTTTTTTTTCTCCTCGATAGGTGTCTTTGTTTGACTTCTGGTTGCGTTGTTTGTTTGAACGTTTTGTCTTTGCAGTTCCTCTGTTTGGCTGTTTGTGTTTGTTGAACTTAGTTGAACTGCAGAGTCTTATGATAATTATTGGATCAGTTTGAGTGGCAGTATCAACTACAGAAACTTTTTTCATAGAAGACTGGGTGATGTTTGCATAACTTATTCCAGGAATTGGAGTAGGAGCCTCAACGAGTTTCCGCGCTTCAAAGAAAGAAATATTTCTGGTGAACTTTATACGTAAGATTTCTTTTTCTTTGTGCCAAATTCGACATTCTTTAGAGTCGGCACTGTGTTTTTCACCACAATTTACACAGTGTAATTCGTTTGTACATCTACTTTCGGAGTGTTCGGCTATTTGACCACATTTTGAGGAGATAGGGTCTTTGGAACACCTATCCTCATGGTGTCCATATTTTTGGCAGTGATGACAACGCAAAGGATTTGGTATGTAGACTTCTACGTTGACTCTAAAGTATGCAACTTTGACCGTCTTAGGTAAGACTGGTGTATTGAATGTAAAGACAAAGGTGTTTGTGTCTTTTAAGTCTCCGTTTCGTTTTACTTTGAATCTTTTAACTCCAGTTTCTCCTTGAGATCTTGTGCCCTCGAGAATCTCATCCTCGCCGCAATTCCTCAATTCGGGGCAGTTGGAGGTTGAGTGCTATCGTCAAAATCTGAAATATCTGAGTCTGGACATTGTCTAGTTCTTTTTCTTTTATCAAAACCCATGATGAAAAAGTATTTAAATTCGTCCTCCATGCTCTCCACCCACCATGGAGCCCAACAAGGGAACACATAAATGGAGTGGCTTTCCTACTCACTTGTGCTAGAGATACACAGAAGATATACTCGCACGAGCAAAATGCTGCACGATTGACCCGTTGAGCCGCCGCCTTCTTAGGATTGGAAAGGTTGAGAAATAAGACTTATGAGCAAACGGTAAGTATCAGTATGATACAAAAGACAAGGAAGAGAAAGAAAAGATTTATCCTAGGGCTCGGCGCGACCAGCCGATTGACCGTGCCGGGTCTCACGGACACCCTTCTACACCGAAATCCAGGCCAAAGAGGCGTGTTGAGCCATCAGGAGAGAACAAACTCCCAATAACTCTCAACCTCCAGGATCCCTTCTTCCGGCTTACGGGTTGCCACCCACGGCAAACGGGTGGTATTTCCTCTTCGCTCTTCCCAAAGGGGACAATTACTGCTCACCAAGCAAGCAACGTTCCCAGTGGGAATTGAGCCCCCAGGGCCTCGACAAGGCGGAAAGTTTAATACCCAGAAAAAGAGGAACAGGAATGAAAGTGAAGAAACAGAAGAAATAAAAACATTCCCCCTCTACCCTTACCCACTACAAGGATAGCAGGCCTTGCCCAACTGTAAGCCAATATCAGTTGGACGCCCCGGTGATCTAAGATACACAGCACCTTCGCACCACCCGACCACCCCCAGGGGAGGGGGGGTGGGGGGTTGAGGGGTGCAGTATCTGTCTTTATACCAAATAGGAACTAAATCCATCATGTAGTTTAGAAGTAAATGAGATCCTAGAAAAACTTTGGCGTAAAATTTTATCAAAGTTCTAAGTCTATGACATGACCTAGGGTGGTAGGGATTGGTACTGCGTAAAACTTTTGGACTAATTGTATCAACATTCAAAGATGAATCAAATCTCTGATCAGGTTAGGATTTAATAAGGTCTTAAAAACTTCAACATTTAAAATTCTAAGTCTGTGACCTCGACCTCAAGGTCTTGGTCATGAGTGCTGATGGCGTGATGAAAACTTTTGACCAGTATCTACCACGATACCAAATAGGAACTAAATCCATCATTTAGTTTAGTAGTAATGAGATCCTAAAAACATTGACGTAAAATTTTTACATGAAAACTCTAAGTCTGTGACCTTGACCTAAGTGGTGGGGATGGTACTGCGCAAAATTTTGGACAACTGTATATCATCATACCACAGATGAATCAAATCGGTGATAAGGTTAGAAAATAATGATGTCCTAAAAACTTTAACGAAGACTTCAACATTTAAATTCTAAGTCTGTGACCTTGACATGACCTAGAGTGGTGGGGATGGTACTGCGCAAAATTTTGGACCAATATGTATCATCATACCACAGATGAATCAAATCGGTGATAAGTTTAGAAAAAAATGAGGCCTTAAAAACTTCAACGAAAACTTTAACATTTAAATTCTAAGTCATGAGTGCTGATGGTGCTGATAAAAACTTTTGACCAGTGTCCATCATAATACCAAACTGAAACAAAAATCCATTATTATACCACCGACATACGAAGTATGGTATATAGTTTTCGCTTTTCCGTTCGTCCGTTCGTTCGTTCGTACGTACGTTCGTTCGTTCGTCTTTCCGTCACAGGGTCAAAGTTTTTGCGTTAAAGCTTATAAGACCTCATATCTTGAAGACCCTTTGATGGATTTCATTCATATTTGGCATGATGGTAGATATAGGTCTAAAGTTTTTATCAGCACCATCCCCACCCCGGAGGTGACCTTGGGGTCAAGGTCACGGACTTAGAATTTTCATAAAAAAGTCAGGGTCAAAGTTTTTGCGTTAAAGTTTATAAGACCTCATATTTTGAAGACCCTTTGATGGATTTCATTCATATTTTGCATGTTAATAGATATAGGTCTAAAGTTTTTATCAGCACCATCCCCACCCGGGGGTGACCTTGGGGTCAAGGTCACGGACTTAGAATTTTCATAAAAAAGTCAAAGTTTTTTGTGTTTAAGTTTATATAGCTATATCATCAAGACCCTTTAGGAATTTCATTTATATTTGACATGTTGCTAAATATCGGCCTAGAGTCTTACTCCGCATGATCCCCACTCAGGGTGTGACCGAGATCAAGGTCACGAACTTAGAATTTTCATATAAAAGTAAAAAATTTTTGCGTTTAAGTTTATATAGCCATATCATCAAGACCTTTTGTTAAATTTCAGTATTCCCTAATTGAAAGGCCAGCGGATATAGCTATCAGCAAGGAATCTGTTTCTGTCCGTCCATCCATTGAAGCATTATTCGTTCATACTTTATTTTTGTCTTAGGGTCAAAGTTTTTACGTTAAAGTATATTAGACCTCATATTTTGAAGACCCTTTGATGGATTTCATTCATATTTGGCATGATGGTAGATATAGCTCTAAAGTTTTTATTGGCACCATCCCCATCCCGGGGGGTGACCTTTGGGTCAAGGTCACGGACTTCCAATAAAAATGTCAAAATTTTTGTGTTTAAGTTTATATAGCTGTATCGTCAAGACCCTTGTGGAATTTCATTTATATTTGACATGTTGCTATATATTGGCCTAGAGTCTTACTCCGCATGATCCCCACTCCGGGTGTGACCGAGGTCAAGGTCACGAACTTAGAAGTTTCATTTAAAAGTAAAAGTTTTTGCTTTTAATTTTATATAGCTATATCATCATGACCTTTTGTTAAATTTTATTATACCCTAATTGAAAGGTTGAGCGGATATAGCTATCAGCAAGGAATCTGTTTGTCTGTCCATCCATCCGTTGAAGCATTATTTGTTCATAATTTATTTTTGTCTTAGGGTCAAAGTTTTTACGTTAAAGTTTATAAGACCTTAAATTATGAAGAGCCTTTGATGGATTTAATTCATGTTTGGCCTGATGGTAGATATAGGGCTTAAGTTTTTATCAGCACCAACCCTATCCCGGGGAATAACATTGGGGTCAAGGTCACGGACTTAGAATTTTCATAAATAGTTCAAATTTTTTGTGTTTATGTTTATATAGCTATACCATCAAGACCCTTTGAGGAATTTCATTTATATTTTACATGTTGGTAGATATAGGTCTAGAGTTTTAATCAGCATCATCCTTATCCAGGGGTATGACCTTGAGGTCAAGGTCACAGACTTAGAAATTTCATATAAAAGTAAAAAAAAAACAACAATTGCATCTAAGTTTATATAGCTATATTATGAAGACCCTTTTGTTGGTTTCATTAATACGAGGGATGTTCGAAATGAATTGCTTATTTCTATCTGGAGACTTCAAATTTCAAGTTAGCCCAAAAGTACTCATTTCATGCCCTCGAAGTACTCCCCGTGGTTAGAAATGCAAAGTTTCAGCCGATGTATCCACTTCTTGAAGGCGTCACGGTACGCTGATTTGGGCACAGCAATAAGGTACTGATGAATGGCAGATCCAAGTGCCTGTCGGGACTGGTATTTCTGCCCAGCAAGGAATACTTTCAATTTCGGAAACAAAAAGAAATCACATGGGGCAAGGTCTGGGGAATACGGGGGGTGAGGCAAAACAGTTACTTCTTCTTTCTTCAAAAACGCCGTAACTATTGCGGAGGTATGAACTGGGGCATGTCATGCAGAAGACGGACATGTTTAAAACCAGTGGCAGGGCGTCGTTTCTGATAATACTTTTTCAGTTTCTTCAGTACTACGTCTTTGTAGTACTGTCCGGTGATGCTTTTGCCCTTTTTCACTGACACTTTTATTGCGACTTCTTCACCAGAGAAGAAGATTGCATACAAAACCTTCTTTGTACTCAAAGAACTTTTGGCAATTATTGGGGGTTTGCTGTGTTTAGTGGCCCAGATATTATTGCTAACCTTTCTGACGGGCTCAAAATAATGGACCCAGGTTTCATCACCTGTGACGACATTGGCAAACTCCTTTTTGTCATATTTTGGAAACATTTGAAGCAGCTTTTTGGCCACTTTAACCCGTTGCCTCTTTTGCTCGTCAGTCAACAGATGTGGCACACAGCTAGCAGAAATCTTTCTGACTTTCAAATGCTTCTTCAAAATAAGGTGAACCGTTGATAGTGATATTCCTACCTTTCGTGCAAGATCACGAACTGTAAATCTGGCATCTCCTTCAATGATTTCCTTTATTTTGGAAACGATTTCTTTACGAGATGCACATTTTGGCCTACCTGATTTCGGTGCATTTTTGATGGACTCTACACCAGACTCAAATTTCTTTTTCCACCGCCGAACTGTGTCATAAGACACACAAGAAGGTCCAAAAGCAGTAGAAATTTCAGTCACCAGCTTCTTCAAAGAACAACCAAGTTTTGAGCGAGCTTAGATGTAAGCCCGTATTTCATCTTTTTTGTCGACGCTTCTACCAACCATTTTTACTGCAGTGGTCAATGACTGTGTGTATTCAAATGGCAAATTTTATGTCTTACACTTAGTCTAACATGTACATTTATACACCATTGTGTAGATATTGAATAGCCCTATACAGGCATGTATTGGTTTTTATCGTGCCCCACGTGGATATCGAGCTAGAGGACAATAAGCAATTCATTTCGAACATCCCTCGTATTAAGCATGATGGTATATGTAGGTCTGAAGTTTTTCTCGGCACCTTCCCCAAGCTGGGGCATGGCTTTTAAGTCAAGGTCACAGACGTTTCATACAAATGTCATTTTTGCTTATATTATAAAGACTGATTTCACTGGTATATGGTGATAGTTATAGGGCTAAAGTTTTATTTAGCTCAATCCCTGCACCTGTGCCTGACCTTTGAGGTCAAGGGCTTCATATTACTGTGTGATTGAATTTTTTCAATGTTATAACATATAGCATACAACTGCCATCTCCAGAGTCAAAGCTACATACTTTGTGCTCTTTAAAAGGTGGCGGTAGCGCTAGTCGGGGGTATATGTGCCCCACTGGGCACTTTGTCTAGTTTAATGTAGAAGTAATGAGGTCCTGAAAATTTTAGACCAATATGTATCATCATACCAACGATGAATCAAATCGGTGATAAGGTTAGGAACGTCGGGTGTAGTACAATAGCTCTTCCTGAACGTTGTTCAGGCGAGGTAAAAAGGAAAAAAATACTCCCTTGTAAAACGTCTAAACTTGACAGGCAATCGACTCTGAAATATTCAAACAAACGGATATTTTGGGACAATTAGACTGAATGCAACAGTACGGAATTTGCTGGTCTGCTAACAGTATATAACAAATGCTTTTCTGAGTTACAAAATGTCCAAACTTGACAGGCAATATATTCTGAAACATTCAAGCATAAGTCCATATATGAAACGTCTATCAAATAAAGGACGCAAATGTTGGTGTAATAAGACCAAAGACAACATTATAGCATTTATTGTTCAGCTTATCCTAGTGTATATCAGATCAGTAATTTCTTTCGTAAAAAAATTCAAATTTGAGTGGCGATCTATTTTGAAATCTTCAAAATTAAGTCTTTATCGAAAATGTCTATCAAATGTACGACGCATACTTCTTGTATTAAACGACCGACTACAAAAGTAAGACACTTTTGGTTAAACATATCTTAGTTTATAACATAAGAGTAATCTCCTTCTGGCAACCTCTATATTTGAGTGGCGAGCTAATTTGAAATATTCAAGCAAGCGCTCTTAAATGACAAATGTTTTCTTCAGTACAACCGTATTTACGGTAAGTTGCTAGACTGATATAAAATTTTATAAACAATAGTATAATTATCAGACACATGATCACGGTAACACGCCCATGAACTGTCTATCTAATATAGGACGCAAATAAGGGTGTAATAAGATCAAAAGCAACATTATGGAACTTCCTGCTGAGGATATCCTTATATATAATAAAAAATAATTTTCTGTAGTAAATATTCAAAAATTAGCTGTCAATCTGTTGTGAAATAGTCAAGCTCAAGCCCTTATCTGAAATGTGTAACAAATACACGACGCAAATGTTAGTATAATAAAACCGTAGGCAACAGTTTGGAACTTACTGCTCAGCATATCTCCTGACATATATCATAAGAATAAACCCTGTTGTAAAACATCGAATTTTGACAGGCGATCTATTTGGGAATATTCAAGCAAACGTACTTATTTGAAACGTGTATTAAATATTCGAGGCAAATGTTGGTGTAATAAGACCAAAGACAAGATTACCGAGCTTGCTCCGAACTTGCTGCACAGCATAACCTAGTATATACCGTAAGAGTAATATCTAAGTAAAAAGTCCAAATCTGACTAGCGATCTATTTTAAAATAATCAAGCGAGAGACCTCGGAAATATCTAGCAAATATAGGACATAGATTACGGTGTAATAAGCTAAGTCGACAACACTTTTTGCTCAGCATACCTTAGTATAGAACATAAGATTATTCTCCGTTGGAAAAATTCCAACGTAGAATATAGATGTATTTTAAATGATGATGTTGAGTTCAGGTTTAACGACGCATCAACCCATGAGAGTCATTTGCGTCAAAATGGTGAACTAACATGGTTCTGTAATGAAACGATTATAATGATAAGTCGTAAATGCATAAAATGTAAAACTAGAACGAATATAAAAATTAAAGCAGTTATACTTTGTTAAAAAGATTGATGTGTTTTAAATACATAAGTATGTTATCAGTTGGTACATTTTCAAATAAGTATCTCAGGTCATTTGTTTGGAGGATTGACGTAGATGTATTTTAAAATAATCAAGGAAACACTCTTACCAAAAAAAAAAAAAAATCTAGCAAATGAAGCAGGCAAAATTTTGTTGTAATAGGACCAAACGGCAGCATTACGGACTTGTTGATCAGCATGTCATAGTTTATAACATTGGTGATAATGATGAGTTCAGGTTTAACGACGCATCAACCCATGAGGGTCATTTGCGTCAAAATGGTGAACTAACATGGTTCTGTAATGAAACGATTATAATGATAAGTCATAAATGCATAAAATGTAAAACTAGAACGAATTTAAAAATTAAAGCAGTTATACTTTGCTAAAAAGATTGATGTGTTTTAAAAACATAAGTATGTTATCAGTTAGTACATTTTCAAATAAGTATCTCAGGTCATTTGTTTAGAAGAATTGACGTCGTGTATGAGAGAATTCAATGCAATCGATCAGAAAGTGTTTTACCGTAAAAGGTTCATTACAGCTGATACAAAATGGCTGATCTGCTCGTTTGAGTAGATAAGAATGTGTGAGTCTAGTATGACCTATACGTAGACGAGTAAGAACCACTTCTTCTCGCCTAAATGATCGATAAATGTTATTTTTACCAAGAACCGGTTTTATTTCATGTAGTTTATTGAATGTCGCTCTGTCCCATGACAGCTGTCATTTGGATAAGATGTACCTGTTGATAAAAGGCTTAAAATATGTACATGGAAGTTTAAAATTCGAAATTTCTAGATCGAGTGAGGCGTTTGCTTTTACGTCGGCAGCCTCGTTACCTTTTATGCCAACATGGCTGGGGAGCCAACAGAATAAAATTTCCTTAGTTTTCGATAACTCGTGATGTTTTTCTATCAGGTTCTGGATTTTGGTTTTTTTTTTGAAGATGTGTGATTTAGAGATTTCAAAACAGAAAGGGAGTCAGAGAAAATAACGAATTTGTTCTCTAAAGAGTTATTCATAACGTAATCCAAAGCCATATCAATAGCCTTGGATTCAGCAGTGAAAATAAATGAGCCATCAGGAAGACGGCTCTTTTCATGGTGGCTGCCCGATATATACGCACAGCCAACCTTATCGTCAACTTTTGAGCCATCAGTGTAGATATGTTGATAATCTGAAAGTCGCGACTGTAATTCTTGGAAGTTTTGTTTCATGAGGTGTGACTCAGATAGTGACTTTTTGCTGTTGTGTAAATCGAAAAGAATATTTGGTTTATGCACCAGGTTGGAATATCAGAAAAAGAGTGTTTTTGAATGTTTTTAATGTTAATATTAGTAGATTCTAAAAGTGGTGCTATACGAAGGCCAAAGGATTTAATAGCGTTAGGTTTTCTTTCATAATATTAATGTGGTGGAAATGTGACTTCAAAAGCAGGGTTAGATGGGTTAGCAACATCTGATGGCATACTGAAGAGACAATTTTTCTCTGCGTAGCCATAACGATGGCTCATCTGCTTCCACGTTAAGACTCGATACTGGAGATGTACGAAAAGCTCCCAATGCCAAACGAAGTCCCTGATTATGTACAGTGTCTAACATCTGTAGATAAGATTTTCTAGCAGATCCATATACGATGGACGCATAATCAAGTTTTAATCGAATTAAAGAACGATACAGGTGAAGAAGAGTTGTTCTGTCCGCTCCCCAACTTGTGTGAGATAAAACTTTTAAAAGGTTAAATGCTTTTAAACATTTCGCTTTCAAGTATTTTATATGGGATATGAAGGAGAGTTTTTTTTATCAAATATAACCCTAAGAAATTTTGATTCAGCAACAACTGGTATTTGAGATCCATATATGTAGAGCGCTGGATCGTTGTGTATTTTCCGTTGTTGACTGAAATGAACGCACTGAGTTTTCGATTTGGAAAATTTAAAGTCATTTCTAGTTGCCCAGTCTTCAATTCTATTTAGACATTGCTGTTAGTGTCTTTCTATTGTGCGCATATTTTTCGAGCGAAAACAAATACAGAAATCATCAACGTACAAAGAACCATCTGTTTTGTAATCCAGACAGTTTATAATATCGTTTAATTTCACGTTGAATAACGTGGTTGAAAGTATTGCTCCTTGAGGAACGCCCTGTTCTTGATCATAGAGATCAGACAGGGTCGATCCTACACGCACTTGTATTGTACGATCTTCAAGAAAACTTTTAATAAAGTTTGGTAGTCTTCCTTTCATACCAAAGTTATGTAGGTCTTTTAAAATTCCATATCGCCAAGTGGTATCATAGGCTTTTTCCAAATCGAAAGATAAGCGACTACATGTTCTCGTTTGATAAAAGCATCACGGATAAAAGTTTCTAGTCTAACTAAATTATCATTGGTACTACGTTTAGCTCGGAATCCCGACTGAAGTTTTGTTATAAGATTGTTAGATTCTAAGTAGCAAACAAGTCGTTTGTTTATCATTCTCTCTAGTGTTTTGCAAAGGCAACTTGTTAGCGCTATTGGTCTGTAGTTTGTTGGTTCTGCATGATCTTTCCCTGGTTTGGGAATAGGTGTAATTGTGGCCAAACGCCAGCTTTCTGGAAAAACTCCTGTTGTCCATATACCGTTGAAAATATGTAAAAGTGTGTCAAGGGCGGTTTCGGGAAGGTGTTTAAGCATCTGGTAATGGATGTTATCAGGGCCTGTAGCTGTATCTTTTGATACTGCGATAGCATCTTTAAGTTCTGTAATGTTAAACAGGCTGTTATATTCTTCAGTATTTGAAGAGGTGAAATTAAGTTTGATTTTTTCTTCTTGTTTTTTGATGTTTTGAAACTTCTCTGAATAATTCCGAGATGAGGAATTATCCAAAAAAGTTTCGCCAAGTGTGTTTGCTATCTCTTCCTTTGATGTGGCCTTTGTTCCACGTTTTGTATTTAAGTGGGTGAAACTGGGTGATTTTGATTTACCAGATATTTTTCGTATCATATCCCAAACCTTTTTAATTGGAGTTTTATCATTTAAGTTTTTATAACATTGGAATAATCCTCTTTGCAAACAATTCCAAATCTGACTGCTGATCCAGTTTGAATTATTCAAACAAAGTTTGTTTTTTCTTTGTTTTTTTTCCTGAATTGTCTATAAATTTATGACATAAATTTTCCTAGGAGAAGACAAAGGGCAAAATTACGGTATTTGTTGCGCATCATGACTTAGTATTTCCGTATATGGTACTCTCCTTTGTAAAAAAATTATAAATTCGATTGACGATCCATTTTGTAATTTTCAAGCAAAAGGCCTTATTTCAATATGTATCAATATTTTCTGAAATATATATCAAATTTATGGAGTAAATTTTCCTGTGAGAAGACAAACGACAACCTTACGCCATGTGCATCATGACTTAGTATTTCGGTATATGGTACTCTCCTTTGTGTAAAATTATAAATTTGACTGACGAAGCATTTTGTAATATTCAAGCAAAAGGGATTATTTAAATATGTATCAATTTTTCCGAAAAGTATTTAAGACGTAAATTTTCCTATGAGAAGACAAAATTCAACATTGCGGTATTTGTACAAAATTCAACATTGCGGTATTTGTTGCGCATCTTGACTGAGTATTTAGGTTTATGATACTCTCCTTTGTAACAAATTATAAATTGGACTGACGATCCAGTTTGTAATATTCAAGCAAAAGGCATTATTTAAATATGTATCATTTTTTTCTGAAAAGTATTTAAGATGTAAATTTTCCTATGAGAAGACAAAATGCAACATTAATGTATTTGTTGCACATCATGACTTAGTATTTAGGTATATGATACTCTCCTGATGGCTCATCTATTTTCACTGCTGAATGGAAGGCTATTGATATTGCTTTGTATCGCGTTAGGAATAATTCTTTAGATAACGAATTCTTTATTTTTCAGACTCCCTTTCTGGTTTGAAATCTCTAAACCACACATCTTAAAAAAATCCCAATATTCGGAATCTGATAGAAAAACATCACGAGTTATCGAAAACTAAGGAAACATTGTTCTTTTGGCTCCGGAGCCATGTTGGCATTAAAAGTAACGAGGCTGCCGATGTAAAAGCAAAGGCCTCACTCGATCTAGAAAGTTCAAATTTTAAACTTCCATGTACATATTTTAAACCTTTTATCAACAGGTACTTCTTATCGTTCGAGCCAGGCGTAACGAGAAAGAAATGAAAGTGAAACCAGCAACGAGCTTTAAATTATTAACAATATTTATTCACAAAAAATAAGATAAGATTCAAAACAAAAGAATGTAAGTGAACAGTACCTTTCAAGTTTATGTCACAAAATCCCTCAAAAATAATCCACAAGAATTTATAAAACGAATCCTTTGAATATCGGTTTCTGATCCCATAATTTAAAGTTCCCGAATTCAGAATTTAAGTCCAGAATGAATAAAATATTAAAGTAATCCAGTATATAATAATTTCCAGTGAAAGTATACAAAGATGCCCAGATGAAAATCTTTTCTCCTTATATGATATAAAGAAGGTTCTAGAAAAAGAATTTAGCACAAGCATCTCTTATTTTCCAGTTCCAATCAAGAAACTTCCAAATATTCCATGATATGCCAAAAATAACTCAGTCCAGAATCAAGAACAAACATCATGTTATTGTAAACATGTTGTTCTAGAAAGTTATTTTTGGAAACATAGTAAATAAAGCTATTTATGGAAACATAGTAAACATGATGTTAACAATAATTGAACACCCTGTTATATAACACACCCCCTCTTCAAGGAAAAGAAAGATTTATGTAATAAAGCTTTCTTTTGCCATAAAATTATCATAAAATAAAATACTGATAAAAGCAATTACTATCTTACATACAGCAAGTTATATGAAACCACAGATCAAGACATCATGCTCTAGACAAGGCATCAGGAATAATATTATCTTTTCCTTTGATATGCCTAATGTCAAGATTGTATTCCTGTAACAACAGACTCCATCTGAGCAACCTCCGATTTTTATTTTTCATCTTATGGTCAGCGGATTGTGATCGCTGAAAACAACAATAGGTGAGAACGAAGAAGTCAGATAAACTTCAAAATGTTGAAGAGCAAGAATGAGAGACAAACATTCTTTCTCTACTGTAGAATAATTCTTTTGAGGTTTGTTAAACTTTTTGGAAAAGTAACAAAACTGGATGATCCACACCATTGTCATCCTCTTGCAGCAATACACCACCTGCACCAACATCACTCGCATCTACTGCTAGCTTGAATTCTTTATTAAAATTTGGTGCCAAGAGAACCGGTTCACTTCTCAGTATGGCTTTCAGTTTATCAAAGGCATTCTGACAATCACTGGTCCACTTAAACCTCATTCTTTTACTAAGTAAATTAGTCAGTGGCTCAGCAATGACAGAAAAATTATTACAGAATTTTCTGTAATAACCGGCCATACAAAGAAACCTCATCTGTTGTCTTTTGCATGTGGGCACCGGAAAATTTGAAATAGCTTCAACTTTAGCCTCTATAGGTTTAACCTGACCATGACCCACAACATGTCCTAGAAATGTTAAAGTCGCATGACAGAATTCACTTTTAGCAAGGTTTATTGTCAGTTTTGCTTCACTTAGTTTATCTAAGAATGCTTTGATAGTTCCAAGATGGTGATTCCATTCATCATTGTATATGATGGCATCATCGATGTAAGCATCGCAATGCTCGATTCCAGCTATTACGGTGTTGATTAAGCGTTCAAATGTTGCTGGAGAGTTTTTCATTCCGAAAGGCATTACTTTATAGTGATATAATCCATCAGGAGTAACAAATGCTGAGACCTCTTTGGCTCTTTCTGTGAGAGGAATTTGCCAAAGATCAAATTTAGTTATATATTTTGAATTTCAAATTTTGTCAATACAGTCATCCATTCTTGGTATGGGAAAAGTGTCTGTTTTACTCAAATCATTGACCTTCTTGTAATCGGTGCACATCCGATATGTTCCATCAGGTTTTGACACCAAGGTGAACTCCATTCACTTTGACTTGACTGCAAGGTGAACTCCATAAACTTTATAGACAAACTATTGGTATTCCGATGGGAACTAATTGTGCTCCTCTTGTTGCAGATTTGTTTCTTTTTTGTTATGAGAGAGATTTCATGAAGTCTCTCTCACGTGAAAAGCAGGCTGAAATTATTGAGGCTTTCTATTCAACTTCAAGATACCTTGACGATTTATTAAATATTGACAATATTTACTTTGACCAAATGGTGGACCGGATATACCCTACAGAACTCCAATTATATAGAGCAAATTCTTCAGATACCGAGGCACCTTTTTTGGATTTGAATCTATGTATATCTAATGGTACAGTTTCTACCAAAATTTATGATAAACGAGACGATTTTGATTTTGATATAGTCAATTTCCCTTTTCTGGATGGCGATGTCCCCCGGCGTACCTCATATGGGGTATACATATCTCAACTTATAAGATTCGCCAGAGCTTCTTCAAATCTTAATGACTTTAACTACCGTAATAAAGCCCTTACTGCCAAACTTCTTAGGCCGGGCTATCGTTATTTTAAACTTCGTAAGGCGTTTTCAAAATTTTATCGCAGACACAGTGCCTTGTTAGAAAAATATAGCATCAGTCTGAAAACACTTCTGCAACAAGGTATATCGGAACCCGAATTTTACGGTGACTTAGTATACATATTTAGAAAAATTGTAGGTAAATCTAACTTTTCGGAGCAATTCAGAAAACTTATTAACCGTTATAAATTTTGTTTGTTTGTTTGATTTGGGCTTAACGTCGCTTTCAACCTTTTTCAGTCATATCGCGACGGTGTCTGGATGTGGCAGGGAGCTCAATGCTCACTTTTAGAGTGCTGCCTCACTGAAATATCACGCCCCAGACACTTTGACATGATATTCCACCCAGTCACATTATACTGACACTGAGCTGACCAGTTCTAGCTCTACTTTCTTAATGCTGAGCGCCAAGCGAAAGAGCAGCTAGTACCATTTTTAAAGTCTTTGGTATGACCCGGCCGGGGATCGAACCCGCAACCTCCCGGTCACAAAGCGGACGCTCTACCACTGAGCCACTGTGCCGGTATTAACCGTTATAAAAGAATTGGCTATAGCCTGGATATTATGCGGCAGACTGCATGCCTAGTTGTCAACCCAATCATTGCTGATGGCTATGCTTCACTCTTTAATTGCACGACGGCGGTTCGGGCCTCATGGCCTTTTCGTAAAACTTTAACCAGTGGGGTGGGGCTTGACGATATGTCTTTGGCTTGGCCCGCCGTGGTTCAATTATTGGTTTTCATTTACTCTGCAATACAGCAGAATTAGCCATGAGTACTCGGCTTTGTTTATTATAGCGATTGATTTGATTTTTGTGTTTTCGCTTTGATGCATTGACTGAGTTGGGAGCCTTTATGCGATGATGATGATGATGAGTTCAGGTTTAACGACGCATCAACCCATGAGGGTCATTTGCGTCAAAATGGTGAACTAACATGGTTCTGTAATGAAACGATTATAATGATAAGTCATAAATGCATAAAATGTAAAACTAGAACGAATTTAAAAATTAAAGCAGTTATACTTTGTTAAAAAGATTGATGTGTTTTAAAAACATAAGTATGTTATCAGTTGGTACATTTTCAAATAAGTATCTCAGGTCATTTGTTTGGAAGAATTGACGTCGTATATGAGAGAATTCAATGCAATCGATCAGAAAGCGTTTTACCGTAAAAGGTTCATTACAGCTGATACAAAATGGCTGATCTTCTCGTTTCAGTAGATAAGAATGTGTGAGTCTAGTATGACCTATACGTAGACGAGTAAGCACCACTTCTTCTCGCCTTAATGACCGATAAATGTTATTTTTACCAAGAACCGGTTTTATTTCATGTAGTTTATTGAATGTCGCTCTGTCCCATGACAGCTGCCATTTGGATAAGATGTACCTGTTGATAAAAGGTTTAAAATCTGTACATGGAAGTTTAAAATTCGAAATTTCTAGATCGAGTGAGGCCTTTGCTTTTACGTCGGCAGCCTCGTTACCTTTTATGCCAACATGGCTGGGGAGCCAACAGAATAAAATTTCCTTAGTTTTTGATAACTCGTGATGTTTTTCTATCACGTTCTGGATTTTTGGATTTTTTGAAGCTGTGTGATTCAGAGATTTCAAAACAGAAAGGGAGTCAGAGAAAATAACGAATTTGTTCTCTAAAGAGTTATTCAGTACGTAATCCAAAGCCATATCAATAGCCTTGGATTCAGCAGTGAAAATAGATGAGCCATCAGGAAGACGGATCTTTTCATGGTGGCTGCCCGATATAAACGCACAGCCAACCTTATCTTCAACTTTTGAGCCATCAGTGTAGATATGTTGATAATCTGAAAGTCGCGACTGTAATTCTTGGAAGTTTTGTTTCATGAGATGTGAATCAGAAAGTGACGTTTTGCTGTTGTGTAAATCGAAAAGAATATTTGGTTTATGCACCAGGTTGGAATATCAGAAAAGGAGTGTTTTTGAATGTTTTTAATGTTAATATTAGTAGATTCTAAAAGTGGTGCTATACGAAGGCCGAAGGATTTAATAGCGTTAGGTTTTCTTTCATAATATTCCTGAAATTGTGGTGGAAATGTGACTTCAAAAGCAGGGTTAGAAGGGTTAGCAACATCTGATGGCATACTGAAGAGACAATTTTTCTCTGCGTAGCCATAACGATGGCTCATCTGCTTCCACGTTAAGACTCGATACTGGAGATGTACGAAAAGCTCCCAATGCCAAACGAAGTCCTTGATTATGTACAGTGTCTAACATCTGTAGATAAGATTTTCTAGCAGATCCATATACGATGGACCCATAATCAAGTTTTGATCGAATTAAAGAACGATACAGATGAAGAAGAGTTGTTCTGTCCGCTCCCCAACTTGTGTGAGATAAAACTTTCAAAAGGTTTAATGCTTTTAAACATTTCGCTTTCAAGTATTTTATATTGGGTATGAAGGAGAGTTTTTTATCAAATTTAACCCCAAGAAATTTTGATTCAGCAACAACTGGTATTTGAGATCCATATATGTAGAGCGATGGATCGTTGTGTATTTTCCGTTGTTGACAGAAATGAACGCACTGAGTTTTCGATTTGGAAAATTTAAAGCCATTTCTAGTTGCCCAGTCTTAAATTCTATTTAGACATTGCTGTAGATGTCTTTCTATTGTGCGCATATTTTTCGAGCGAAAACAAATACAGAAATCATCAACGTACAAAGAAGCATCTGTTTTGTAATCCAGGCAGTTTATACCCCTGGGTATTAAACTTTCCGCCTTGTCGAGGCCCTGGGGGCTCAATTCCCACTGGGAACGTTGCTAGCTTGGTGAGCAGTAATTGTCCCCTTTGGGAAGAGCGAAGAGGAAATACCACCCGTTTGCCGTGGGTGGCAACCCGTAAGCCGGAAGAAGGGATCCTGGAGGTTGAGAGTTATTGGGAGTTTGTTCTCTCCTGATGGCTCAACACGCCTCTTTGGCCTGGATTTCGGTGTAGAAGGGTGTCCGTGAGACCCGGCACGGTCAATCGGCTGGTCGCGCCAAGCCCTAGGACAAATCTTTTGTTTCTCTTCCTTGTCTTTTGTATCATACTGATACTTACCGTTTGCTCATAAGTCTTATTTCTCAACCTTTCCAATCCTAAGAAGGCGGCGGCTCAACGGGTCAATCGTGCAGCATTTTGCTCGTGCGAGTATATCTTCTGTGTATCTCTAGCACAAGTGAGTAGGAAAGCCACTACATTTATGTGTTCCCTTGTTGGGCTCCATGGTGGGTGGAGAGCATGGAGGACGAATTTTAATACTTTTTCATCATGGGTTTTGATAAAAGAAAAAGAACTAGACAATGTCCAGACTCAGATATTTCAGATTTTGACGATAGCACTCAACCTCCAACTACCTCAAATGATACACCAACTCAACATTTTCCGCGCTTCATTCTAGTTGAAAGTAAAGACGAGAAGAGAGAAATTACATCTTTGTCCCCGTTTTTGATACAAAAAGTAATTCAGAGCATAGCTGGTGAACCCGAAAACATAAAAAAAACTACACAGGTCGAATCAGCTGCTCATTGAGGTATCAAAAAAAGCCCATGCCGAGAATCTCCTTCGTGCACAGACTTTTCACGACTTAAAAGTCAGAGTGTACCCTCATACCTCGCTGAATTCCTCAAAAGGGGTAATTCGTTGTCCCGAATTGAGGAATTGCGGCGAGGATGAGATTCTCGAGGGCACAAGATCTCAAGGAGTAACTTGAGTTAAAAGATTCAAAGTAAAACGAAACGGAGAGTTAAAAGACACAAACACCTTTGTCTTTACATTCAATACACCAGTCTTACCTAAGACGGTCAAAGTTGCATACTTTAGAGTCAACGTAGAAGTCTACATACCAAATCCTTTGCATTGTCATCACTGCCAAAAATATGGACACCATGAGGATAGGTGTTCCAAAGACCCTATCTGCTCAAAATGTGGTCAAATAGCCGAACACTCCGAAAGTAGATGTACAAACGAATTACACTGTGTAAATTGTGGTGAAAAACACAGTGCCGACTCTAAAGAATGTCGAATTTGGCACAAAGAAAAAGAAATCTTACGTATAAAGTTCACCAGAAATATTTCTTTCTTTGAAGCGCGGAAACTCGTTGAGGCTCCTACTCCAATTCCTGGAATAAGTTATGCAAACATCACCCAGTCTTCTATGAAAAAAGTTTCTGTAGTTGATACTGCCACTCAAACTGATCCAATAATTATCATAGACTCTGCAGTTCAACCAAGTTCAACAAACACAAACAGCCAAACAGAGGAACTGCAAAGACAAAACGTTCAAACTAACAACGGAACCAGAAGTCAAACAAAGACACCTATCGAAGAGAAAAAAACAGAGGTTGGCCTGAAAAAAGCCACCATTGAGATGATAAAAAAAGATTTGAAGAAACAACAACAGAAAGAAAGACAAGCAAGAAGTCATTCATCACCATCTAAGAAAGACCAAACAAAAATAAAATCTAGTCAAGGAACAAAAAAACTAGTCCCATCAAACAGAGAACAAAAAGGTGAAAATGATGATATTCAACAGCATAACCGATTTGGATCTTTGAGTGACAGTAGCGATGATATGGAGTTAGGAGAAGCTCCAGATCGCCCACGAACTAACAACAATAGATCAAGATCAAGAGAAAATAATCACGCCAGTAGTAGTAATAATAGATCGAAGTCACCAATAACATATCCTTAGTTTCTAGTCTAACTAAAATCTAACAACTCTTAAATGAATTTAAATCACAGAATAATATAATGGAACTGTCGAGGTCTAAGGTCAAACTATAATGAGATCTTATTACTTTTATCTTTATTGAGTCCATCGGTTTTTTGCTTGCAAGAAACTTTTTTAAAAACTGATGATCAATTTAATATCAGAGATTTCAATACATACAATTATATATATTCGGAAGGCCAGAGGCCGTCTGGTGGAAGCTCAATCTTAGTTCACTCTTCATGTCCGCAGCGAGAAATTAAACTTGTAACCAATCTTCAAGCCCTTGCGGTTTCTGTCACTTTAGATAAAGAAATTACTATTTGTTCTGTGTATATACCTCCGAACTTTCATTTAGAGACCGAACATTTAGACACTTTACTCAAACAACTTCCTTCACCCTATATACTAGTTGGTGACTTCAATGGTCACAATATCCTTTGGGGATGTAAAGATAACAACCCTAAAGGTAATATTATTGAAGACTTTATAACCAAAAACGATCTTTGTCTTATGAATGACAAATCTCATACCTATCTCCATCCTGCAACTGGAAATTTCTCTTCGTTAGATCTTTCCATGTGTCATCCATCTCCACTGCTAGATTTCGACTGGACGGTCAGTGAAGATCAACATGGAAGTGATCACTTCCCTGTTATTATTGAAAGCGTAAATAATTCCACGAACGATCACAACGCAAAGTGGAAACTGAATAAAGCAAATTGGGAATTTTATCATTCATTATGCGAAGAAAGTCTCAAAATAGATAAGTTTAACAATTCCTTTTCTCGATATCTCTAACAAACGTATACCGAAAACCTCGACAAATCCAAAGAAAAGCAAGCCGTGGTACAATGATGAATGCAAAGATGCTACAAAACAGCGCAAGCAAGCATTATCAAAGTTCTGCAGATATCCAACAAAGGAGAACTTGAATAAGGTTAAAAACTTCAGAGCAAAGGCTCGTCGAACAATAAAGACCTCCAAACGCAGATCATGGAAATCTTACGTTTCCAATTTAAATAATAAAACTCCAATTAAAAAGGTTTGGGATATGATACGAAAAATATCTGGTAAATCAAAATCACCCAGTTTCACCCACTTAAATACAAAACGTGGAACAAAGGCCACATCAAAGGAAGAGATAGCAAATACACTTGGCGAAACTTTTTTGGATAATTCCTCATCTCGGAATTATTCAAAGAAGTTTCAAAACATTAAAAAACAAGAAGAAAAGATCAAACTTAATTTCACCTCTTCAAATACCGAAGAATATAACAGTCTATTTAATATAACAGAACTTAAAGATGCTATAGCAGTGTCAAAAGATACAGCTACAGGCCCTGATGACATCCATTACCAGATGCTTAAACACCTTCCCGAAACCGCCCTTGACACACTTTTACATATTTTCAACGAGATATGTACAACAGGGGTTTTTCCAGAAAGCTGGCGTTTGGCCACAGTTATACCTATTCCCAAACCAGGGAAAGATCATGCAGAACCAACAAACTACAGACCAATAGCGCTAACAAGTTGCCTTTGCAAAACATTAGAGAGAATGATAAACAAACGACTTGTTTGGTACTTAGAATCTAACAATCTTATCACAAAGTTTCAGTCGGGATTCCGTGCTGAACGTAGTACCAATGATAATTTAGTTAGACTAGAAACTTTTATCCGCGATGCTTTTATAAAACGAGAACATGTAGTCACTGTATTTTTCGATTTGGAAAAAGCCTACGATACTACTTGGCGATACGGAATTTTTAAAGATCTTCACAACTTTGGTATGAAAGGAAGACTACCAAACTTTATTAAAAGTTTTCTTGAAGATCGTACTATAAAAGTGCGTGTAGGATCGACCCTCTCTGACCTCTATGATCAAGAGCAGGGCGTTCCTCAAGGAGCCATGCTTTCAACCACTTTATTCAACGTGAAATTAAACGATATTATAAACTGTCTAGATTACAAGACAGATAGTTCTTTGTACGTTGGTGATTTCTGTATATGTTTTAGCTCGAAAAATATGCGCACAATAGAAAGACATCTACAGCAATGTCTAAACAGAATTGAAGACTGGGCAACAAGAAATGGCTTTAAATTTTCCAAATCGAAAACGCAGTGCGTTCATTTCTGTCAACAACGGAAAATACACAATGATCCAGCACTCTACATATATGGATCTCAAATACCAGTTGTTGCCGAATCAAAACTTCTTGGGGTTATATTTGATAGAAAACTCTCCTTCATACCCCATATACAATACGTGAAAGCGAAATGTTTAAAAGCATTAAGCCTTTTAAAAGTTTTATCTCACACAAGTTGGGGTGCGGACAGAACAACTCTTCTTCATCTATATCGTTCTTTAATTCGATCAAAACTTGATTATGGGTCCATCGGATATGGATCTGCTAGAAAATCTTATCTACAGATGTTAGACACCGTACATAATCAAGGACTTCGTTTGGCATTGGGAGCTTTTCGTACGTCTCCAATATCGAGTCTTAACGTGGAAGCAGATGAGCCATCGTTATGGCTACGCAGAGAAAAATTGACCCTTCAGTATGCCATCAGACTTGCTGCTAACCCTTCTAACCCTGCCTTTGAAGTCACATTTCCACCACAATTTCAGGAATATTATGAAAGAAAATCTAATGCAATTAAATCCTTCGGGCTTCGTATAGCACACTTTTAGAATGTGCTAATATTAACACTAAAAACATCCAAAACCACTCTTTTTCTGATATTCCATCCTGGTGCATTACTAAACCAACTATTCTTTTCGATTTACACAATAGCAAAAAGTCACTTTCTGATTCACATCTCATGAAACAAAACTTCCAAGAATTACAATCGCGACTTTCAGATTATCAACACATCTACACTGATGGCTCAAAAGTTGAAGAAAAGGTTGGCTGTGCATATATATCGGGCAGCCACCATGAAAAGATCCGTCTTCCTGATGGCTCATCTATTTTCACTGCTGAATCCAAGGCTATTGATATGGCTTTGGATTACGTTATGAATAATTCTTCAGATAACAAATTCGTTATTTTCTCGGACTCCCTTTCTGTTTTGGAATCTCTAAACCACACATCTTCAAAAAATCCCAAAATTCAGAACCTGATAGAAAAACACCACAAGTTATCGAAAACTAAGGAAATTATATTCTGTTGGCTCCCCAGCCATGTTGGCATAAAAGGTAACGAGGCTGGCGATGTAAAAGCAAAGGCCTCACTCGAACTAGAAATTTCTTATTTTAAACTTCCATGTACAGATTTTAAACCTTTTATCAACAGGTACATCTTATCCAAATGGCAGCTGTCATGGGACAGAGCAACATTCAATAAACTACATGAAATAAAACCGGTTCTTGGTAAAAATACCATTTATCGATCATTAAGGCGAGAAGAAGTGGTTCTTACTCGTCTACGTATAGGTCATACTAGACTCACACATTCTTATCTGCTCAAACGAGAAGATCAGCCATTTTGTATCAGCTGTAATGAACCTTTTACGGTGAAACACTTCCTGATCGACTGCATTGAATTCTCTCATGTGCGACGTCAATTCTTTCAAACAAATGACCTGAGATACTTATTTGAAAATGTACCTGCTGATAATATACTGGTCTTTTTAAAACACATTAACCTTTTTAACAAAGTATAACTGCTTTAATTTTTGAATTCATTCTAGTTTTACATCTTATGCATATATGACTTTTCTTTATAGCCGTTTCATTACAGAACCATGTTAGTTTACCATTTTGACGCAAATGACCCTCATGGGTTGATGCGTCGTTAAACCTGAACTCATCATCATCATCAGGCAGTTTATAATATAGTTTAATTTCACGTTAAATAACGTGGTTGAAAGTATTGCTCCTTGAGGAACGCCCTGTTCTTGATCATAGAGATCAGACAGGGTCGATCCTACACGCACTTGTATTGTACGATCTTCAAGAAAACTTTTAATAAAGTTTGGTAGTCTTCCTTTCATACCAAAGTTATGTAGGTCTTTTAAAATTCCATATCGCCAAGTGGTATCATAGGCTTTTTCCAAATCGAAAAATACAGCGACTACATGTTCTCGTTTGATAAAAGCATCACGGATAAAAGTTTCTAGTCTAACTAAATTATCATTGGTATTACGTTCAGCTCGGAATCCCGACTGAAGTTTTGTTATAAGATTGTTAGATTCTAAGTACCAAACAAGTCGTTTGTTAATCATTCTCTCTAGTGTTTTGCAAAGGCAACTTGTTAGCGCTATTGGTCTGTAGTTTGTTGGTTCTGCATGATCTTTCCCTGGTTTGGGAATAGGTATAATTGTGGCCAAACGCCAGCTTTCTGGAAAAACTCCTGTTGTCCATATACCGTTGAAAATATGTAAAAGTGTGTCAAGGGCGGTTTCCGGAAGGTGTTTAAGCATCTGGTAATGGATGTCATCAGGGCCTGTAGCTGTATCTTTTGATACTGCGATAGCATCTTTAAGTTCTGTAATGTTAAACAGGCTGTTATATTCTTCAGTATTTGAAGAGGTGAAATTAAGTTTGATTTTTTCTTCTTGTATTTTGATGTTTTGAAACTTCTCTGAATAATTCCGAGATGAAGAATTATCCAAAAAAGTTTCGCCAAGTGTGTTTGCTATCTCTTCCTTTGATGTGGCCTTTGTTCCACGTTTTGTATTTAAGTGGGTGAAACTGGGTGATTTTGATTTACCAGATATTTTTCGTATCATGTCCCAAACCTTTTTAATTGGAGTTTTATAATTTAAATTCGAAACGTAAGATTTCCATGATTTGCGTTTGGAGGCCTTTATTGTTCGACAAGCCTTTGCTCTGAAATTCTTTACTTTATTCAGGTTCTCCTTGGTTGGATATCTGCAGAACTTTGATAATGCTTGCTTGCGCTGTTTTATGGCATCTTTGCATTCATCATTGTACCATGGCTTGCTTTTCTTTGGATTTGTCGAGGTTTTCGGTTTACTTTTGTTAGAGATATCGAGAAGAGAAGAAGTAAAATCATCTAGAGGATCCAAGGAATTCTTAAACTTATCTATTTTGAGACTTTCTTCACATAATGAGTGATACAATTCCCAATTTGCTTTATTTAGTTTCCACTTTGCGTTGTGATCGTTCGTGGAGTTATTTACGCTTTCAATAATAAAAGGGAAGTGGTCACTTCCATGTTGATCTTCACTGACCGTCCAATCGAAATCCAGCAGTATAGATGGATGACATAGGGAAAGATCTAAAGAAGAAAAAATTCCAGTTGCAGGATGGAGATAGGTGTGAGCTTTGTCATTCATAAGACAAAGATCGTTTTTGGTTATAAAGTCTTCAATAATATTACCTTTAGGGTTGTTATCTTTACATCCCCAAAGGATATTGTGACCATTGAAGTCACCAACTAGTATATAAGGTGAAGGGAGTTGTTTAAGTAAAGTGTCTAAATGTTCGGTCTCTAAATGAAAATTTGGAGGTATATACACAGAACAAATAGTAATTTTTTTATCTAAAGTGACAGAAACCGCAACGGCTTGAAGATTGGTTACAAGTTTAATTTCTCGTTGGTGACATGAAGAGTGAACTAAGATTGAACTTCCACCAGACGCCCTCTGGCCTTCTGAATATATATAATTGTATGTAATGAAATCTCTGATATTTAATTGATCATCAGTTTTTAAAAAAGTTTCTTGCAAGCAAAAAACTGATGGACTCAATAAAGATAGAAGTAATAAGATCCCGTTATAGTTTGACTTTAGACCTCGACAGTTCCATTGTATTATTTTGTGATTTGAATTCATTTTAGAGTTGTTAGAGTTTAGTTAGACTAGCAACTAAGGATATGTTATTGGTGATTTTGATCTATTATTGTTGACGTGTGAATGTTCTGATGATCTCGATCTATTTCTGTTAGTTCGTGGGCGATCTGGAGCTTCTCCTAACTCCATATCATCGCTACTGTCACTCAAAGATCCGAACTTGTTATGTTGTTGAATAACATTATTTGAACCTTTTCGTTCTCTGTTTGATGTGCTTGGTCTTTGTGTTCCTTGACTAGATTTTGATTTTGTTTGTTGTTTCGTAGGTGGAGATGATTGACTTCTTGCTTGTCTTTCTTTCTGTTGTTGTTTCTTCCAATCTTTTCTTATCATCTCTATGGTGGCTTTTTTCAGGCCAGCCTCTCCTTTTTTCTCTTCAGTAGGTGTCTTTGTTTGATTTTTGTTTGTGGTGTTTGTTTGACCTTTTTGTTTCTGCAGATCTTCTGTTTTGCTGTTTGTTGAACTTGATTGAACTGCAGAGTCGAGAATATTGATCGGATCGGTTTGAGTGGCAGTATCAACCACAGAGACCTTTTTCATTGAAGACTGGGTGATGTTGGCGTAACTGATTCCAGGTATTGGAGTTGGGGTCTCAACAAGTTTCCGCGCTTCAACGAAAGAAATATTTCTGGTGAACTTGATACGCAAGATTTCCTTTTCTTTGTGCCAAATTCGGCATTCTTTAGAGTCAGCACTGTGTTTTTCACCACAATTGACACAGTGTAATTCGTTGCTACATCTATTTTCGAGGTGTTCTCCTGTTTGACCGCATTTCGAACAGATAGGGTCTTTAGAACACCTATCCTCATGGTGTCCATATTTTGGCAATTAAGACAACGCAAGGTATTTGGTACGTAGACTTCTACGTTGACTCTAAAGTATGCCACTTTGACCGTTTTGGGTAAAACTGGCGTATTGAAAGTAAAAACAAAGGTGTTTGTGTCTTTTAACTCTCCGTTTTGTTTTATTTTGAATCTTTTTACTCCAGTTACTCCTTGAGATCTTGTGCCCTCGAGAATCTCCTCCTCGCTGCAATTCCTCAATTCGGGACAACGAATTACCCCTTTTGAGGAATTTAGCGAGGTATGAGGGTACACTCGGACTTTCAAGTCGTGAAAAGTCTGTGCACGAAGAAGATTCTCGGCATGGGCTTTCTTGGATACCTCAATGAGTAGCTGATTCGATCTGTGTAGTTTTTTGATGTTTTCAGGTTCACCAGCTATACTCTGTATGATTTTTTGTATTAGAAACGGTGACAGAGATGTTATCTGTCTGTTCTCTTCTTTGCTTTCAACTAAAATGAAGCGTGGAAAGTGTTGAGGAGACGTATCATTTGTTGAGGTAGATGGAGTTTGAGAATTTTCGTCAAAATCTGAATTATCAGTGTCTGGGGTTTGTTTAGTTCTTTTTCTTTTATCATTACCCATGATGAAGTTGTATTAAAATTCGTCCTCCATGCTCTCCGCCCACCACGGAGCCCAACAAGGGAACACATAAATGGAGTGGTTTTCCTACTCACATGTGCTAGAGATACACAGAAGATATACTCGCACGAGCAAAATGCTGCACGATTGACCCGTTAAGCCGCCGCCTTCTTAGGATTGGAAAGATTGAGAAATAAGAATTATGGGCAAACGGTGAGTATCAGTATGATACAAAAGACAAGGAAGAGAAAGAAAAGATTTTTCCTAGGGCTTGGCGCGACCAGCCGATTGACCGTGCCGGGTCTCACGGACACCCTTCTACACCGAAATCTGGGCCAAAGAGGCGTGCTGAGTCATCAGGAGAGAACAAACTCCCAATAACTCTCAACCTCCAGGATCCCTTCTTCCGGCTTACAGGTTGCCACCCACGGCAAACGGGTGGTATTTCCTCTTCGCTCTTCCCAAAGGGGACAATTACTGCTCACCAAGCTAGCAACGTTCCCAGTGGGAATTGAGCCCCAAGGCCTCGACAAGGCGGAAAGTTTAATACCCAGGGGAGCCTTTATGCGAACCGAATTTTTGTGTGTTTCTGTATTAAGAGTGGCGTCGGGGCCCAGGGTGATGTTAGCTAGCTGTAAAAGTGCTTCGGAACCCCTAGTGGTTTGCTATAGGCGGTGGTCCCGGTGTTAGTCTTACTCTTTGTTGCTTTGTGGTTTATTCTACGAGGCGATTTGTTTTGTGTCTTTCCGTGTGTCGTGTTTTTCAGTCCTTTTAGTATTGCGATTACCTCGCTTGGGGAAGAGAAGGCTGGTCTTGGTGCTTTTCGTACGTTTGTTCGGTTTGTGTTTGTTTAGATTTGTCGGTTTCCTCTTCCTCTTGGGGTCTGAGAAGGGCTGCGGTTTGTGATTGTGGCACTCCCTGGACTTTTCTCTGTGGAGACCCTAGAAAGTCTCCCAGTACATTCATTTAATGGTGTTATTATTTCAAGTGCCAGAGTTTGCACTTTACAATCACCTGTCGTATTCCTCTTCCTCATGATTCTTATTTATACCTCATTGAAGGTTAGATATTTACCGGTATTCGTATCCCGTTTATAACAATTTCTTACTTTACGTTTCTTAGGACTTGTATTAGACTTAGTTATGTATTGTCGGTTGTTGCTATACTCTGTATGCATCTGTCCTACCGCCTGTTTGCATCGCTACTTATGCCTATAATAGCCGGTACGAATACTGCTTTTTATCTAATGGTATTACTTCCTATACAACTATATGAATATCACTAACAGATTAAAAATTACTATTTCTCCTATTAGGCTACATTCTGCTTCTTCGTTACAGATTCCTCGTTCTACTGCTAGATTTAACTCTCTATTACCTACTATTAACGTTTCACCTTTGAAACTTCACTCTGTATCATCTATAAATTTATATGGCGCTTCCAATTATAATATTTTCAGTAATCACCTTAGAATTAGACTTTCTCCAATTAAATCTCCTATACTTCTAAAATATAAGAATCCGTATAAAAGGAACAGTATGTACCCAAAAGGAACAGTATGTACCCTAATATTTGTAAGTGCAATGCCAAGAGTTGCACCTGCTGCAATCATTTAATTTGTCGGTCAACTATAATTTCCTCAGTTAATCATAGACAATTTTCAGTTGTAAACAACTCTGATTTAGACTGAAAATCAGAGGATGTTATATATGTTCTCACTTGCAGCGAAGGAGGCTGCGGAATGCAGTATGTTGGACAGACCAAACGGGCCCTTAAAATAAGGTTTAAGGAACATTTACTTAAAATAAAAAATGCAAAGAAAATTGATACATTTCTTTATCAACATTTCCGGAGTACTGGTCATTCATGATCGTCTAGTAAAGTTTTGGTTCAACCTGTTGAAAAAAGTATACACAAGTCCAATTCTACCGAAAGATTCAAAAATATTTTAAGACATGAACTTGAACTTAAATGGATTAAACGTTTACAAACCCCTTTTCCACTTGGATTTAATGATGATATTTACCATGAAGGAAATATTTCTAAAATGCCGGATTTCGATGCTTTTTTCCCTTTTAGATATTAAAAACCGTAATAAACGATCCCATGGTAAGCGCAAAAATGGCAATTTTAAACGAAAACATAAAACGGTTTTATCTCTTTCTGAGACAAATAGTCTCTTAAATTCTGGACGTGATCAAATGCTTTCTAAACTAGCTTCACTGTCTGTTTCTTCATTACGTAAGTTAGATGATGAGGCGAATAAATTTTATGACAGAAAACATGATTTGTATGAAGCAGCTCTCCTTACTAGATGTTATACTCAACATGCTCTTCGTCCTTACATTGATTCTGAAATTAACCACATTAGACACTTCATCAAAATTCCATTCATAAATAAAGGTATTGAATACATAGATTTACCTAGCATATTTCGAGATAATAATGTTATATCAGCTATACCTTCATATTTCGAAAACAGGGAATCTCCTATTATTTGTTATAAATATAACACCTATCCGTAATACTACACTTAATTTCAATAAATTAGTTTCTGATCTTGATATTGAAACTAGTTCCCCTGATTCTTGAGATTGTAAAGATTCTAAATTTTGTGATCAACCAGCGGGTCATATTGTCACTGGTAACTTGAAAATTATAACTGATTCACGAATCCGTTCAATTATTTCAAAAGGACCTAAATATAGATTCCCAGCCCACATTGATTGTAATAAATATCGGGAAACAGTTGCCTGTGCTTTAAATGATTATTGTACGCGTTGGTGTAAACGAGAGCATGTTGAGTCTAATGCTTTAAATAATTGGAAATTTAAGATTTTTAAGATCGTTCATGAACGCGTGTTGTTTTACTCTAAAAACCTTGATCTTCTCCCTCCTAAGCCTAAATTGTCTTTTCGATGTTTGGGGCGGGGTATCCAAGAATTTCATGGGTAAAGTATGTTTTGGCTCCAGCTGATGGGGCTGCTAATAATGTTGTTGTGTGACGGCTTTGTTGTGTCAGTGCTCTGAAGCAGGAGCTTGGTAGTACCAAAACATAAGAACGGATTTCTACTGACGAGAGATCTATTGTCAATATCAATTCTATCGATTTTACTGCTAAGTTTGCGGTGGGTGTTCAGGGGAAGCAAAACAGGCTTCCTACGTTATATTGGTTACCGAAACTTCATAGACGACCTTATAAAGCACGTTTCATTGCTAATTCTAGTTCTTGTGCGACTACTGTTTTGTCCATTGATTGTGTTGGGGTTTAACGACGTCAACCCTTGAGGGTCATTTTGTGTCGTCTCCCAGATGATGATGATGAGTTCAGGTTTATCGACGCATCAACCCATGAGGGTCATTTGCGTCAAAATGGTAAACTAACATGGTTCTGTAATGAAACGGCTATAAAAGTAAGTCATATATGCATAAAATGTAAAACTAGAACGAATTTAAAAATTAAAGCAGTTAGACTTTGTTAAAAAGGTTGATGTGTTTTAAAAAGAACAGTATATTATCAGCAGGTACATTTTCAAATAAGTATCTTAGGTCATTTGTTTGAAAGAATTGACGTCGCACATGAGAGAATTCAATGCAGTCGGTCAGGAAGTGTTTCACCGTAAAAGGTTCATTACAGCTGATACAAAATGGCTGATCTTCTCGTTTAAGCAGATAAGAATGTGTGAGTCTAGTATGACCTATACGTAGACGAGTAAGAACCACTTCTTCTCGCCTTAATGATCGATAAATGGTATTTTTACCAAGAACCGGTTTTATTTCATGTAGTTTATTGAATGTCGCTCTGTCCCATGACAGCTGCCATTTGAATAAGATGTATCTGTTGATAAAAGGTTTAAAATCTGTACATGGAAGTTTAAAATTCGAAATTTCTAGATCGAGTGAGGCCTTTGCTTTTACATCGGCAGCCTCGTTACCTTTTATGCCAACATGGCTGGGGAGCCAACAGAATATAATTTCCTTAGTTTTCGATAACTCGTGATGTTTTTCTATCAAGTTCTGAATTTTGGGACTTTTTGAAGATGTGTGGTTTTTTTCAAAACAGAAAGGGAGTCAAAGAAAATAACGAATTTGTTATCTAAAGAATTATTCATAACGTAATCCAAAGCCATATCAATAGCCTTGGATTCAGCAGTGAAAATAGATGAGCCATCAGGAAGACGGATCTTTTCATGGTGACTGCCCGATATATACGCAGAGCCAACCTTATCTTCAACTTTTGAGCCATCAGTATAGATGTGTTGGTAGTCTGAAAGTCGCGATTGTAATTCTTGGAAGTTTTGTTTCATGAGATGTGAATCAGATAGTGACTTTTTGCTATTGTGTAAATCGAAAAGAATAGTTGGTTTAGTAATGCACCAGGATGGAATATCAGAAAAAGAGTGCTTTTGGATGTTTTAGTGTTAATATTAGAGGATTCTAAAAGTGGTGCTATACGAAGGCCGAAGGATTTAATTGCGTTAGGTTTTCTTTCATAATATTCCTGAAATTGTGGTGGAAATGTGACTTCAAAAGCAGGGTTAGAAGGGTTAGCAGCAAGTCTGATGGCGTACTGAAGGGACAATTTTTCTCTGCGTAGCCATAACGATGGCTCATCTGCTTCCACGTTAAGACTCGATATTGGAGACGTACGAAAAGCTCCCAATGCCAAACGAAGTCCTTGATTATGTACAGTGTCTAACATCTGTAGATAAGATTTTTTAGCAGATCCATATACGAGGGACCCATAATCAAGTTTTGATCGAATTAAAGAACGATATAGATGAAGAAGAGTTGTTCTGTCCGCACCCCAACTTGTGTGAGATAACACTTTTAAAAGGTTTAATGCTTTTAAACATTTCGCTTTCACGTATTTTATATGGGGTATGAAGGAGAGTTTTCTATCAAATATAACCCCAAGAAATTTTGATTCGGCAACAACTGGTATTTGAGATCCATATATGTAGAGTGCTGGATCATTGTGTATTTTCCGTTGTTGACAGAAATGAACGCACTGCGTTTTCGATTTGGAAAATTTGAAGCCATTTCTTGTTGCCCAGTCTTCAATTCTATTTAGACATTGCTGTAGATGTCTTTCTATTGTGCGCATATTTTTCGAGCGAAAACAAATACAAAAATCATCAACGTACAAAGAACCATCTGTTTTGTAATCCAGACAGTTTATAATATCGTTTAATTTCACGTTGAATAACGTGGTTGAAAGTATTGCTCCTTGAGGAACGCCCTGTTCTTGATCATAGAGATCAGACAGGGTCGATCCTACACGCACTTGTATTGTACGATCTTCAAGAAAACTTTTAATAAAGTTTGGTAGTCTTCCTTTAATACCAAAGTTATGTAGGTCTTTTAAAATTCCATATCGCCAAGTGGTATCATAGGCTTTTTCCAAATCGAAAAATACAGCGACTACATGTTCTCGTTTGATAAAAGCATCCCGGATAAAAGTTTCTAGTCTAACTAAATTATCATTGGTACTACGTTCAGCTCGGAATCCCGACTGAAGTTTTGTTATAAGATTGTTAGATTCTAAGAACCAAACAAGTCGTTTGTTTATCATTCTCTCTAGTGTTTTGCAAAGGCAACTTGTTAGCGCTATTGGTCTATAGTTTGTTGGTTCTGCATGATCTTTCCCTGGTTTGGGAATAGGTATAATTGTGGCCAAACGCCAGCTTTCTGGAAAAACTCCTGTTGTCCATATACCGTTGAAAATATGTAAAAGTGTGTCAAGGGCGGTTTCGGGAAGGTGTTTAAGCATCTGGTAATGGATGTCATCAGGGCCTGTAGCTGTATCTTTTGATACTGCGATAGCATCTTTAAGTTCTGTAATGTTAAACAGGCTGTTATATTCTTCAGTATTTGAAGAGGTGAAATTAAGTTTGATTTTTTCTTCTTGTTTTTTGATGTTTTGAAACTTCTCTGAATAATTCCGAGATGAAGAATTATCCAAAAAAGTTTCGCCAAGTGTGTTTGCTATCTCTTCCTTTGATGTGGCCTTTGTTCCACGTTTTGTATTTAACTGGGTGAAACTGGGTGATTTTGATTTACCAGATATTTTTCGTATCATGTCCCAAACCTTTTTAATTGGAGTTTTATAATTTAAATTCGAAACGTAAGATTTCCATGATTTGCGTTTGGAGGCCTTTATTGTTCGACGAGCATTTGCTCTGAAATTCTTTACTTTATTCAGGTTCTCCTTTGTTGGATATCTGCAGAACTTTGATAATGCTTGCTTGCGCTGTTTTATGGCATCTTTGCATTCATCATTGTACTATGGCTTGCTTTTCCTTGGATTTGTCGAGGTTTTCGGTATACTTTTATTAGCTATGTCAAGAAGAGAAGAAGTAAAATCATCTAGAGGGTCCAAGGAATTGTCAAACTGATCTATTTTGAGACTTCCTTCGCATAATAAGTGGTATAATTCCCAATTTGCTTTATTTAGTTTCCACTTTGCGTTGTGATCATTCGTGGAATTATTTACGCTTTCAATAATAACAGGGAAGTGATCACTTCAATGTTGGTCTTCACTGACCGTCCAGTCGAAGTCCAGCAGGAGAGATGGGTGACATATGGAAAGATCTAAAGAAGAAAATTTTCCTGTTGCAGGATGGAGATAAGTGTGAGATTTGTCATTCATAAGACAAAGATCGTTTTTGGTTATAAAGTCTTCAATAATATTACCTTTAGGGTTGTTATCTTTACATCCCCAAAGGATATTGTGACCATTGAAGTCACCAACTAGTATACAGGGCGAAGGGAGTTGTTTCAGTAAAACGTCTAAATGTTCGGTCTCTAAATGAAAATTCGGAGGTATATACACAGAACAAATAGTAATTTCTTTATCTAAAGTAACAGAAACCGCAACGGCTTGAAGATTGGTTACAAGTTTAATTTCTCGCTGCGGACATGAAGAGTGAACTAAGATTGAGCTTCCACCAGACGGCCTCTGGCCTTCTGAATATATATAATTGTACGTATTGAAATCTCTGATATTTAATTGATCATCAGTTTTTAAAAAAGTTTCTTGCAAGCAAAAAACTGATGGATTCAATAAGGATAAAAGTAATAAGATCTCGTTATAGTTTGACTTTAGACCTCGACAGTTCCATTGTATTATTTTGAGATTTGAATTCATTTTAGAGTTGTTAGATTTTAGTTAGACTAGCAACTAAGGATATGTTATTGGTGATTTTGATCTATTATATACGTGTGAATGTTCTGATGATCTCGATCTATTTCTGTTAGTTCGTGGGCGATCTGGAGCTTCTCCTAACTCCATATCATCGCTACTGTCACTCAAAGATCCGAACCTGTTATGTTGTTGAATAACATTATTTGAACCTTTTCGTTCTCTGTTTGATGTGCTTGGTCTTTGTGTTCCTTGACTAGATTTTGATTTTGTTTCTTTCGTAGGTGGAGATGATTGACTTCTTGCTTGTCTTTCTTTCTGTTGTTGTTTCTTCCAATCTTTTCTTATCATTTCAATGATGGCTTTTTTCAGGCCACCATCTCCTTTTTTTCTCTTCAGAAGGTGTCTTTGTTTGATTTTTGTTTGTAGTGTTTGTTTGACCTTTTTGTTTCTGCAGATCTTCTGTTTGGCTGTTTGTGTTTGTTGAACTTGATTGAACTGCAGAGTCGAGAATATTGATCGGATCGGTTTGAGTGGCAGTATCAACCACAGAAACCTTTTTCATAGAAGACTGGGTGATGTTGGCATAACTGATTCCAGGAATTGGAATTGGGGCCTCAACAAGTTTCCGCGCTTCAATGAAAGAAATATTTCTGGTAAACTTAAGACGTAAGATTTCTTTTTCTTTGTGCCAAACTTGGCATTCTTTAGAGTCAGCACTGTGTTTTTCACCACAATTGACACAGTGCAGTTCGTTTCTACATTGACTTTCTGGGTGTTCTGCTGCCTGACCGCATTTCGAACAGATAGGGTCCTTAGAACACCTATCCTCATGGTGTCCATATTTCTGGCAATGATGACAACGCAAAGGATTTGGTATGTAGACTTCTACGTTGACTCTAAAGTATGCTACTTTTATTGTTTTTGGTAGAACTGATGTATTGAATGTAAAGACAAAGGTGTTTGTGTTTTTTAACTCTCCGTTTCGTTTAACTTTGAATCGTTCTATTGCAGTTACTCCTTGAGATCTTGTGCCTTCGAGAATCTCCTCCTCGCTGCAATTCCCCAATTCGGGGCAACGAATTACCCCCTTTGAGGAGTTCAGCGAAGTATGAGGGTACACCCGGACTTTCAAGTCGTGAAAAGTCTGTGCACGTAGAAGATTCTCGGCATGGGCTTTCCTGGATACCTCAATGAGTAGCTGATTCGACCTGTGTAGTTTCTTTATGTTTTCCGGCTCACCAGCTATACTTTGAATGACTTTTTGTATTACAAACGGAGATAAAGATGTTACTGGTTTGTTTTCTTCCTTGCTTTCAACTAAAATGAAACGCGGAAAATGTTGAGATGATGTATCTTTGGTAGAGGTTGTTGGAGGTTGAGTGCTTTCGTTAACATCTGAAATATCAGATTCTGAACATTGTTTAGTTCTTTTTCTTCGATTAGAACCCATGATAAAGATGCATTAAAATTCGTCCTCCATGCTCTCCGCCCACCACGGAGCCCAACAAGGGAACACATCAATGGAGTGGTTTTCCTACTCACTTGTGCTAGAGATACACAGAAGATATACTCGCACGAGCAAAATGCTGCACGATTGACCCGTTAAGCCGCCGCCTTCTTAGGATTGGAAAGGTTAAGAAAAAAGAATTATGGGCAAACGGTGAGTATCAGTATGATACAAAAGACAAGGAAGAGAAAGAAAAGATATTTCCTAGGGCTTGGCGCGACCAGCCGATTGACCGTGCCGGGTCTCACGGACACCCTTCTACACCGAAATCCAGGCCAAAGAGGCGTGTTGAGCCATCAGGAGAGACCAAACTCCCAATAACTCTCAACCTCCAGGATCCCTTCTTCCGGCTTACGGGCTGCCACCCACGGCAAACGGGTGGTATTTTCTCTTCGCTCTTCCCAAAGGGGACAATTACTGCTTACCACGCTAGCAACGTTCCCAGTGGGAATTGAGCCCCCAGGGCCTCGGCAAGGCGGAAAGTTTAATACCCAGGGGGTCGTCTCCCAGAGAAAGGGAGAAAAGAGACAGAAGAGAGAGTAGAGGAGATGAAAGAGAGGGACAGGGAAGAAAGAAGAACAGGAATGAAAGTGAAGAAACAGAAGAAATAAAAACATTCCCCCTCTACCCTTACCCACTACAAGGATAGCAGGCCTTGCCCAACTGTAAGCCAATATCAGTTGGACGCCCCGGTGATGTAAGATACACAGCACCTTCGCACCATCCGACCACCTCACTGTTTTGTCCAAACTGCTAACTTCATGCCTTACCGCTGTTGGGGGGCATTGGATTAGATACTATGATACTGTTTACGAAAGGAACGGAATTAACTATTTTTGGTCAAGTTCTGGTGATGTTCTCAATAAATTTAAATATAAAAACTTTCGGGCTTCTGGGTTGTCTGCGTGTGATTTTTCTGCGCTGTATGCTGCGTTGCCTCGTCGTCTTGTGGGGGGGGGGGGGGGGGGGTAGACTTGTTGATTTGGTAGGCCGAACGATTATTCGGGGGAATACCCAATATTTGGCTTGCAACGAAGAATGTGCTTTTTTCACTTCTGATGTGTATAGGGGTCACACTTTATGGTCGTGTCAAAAGGTCTCTGATGCCTTTGTCTTTTGGATGATGTTTTTGTTGGATTTGGAACTAGACTTAATAGACAAACTATTGGTATTCCGATGGGAACTAATTGTGCTCCTCTTGTTGCAGATTTGTTTCTTTTTTGTTATGAGAGAGATTTCATGAAGTCTCTCTCACGTGAAAATCAGGCTGACATTATTGAGGCTTTCAATTCAACTTCAAGATACCTTGACGATTTATTAAATATTGACAATATTTACTTTGACCAAATGGTGGACCGGATATACCCTACAGAACTCCAATTAAATAGAGCAAATTCTTCCGATACCGAGGCACCTTTTTTGGATTTGAATCTATGTATATCTAATGGTACAGTTTCTACCAAAATTTATGATAAACGGGACGATTTTGATTTTGATATAGTCAATTTCCCTTTTCTGGATGGCGATGTCCCCCGGCGTACCTCATATGGGGTATACATATCTCAACTTATAAGATTCGCCAGAGCTTCTTCGAATCTTAATGACTTTAACTACCGTAATAAAGCCCTTACTGCCAAACTTCTTAGGCCGGGCAATCGTTATTTTAAACTTCGTAAGGCGTTTTCAAAACTTTATCGCAGACACAGTGCCTTTTTAGGAAAATATAGCATCAGTCTGAAAACACTTCTGCAACAAGGTATATCTGAACCCGAATTTTACGGTGACTTAGTATACATATTTAGAAAAATTGTAGGTAAATCTAACTTTTCGGAGCAATTCAGAAAACTTATTAACCGTTATAAGTGGCTATAGCCCGGATATTATGCGGCAGACTGCATGCCTAGTTGTCAACCCAATATGCTTAACTCTTCAATTGCACGACGGCGGTTCGGGCCTCAGACTCAATGACGGCCTCTTCATAAAAATTTTACCAATGGGGTGGGGCTTGACGATATGTCTTTGGCTTGGCCCGCCGTGGTTCAATTATTGGTTTTCATTTACTCTGGCATACAGTAGAATTAGCCATGAGTACTCGTCTTTGTTTATTATAGTGATTGATTTGACTTTTGTGTTTTCGCTTTGATGCATTGACTGAGTTGGGAGCCTTTATGCGAACCGAATTTTTGTGTTTCTGTATTAAGAGTGGCGTCGGGGCCCAAGGTGAAGTTAGCTAGCTGTAAAAGTGCTTTGGACCCCCCGGTGGTTTGCTCTACCGACCGTTCTGGGGCGGTGGTCCCGGTGTTAGTCTTACTCTTTGTTGCTATGTGGTTTATTCTACGAGGCGATTTGTTGTGTGTCTTTCCGTGTGTCGTTTTGCTCTTGTGTTTTTCAGTCCTTTTGTCCTTTTAGTATTGCGATTACCTCGCTTGGGGAAGAGAGGGCTGGTCTTTGTGCTTTTCGTACGTTTGTTCGGTTTGTGCTTGTTCAGATTTGTCGGTTTCCTCTTCCTCTTTGGGTTTGGGAAGGGCTGCGGTTTGTGATTGTGGCACTCCCTGGACTTTTCTCTTACCTTTTGTTTTGGTTCAATAAAATCATTGTCCAGCAAATACTGAATTTCCTCTAAGATATTTTTGTTTTGTTGGGTTCATTCTATATGGATGTTGTTTGACAGGTTGTGAGTTCTCAACATTCACATCATGATAAATTTTGTCAGTCCTTGTTGGAATGTCCAGAAATAAGTGTTCATATTGATAAATTAACTGTTTCAGTTCCTTTCTTTGGACTGGATCTAGGTGTGAAAGTTTCTGATCGAGATCCTTTAGAATGTCAGAATTCTGAAGTTTTGATGAAGCAGGATCAGATTTGGTCAAGTTTATGTCTTCAGAGTTCATTTCACTTTGTTCTTGAGGGACTGTTCTATCACATTAATTGATGTAACAGAAGAGTTACCCCTATCTATATATTGTTTAAGCATGTTAACATGACATAATTGTTTTTGTTTGCGTCTCCCAGGAGTGTTAACAATGTAATTTACATCACTAATCTGTTTATCTACAGTGTAAGGGCCAGGAATAGGCAAAAGAGCAAGTACCCTGTCTCTAGGCATGAATTGTCTTTCTTTTGCATTTACATCATACCAACGTTTCATTTTTCTTTGTGCTGACTTAAGATTGGTCCGAGGAGCTTCACAAGCTTTAGACAGTCGGTCTTTAAAAATCTGACACATATTGAAGTGAGTTCAAAGAACTATCATCATTTGAGAGAAATTTTTCTTTCAAAAGTTTCAAAGGTCCACGCACAGTGTGGCCAAATACCATCTCAAATGGACTGAAACCAAGAGATTCCTGAACAGATTCTCTAACGGCAAACAACAACAAATGAATGCCTTCATCCCAATCTTTTTCAGTATCAAAGCAGTATGACCTGATCAACTTTTTCAGTGTCTGGTGAAATCTTTCAAGGGCACCTTGACTTTCAGGATGGTAAGGTGACGATTTATACTGAGTAATGCCCAACTCATGCACGACTTGTTGAAAAATTCCAGACGTGAAATTTGAGCCCTGATCCGACTGAACACACTTTGCGAGGCCTACAAATGTGAAAAACTTTACCAGAGCCCTAACAATGTTCTTAGTTTTAATATTCCTAAGTGGAATGGCTTCTGGGAAACGTGTAGAAGCACACATTATAGTGAGAAGATACTCATGGCCTGACTTGGTTTTGGGCAAGGGACCAACACAGCCAATAATTATCCTGCTAAAAGGTTCATCAAAAGCAGGTATGGGCTGTAAATAAGCTTTTGGTATTGTCTGGTTGGGTTTTCCTACCATCTGACAAGTATGGCAAGATTTAAAAAACTGAGTAACTTCAGATTTTAACCCTGGCCAGTACAAATGGTTAAGAATTTTGTGACTGGTCTTATTTACACCTAAATGACCTGACATGGGTGTCTCATGGGCCAAGTTCAAAATTTCAGGGCGATAAACCCTTGGAACCACTATTTGGTGGTTAACAGTCCACTCGTCTTCTGCTGAGACATCAGGAGGACGCCATTTCCTCATTAAAATTCCATTTTTGACATAGAAACAGACGGGGACTTGATCTATTTCTTTCTCATCAAAAGCTCTTTCAAGTAAAGGCAAAATTTCAGGGTCATTATGCTGTTCCTTGCAAAGTTGTGACCTTGACACCAAGTCATGACCTTGACCTTGGTCATTTAATATTGCGGTGTAATGACTGGACTCTGACTTGTTACGTAACTCTGTCTGTCAGACAGGCTGGATGAAAGAGAATTTGTAATCTCATGTTTAAAAGACTGACCCAAAAAGGTATTTAAATCAATGTCCCCATCATTCTGTATTGCTTTCTTAGCCATGGCCCTAGTAACGGCACAAGATGGGTAAAGATCAGGGATTTCCTGTTCAATGGGATCAGGTGGCTGATCAATACAAGGTATGTTAGTTAAAAGTGGGTTTACCACAACCTTATCTGCTGCTAAGTCATTGCCTAACAGTAAGTGAACACCTTTAAACATGGCAGATGTCATGGGACAGAGCGACATTCAATAAATTACAAGAAATAAAACCGGTTCTTGGTAAAAATACATTTATCCACCATTAAGGCGAGAAGGAGTGGTTCTTACTCGTCTACGAATAGGCCATACTAGATTCACACATTCTTATCAACTCAAACGAGAAGATCAGCCACTTTGTATCAGCTGTAATGAACCTTTTACGGTGAAGCACTTTCTGATCGACCGCATTGAATTCTCTCATGTACGACGTCAATTCTTTCAAACAAATGGCCTGAGATACTTATTTGAAGATGTACCAACTGATAACATACTTATGTTTAAAAAAAAAACACCAATCTTTTTAACAAAGTATAACATAACTGCTTTAATTTTTAAATTCGTTCTAGTTTTACATTTTATGCATATATGACTTTTCATTATAACCGTTTCATTACAGAACCAAGTTCACAATTTGACGCAAATGACACTCATGGGTTGATGCGTCGTTAACTTATCATCATCACATACGACTTATCATCATATACTAAAACCAAAAAAGAAACTTTCGCGAGACTTTAATGGGACTGTTTGCACATATGTGTATATTAACAGTTTTTATTCGTATTTGTTATTGCACAATAATTTAAAATTAATTCATCAAAGTTCATTTACAATCTGAAAATTATCAATTTCATTGGATTTTTCAATTTCATTTGAGGTAGGTGTCGATTCAATTTTTTAGCTCACCTGAGCAAAAGCTCAGGATGAGCTATTTTCATCACCCTCTGTCCGTCGTCCGTCGTCGTCCGTCGCTCGTCAACAATTAGTTTGTTAACACTCTAGAGGTCACAGTTGCCACCTTATCTTGATGAAACGCTCAGAATGTTTGCCTCTACGAAATCTAGGTCAAGTTCGATACTGGGTTACTTGGGGTCAAAAACTAGGTCACCAGGTCAAATCAAAAGGAAAAACTTGTTAACACTCTAGAGGTCACAGCTTTGACCCAGTTTGATGGAACTAGCTCAGAATGTTTGCCACTATGAAATCTAGGTCAAGTTCGATACTGGGTTACTTGGGGTCAGAACCTAGGTCACCAGGTCAAATCAAAGTAAAAACTTGTTAACACTCTACAGGTCATAGATTTGACCCAATCTTGATGAAACTTGCTCAAAATGTTTGCCTCTATTAAATCTAGGTAAAGTTCGAAACACTATCACTTGGGGTCACAAACTAGGTCACTGGGCCAGATCAGCAGAAAACCTTGTTAACACTCCAGCGGTCACATTTTTGAAGCAATCATCATGAATCTTGCTCAATATGTTTGTCTTGATGGTTTCTAGATCAAGTTCGAAACTAGGTCACTTAGGGTCAAAAACTAGGTCACCGGGTCAAATCAGCAGAAAACCTTGTTAACACTAGCAGTCACATTTTTGAAGCAATTATCGTGAATCTTGCTCAAAAGTTTGTCTTGATTTCTAGGTCAGGTTTGAAACTGGGTCACATGGGGTCAAAAACTAGGTCACCAGGCCAAACCAGCAGAAAACTTTGTTAACACTAGCGGTCATACTTTTTATGCAATCATCATGAATCTTGCTCAAAATCTTTGTCTTGCTGAGTTCTAGGATGTGTTTGAAACTGGGTCAAAAACTAGGTCACCCCCCCCCCCCCCACACACACACACACACACACACAATTCAGAAGAAAACCTTGTTAACACTCTAGCGGTCAAATTTTTGAAGCAATCATCATGGATCTTGCTCAAAATGTTTGCCTTGATTTCTAGGTCAGGTTCGAAACTGGGTCAGTTGGGGTCAAAAACTAGGTCACCTGGCCAAATCAGCGGAAAATCTTATCACAGGGTTCGAAATTAACAGTAGCAAATTTGCTACCTGAAAATTCAGTTTGCTACCTGGTCAAATTGTTGGTAGCAAAACGTTGCTACCTGGTATAGTGCCCCGAACAATATCAACTTTGTGTTGTGGATGTCTTCAGTGCAAATTAGACTTGACATTTCATGTGAATAATCTGCCAAGCAGACAGTTCACATGTAATGTCCAGCCTCATTTTTGCTGAAAGAAGAAAAATTCTTTGAAAATTGTTTTGTTTGTTTGATTTGGGCTTAGCGTTGCTTTCAACAATCTTTCAGTCATATCGTGACGGTGTCTGGATGTGGCAAGGAGCTCAATGCTCACGTTTAGAGTGCTGCCTCACTGAAATATCAGGCCCCAGACACTTTGACATGATATTCCACCCAGTCACATTATACCGACACTGAGCTGACCAGTTCTAGCTCTACTTTCTTAATGCTGAGTGCCAAGCGAAAGAGCAGCTAGTACCATTTTTAAAGTCTTTGGTATGACCTGGCCGGGGATGGAACCCGCAACCTCCCAGCCACAAAGTGGATGCTCTACCACTGAGCCACTGTGCCGGTTTACTTTGAAAATGCTGTCTGCTAAATATGCTTAGCGCTTGAAGGGTTAACCTATGGCACGGGGGCAACACCTTTTGCTGCCAGGTAGATGCATTTTGCTACCTACTTTCAGACCAGGTAGCAACTACTTGCTACTTGCAAAAAAAGTTAATTTCTAACACTGTTATCACTCTAGCGGTCCCATTTTTGAAGCAATCATCATGAATCTTGCACAAAATCTTTGTTTTGATGTTCTACGGCTGAGTCAAGATCAGGGTGTCTTTTGTACCTTGGTCTTGTTATGCCTTAGAAACTCACAACTTACTAATCATAAATAAGTTTAGATTTTATATTCTGATAGCAGAGGTATCAGGCTTTCTTACCATATCCCATTATTAGATGCTTGGAGTTGTATATTGCTACGGTCAGACATTATAAACCCAAAAAATGCTGTTTTTTCCTATGTTATGCTGTTGCACTTTTATTTTCAACTTTCTTAACCATCTGTATTTCCTGTTTAAACATTTTACATGGTTCAAAGTCAATGTCATGTCACTGACACATACTTCAGCTTTTGTATGTTTTTCACAGAATGAAATTAGGTGAATTAATTCAAAATTTATGGTGTGAAACGTGAAACCATGCCTCTGTTATAATTTTCCATTTTTCAGGGTGACCACAATCTATATGCTCAAGCTTCATGAAAAAGTTATCTACATTATGTTTTATAAGATTATTTAGCAGACTAGATACTATTAGTGAATGAACAAATGATTAAGTTCGGATATGCTTCCTCATGATAGAGGTACATTATTTTGAAAATGTTAATATTTTTGTAGAGTCCGTAGCCCCTATTTTCCAAGTCAAATTAAAACAACTCCTTCTTCCTAAATGAATTTAATATACCTTATTATTTTTAGATTGTGGAGCTGATGAAGAGTTTTGAAGGCCTTGGGAACAAAGCTGCTACCAAAAGCAGCAGCAACCGATCTTGTTTGTCCGTAGCCCTGTAGAGTCCGTAGCCCCATAAAAATTAGGACCTTCAAACCTTTATAGCATGATGTAAATTTACTTTTAACTCAAAATCTCATCAATACTCATTTGTTTACAGTAATTAAAACTGATTAGAATACTTTTTCTTATAGGATACTCAAAGACTGGTTAAATTTTTCAAAAAAATAGAATAATTTAATTGTGAAACTTCATGCATTATGTGATCCTAACAATGCCTTGCACTCAACATTCTTATTTGTATGAAAAAAAATATTTGGTGCTTCAATTCCAGATATTTGCTAATATTTAGGGCTTCAATTCCAGATATTTGCCAAGGTATTAAAACTCTTTAATCATTCTAAACTCACTACATAGTTTTAATAATTCTATTCAATGGGGGCTACGGACTCTACAACAAACATATCTGCTAAATTTACTTTACATATAAAGTCATTTTTCAGTTGTAACATATCAATATGAGACCCCTCACTAGAAAAAGGGCTTTAGACATAAATAACAATGAGCTGGAGGCTGAAAGTGACAAGAACAATAGTTCAGAGATACTTAAAGAAAACATACTTGGCCCAAAAGCCAAGAAAATGAGGCGATACCGAGAAAATATCAGGAGTGATCCACAAAGATATCAAAAGGCCAGAGAAAAGGATAAGGAAAGAAAGAGAGCTGCCAGGGTTAAAATAAAACAAGAAATACAAAAAGGTGATACAGAATTGCAAGAGAAGGTTAGAGGACAGGCCAGACAGTACATGAAAACATACAGGAGAGTCAAAGCTAAAAATGCCAAGACAAACAGAAACTATCTCCACAAACTGCAGAAAGATAATGCTCAGCAAAGGAAAGAAAAAGCCGTACTAAGAACACAGAAGTGGCGAATGAGAATACAAATGACTAAGTCTAAACCAGTCAGCACTAATAAGAACAGTTCAAGCACAAATGAAACAGAAAATGTTGGGAGTCCAAGTAGATGGACTGTATATCGAAGTGCCAAAAAGGTTAAGGAAGTATTACCTAGAACACCAGTGAAGAAAGCTGCTGTATTACAGAAACTTATTGAGTCTCCAAGCACCTCACAACATCTAGAAGAAAAGGGAATATTCATGACAGAAGATGCAAGAAAGAAATTAGAAATGGTTGACACATTAATAGACAACATAGCTGATAATATCCAGGAAGTGAAGCCAGCTGGTACAGAGACAAAGAGAAGAAAGCTGCATATGACATTCAACTGACAACTGCTTTAAAATCAGTCGAAAAAAAATATAAGAAAAATCATCTCTTAGGTACATTAGGCATCCATAGGAAGAATGTAAACAGGCTGAAGAAAACAACAGATAGAGATTAGTGGAAACAGAATCCAAGGAAAGCTAGGAAAGATAGAATCAGTGATGAGACAAAGCTGAGGGTTAAGAACTTCTACCTCTCACAGGTGAGTAGAGAAGTCCCAAACAAGAAGGATGTGGTAACTGTGAAAGAAGGTGATCAGAAAGAATATAGATCTAAGCATGTCATGATAGCAACATCAGCTGATGCTTTCAGTTTGTACAAGACAAAGTACAGTAACGATAAGATAGGGTTTACATCTTTCAAGAAACTTAAGCCTCAAAATGTGAGAAGAATCTCAGAAACTAATAGGAAATCATGCTTGTGCAAAGCTTGTTGCAATGTTGCTTTGAAAGTAGAAGCTCTTGTCATTTGTAACAAAACACAAAATGTCTGTACAAATTGACAAAAAGAAAGTAGTTAGTGCTACACTCTGCCCTACAGAGGAGGGAAAGGAAAACAGAAGTAAGTGTCTGAACAGAGAATGCAAAGACTGCGGTGTTAAAGGTTTACAGGACTATCTTAAAGTTCAGCTAGAGCAGAGTATGAAAGATGATTTAGAAATCACCTGGAACAAATGGGAGCTAATAACAGTCCAGAAAGAAGATAAAAGCTCTAAGAGAATCACATCCTGTGTAGCAAAAGCAGCAAGTTTTAAAGAATTCATTCAAGAGCTGGAAAAGGATCTTGTAACATACTCTGGTCATCGATTCCGTGCCACCTGGCAACAGTAACAAATGATCAAATGCTCAGAGTCGCTAAAGCCAGATGAAATAATGACAGTAATGGACTTATCAGAAAATTATAAATGTGACTTTCAGAATGAACCCCAGGATGCCTTCTTTGACCAGAACTTAGTAACAATCCATCCGTCCATTAATTATTATAAAAAGAATATCAATGACCAGGTAGTTCTAGTGAAACACTCTATAACTGGCATAAGCAATGACTTAAAGCATGATGCTAACTTTGTGAAAGTATTTGAAGAGAAGAGTCTGGGCATTCTTAAAAACTGTATCAGTTGAAGGGATAAAACAATGGTCGGATGGTTGTGCGGCTCAGTACAAAGCCAAGGTTGCTTTTGCCCATTTAAGCGAAAAGACGATAAATACTTCGAGAAGTTATTTTGAGACATCACATGGAAAGAATGTTTGTGATGGGTTAGGGGCAGTAGTAAATAACTCATGTTACAGGGCTGTGCTGACTGGCAAGATTATCAGTAACTCAGCTGATGTCTATAAGCACTGCAAAGATAGTCTGGAACATGACATAAAGATCAACGAAAAAGAACAAACTGCATCTGTCAGAGAGTTTGTGTACATTAGCAAAGAAGAAGTGAATAGGTCTGAGGGGCCTTATGTTAAAACTCTGATAGGAACACGTAAAATCCACAATATAAGGAATATTGGGGAGACGATGAAAGTAGAAAGCCGCAACCTGTCATGTTTCTGCCCTGGGTGTCTTAATGGTACTAATTGTGAAAATGCTGAGTATGTTCAACCATGGGTAGAGTCAGACCTGAGTGGTATCCTTTACATTTCAGTTACAGCATCTCCAGAAAAATGCAAAATTTTAGAAGTACTTAATTTAAAATGTGATATATCTATGGCTGAATAACTAGGGAAATTCCAACCTAACTTTTCCATTTTAGGACTATAACATTTGTTTTTAGTTTGTTTTTTTTTCAGTATTTCAAAGTATTAAAACATTTGACTAGAAATTACACCTACCATTTATTCAAGTGAAAACTGCTTATAAATAAATTAACAATTTATAAATTAACTGCTTATAAATTACATGTAACTGCTTATAAATTAACAACAACAAATATATAAATTTATTGAGCTGTTTGTAATTTCCTGAAAACTTCTTAACATATGAACAGTCAGTTCTGCTACTGTGAAGCCAGTTGAGGATGTGGCACCACACAGTGTTGAAAATGATGCGGAACCAAGAACATGTATCCTTACAAACCATGTATTATATGTTCTTATTTTTTCACTTTCCAATAGTACATTTACAATCAATGAATAATTGCAGAAAAACAGTATGTTACAATGCACTTTAGATACATATATGTTATTGATTAAAAGCAGTACTTAACTAACAATTAACATGCACTCAGAATAAATACCCTTAACAATGTCACTTAGCTTCGACTAACTGTACTGACAACACTTACTCTGCTCCACCATGTGAAGATACAACAAGTGGTGCTTCCAACAATGATGGCAGCAGGCATGTAATTTATTAGTTATTACTGAAGAAAACTTGTCCATCTTGTATCTAGCTTGATGTGGCATTAAAGTGCAGTATACAATATCAAGTTTTTAGTTTACAAGTTTAACATTGCCTCCAAAGTTACACTATAATAATAATAATACAGTCCAAGAGTACTGCAGTCTTCAATAAATAAAAAATGCTGAAACTGTTATACAAATAAATAAAAATAAATATATCACTCATTAAATTTTTGTTCATATCTTGTTTTTGCAGTCAACATGAACAGCTGTCTATTGATGATTATTCCTGGTTGAATTAAGAGGTCGAAGGTCATCTCAGCGATACATTGGGCAAATTCTGGAAATAGACGAGGGTGCAAAAGAGATCAGGGTCTCGTATATGAAAAGGTCCACGACTAACTGGCAACTGTACTTCTGGCCCGATGGTGATGACGCAGAAAAGTATTGGGCCTCCATGAGCATGATTGTGAAGAAACTAGACAGACCTGTTTTGAGTAACCGTAGTAATAACAGGATGGTCTTGTTGAATTTAAAGATATTGACTAGATCTATTAAAGTTGAAGTGTTGAAAAAGGAGACAACTGGCTAATTAAGACATTTCTGCAGTTCTACTCGGCCTTTTACAGTGTTCTTGTTTGTTGTTCAGAATTTAGATGTGGTTGTTTATAAGTTAATCTCAAGTTTAGGAAAGCATAAAGACACTCATTACTAATTGTGCAAAAAGCTTTTAGAGCTTCCAAAATTGCAGTTAAATGCCTTTATGAGCAACAGACTAAGAACTGTATATAATACTCTAAATTAGCCTTCTAGTGGTCTAATTTAGAGAATTATGTAGTCCGTAGCCCCTTGCTCAAAGAAGCATATAATTGCAATTTTAAGTTTATGGACTATAAGGGTGACAAATCTGTCTTACAAATTGAAAGCCACATTGTCTGTATACTTATCAGTGCACTAGCTGACTGAATTTTAGCCAAGTATGAATTTGTTCATGTTGATGACAGTTTTTCTATTGTTCTTTCTTGTTTTGGGTTATCAAATTTTATATTTGTTCAAATAGTCTCAATGAATTGGCTGTTTTTGATTGTTACAATCTTTTTTACATACTTTTAAGACCAGGGTTTGGTCTTAGTCTCAAGAAGTCATTCAATGATAGTGTTAGTTATATGCTTATTTTGCTGTAGAGTCCGTAGACCCAAGAACATGGACGACATATCCATTTATCTGTTAACACTGGCTAACATTCTTAAAATGTGTTCTGGAATTTTTGAAAGACATTGTGTCTTAATATCAGATAATGAATTATATATGTGAAGACTGGCTATGAATGAATTTCTTTATCATGATAACTGACAATTTCACACAATGCTAATAGGCTTGCATGATAAAATTTCTTAATATCTATCAAATATTACTATTTAGTGTCTTTGTATATAAGAAAGACAGCTTTTCAATACATCAAAGCAATCCTTTGCATTACTTAAGTTTTAAAATCCTTGCAGTGATGGTAGAAATTGCAAGAAAGTGTTACTGTAGAGTCCGTAGCCCCTCAGTAGCTATTACATTTTGATACACAATGCAAAACTACAGTTAGTACAAATGCCGTAAGCATTTCAGATTTGGTACTCTGAAGTCTCAAGCTTAACATGAGGACAGTACAAATTTTTTTGAAAAGGATTTCTTCAAGTAGCATTAAAATTCATCTGCCTATTTTAAAGTTATATATTTAAAGAAAATTTGATCTCAGTATGTTACATCAAAACCCAATGTACAAGCCAGTATTTTTATTTTTTATATTTGTTGACTTGTTTCCTTTATATTGTTCAACTGTTTTCAATTAATTCAATAAAATGTTGAAATAGCGGTCATGTTATGCTCGTATATGTAGAGTCCGTGGCCTTTTCTACCTACTTAGGCATTTTCATCTGTATCTTGAAAATGCTTCATGAGAAACCTGTAGCGTTCTAGCTTTTTGAAGATAAAGGTTTCAGGATGAAAATCCAAGCACAAATAATGTTATGCAGCAAAGTTCATTTTTTATCAAACTTGCAACACAAAGTGATACCCTGATCTTGACTCAGCCGTCTAGGATATGTTTGAAATTGGGTCACGTGGGGTCAAAAACTAGGTCACCGGCCCCCTTGTTAACACTCTAGCGGTCAAATTTTTGAAGCAATCATCATGAAATGATTTCTAAGTCAAGTTCGAAACTTGGTCAGTTGGGGTCATAAACTAGGTCACCAGGCCAAATCAGCTGAAAACCTTGTTGACACTCTAGCGGTCACATTTTTGAAGCAATCTTCATGAATCTTGCTCAAAATGTTTGTTTTGATGATTTCTAGGTCGTTCGAAACTGGGTCACTTGGGGTCTAAAACTAGGTCACCTGGCCAAATCAGCAGAAAAGCTTGTTGACACTCTAGCGGTCACATTTTTGAAGCAATCATCATGAATCTTGCTCAAAATGTTTGTTTTGATTATAGGTCAAGCTCGAAACTGGGTCACATGGGGTCAAAAACTAGGTTACCAGGCCAAATCAGCAGAAAACTGTACACTCCAGAGGTCACATTTTTTAAATAACATAAATATTGCTCAAAATGTTTGTCTTGATGATTTCTAGGTCTAGTTTAAAACTGAGTCACTTGATATCAGAAACTCGGTCACCTAGCCAAATCAAAGGAAAACCTTGTTGATGCTCTAAAGGTTACATTTTTTAAGCGATCATTTTGGTGAACTTAATACATAGATTTCTTTTATTTGTGCCAAATTCTGCATTCTTCATAGAGACAGCACTGTGTTTTTCACCACAATTAACACAGTGCAGTTCGTTTCTACATCTATTTACCAGGTACCCGGTTGTTTGACCGCATAACGTGGATATTGAAGGTGTTATGCCGTATTATGGCCTATCAAAACCTTCGTTGTATCAGATGACTCCATGTTGAAGAATGCATTTACCTTATGTGCACGTTGGGCACTCAAGCGCACGATGTGTAATAGCTTTTTACTCTTTTCGTACGCTGTGTTTATCGAGAGATGATTTGCTGTATAGGGTACAGTGAACTAATTATTTTTTCCCATAGAGCCCCATAGTAATTCCGCCCTTTTTGGTGGTTAAGAGTTCATTTCAGGGTATGACTGGGCTTCTAAATTTTGTTTCAATTCAAAGACCAGGTTTAGCACAGCAAAATAAACAAGGAAAAAATACCACCATCACCAGCGCTTTCTGGGAGTTTTTGGAGGTTAAATGTAGCAACCCCTCAGTTGGCAGGTATCAAAAATTGAAACTTGGCAATTTCACCACTTCTTCTTTTGGCTCAAGCAAACACACACAGAAACATTTATTACTTTGAAACAATCAGAAAATTACACACAAACATTTTTTTTTCTTCAAATTAGAATGATTAGTTTTAATCTTTATTATTAACCCATCACAGGCCACCTTACACAAAATAACTACCCCTACACTCTTTTTGCACCAATCAGCAGTCTTGTCACAATTGGTTCCCTGTGCCCTATATCCATGTCGTCGCCCATTTTGTAATCACAACCCATTTTACAATTTCTGTTGATTCCAAATTGGGTCGCCTGATTTTGAAATTTACGTATCCGCTCTGGTCGATCAGCCCCTGGGTATTAAACTTTCCGCCTTGCCGAGGCCCTGGGGGCTCAATTCCCACTGGGAACGTTGCTAGCGTGGTGAGCAGTAATTGTCCCCTTTGGGAAGAGCGAAGAGAAAATACCACCCGTTTGTCGTGGGTGGCAGCCCGTAAGCCGGAAGAAGGGATCCTGGAGGTTGAGAGTTATTGGGAGTTTGGTCTCTCCTGATGGCTCAACACGACTCTTTGGCCTGGATTTCGGTGTAGAAGGGTGTCCGTGAGACCCGGCACGGTCAATCGGCTGGTCGCGCCAAGCCCTAGGAAATACTTTTTCTTTCTCTTCTTTGTCTTTTTTATCATACTGATACTCACCGTTTGCCCGTAATTCTTATTTCTCAACCTTTCCAATCCTAAGAAGGCGGCGGCTTAACGGGTCAATCGTGCAGCATTTTGCTCGTGCGAGTATATCTTCTGTGTATCTCTAGCACAAGTGAGTAGGAAAGCCACTCCATTTATGTGTTCCCATGTTGGACTCCGTGGTGGGCGGAGAGCATGGAGGACGAATTTTAATACATTTTTATCATGGTTTCTAATCGAAGAAAAAGAACTAAACAATGTTCAGAATCTGATATTTTAGATATTGAGGAAAGCACTCAACCTCCAACAACCTCTACCAAAGATACATCAGCTCAACATTTTCCACGTTTCATTTTAGTTGAAAGCAAGGAAGAAAACAAACCAATAACATCTTTATCTCCGTTTTTTGATACAGAAAGTCATTCAAAGTCTAGCTGGTGAGCCGGAAAACATAAAGAAACTACACAGGTCGAATCAGCTACTCATTGAGGTATCCAGGAAAGCCCATGCCGAGAATCTTCTACGTGCACAGACTTTTCTCGACTTGAAAGTCCGGGTGTACCCACATACTTCGCTGAACTCCTCAAAGGGGGTAATTCGTTGCCCCGAATTGGGGAATTGCAGCGAGGAGGAGATTCTCGAAGGCACAAGATCTCAAGGAGTAACTGCAATCAAACGATTCAAAGTTAAACGAAACGGAGAGTTAAAAAACACGAACACTTTTGTCTTTACATTCAATACATCAGTTTTACCGAAGACAATAAAAGTAGCATACTTTAGAGTCAACGTAGAAGTCTACATACCAAATCCTTTGCGTTGTCATCATTGCCAGAAATATGGACACCATGAGGATAGGTGTTCTAAAGACCCTGTCTGTTCGAAATGCGGTCAGGTAGCAGAACACCTTGAAAGTCAATGTAGAAACGAACTGCACTGTGTTAATTATGGTGAAAAACACAGTATTGACTCTAAAGAATGCCGAATTTGGCACAAAGAAAAAGAAATCTTACATCTTAAGTTCACCAGAAATATTTCTTTCATTGAAGCGCGGAAACTTGTTGAGGCCCCAACTTCAATTCCTGGAATCAGTTACGCCAACATTACCCAGTCTTCTATGAAAAAGGTTTCTGTGGTTAATACTGCAACTCAAACTGATCCGATTACTATTGTCGACCCTGCAGTCCAATCAAAAACAACAAGTTCAAACAACAAAACAGAAGAATTACAAAAACAAGAACTCTAAAGTAATACCACCAAGAAAAGTCAAACAAAAACATCTATCGAGGAGAAAAAACAGAGGCTGGCCTAAAAAATGCCATCATGGAGATGATAAGAAAAGATTGGAAAAAACAACAACAGAAAGAAAGACAAGCCAGAAGTCAATCATCACCACCTACAAAAGACCAAACAAAATCAAAATCTACCCAGGGATCACAAAGATCAATCAGAACAAACAGAGAACAAAAAGGTTCTAATGATGCGATTCAACAACATAATAGATTCGGATCTTTGAGTGACAGTAGCGATGATATGGAGTTAGGACAGACTCCAGATCGCCCACGAGCTAACCGCAGTAGATCGAGATCATCAGAACATCCACCTACTAACAATAGTAATAATAGATCAAAATCACCAATAACTTATCTTTAGTTTCTAGTCTAACTAAAACATTCCACTGTAAAATGAATTCCAAACACAAAGTAATACAATGGAACTGTCGAGGTCTAAAGTCAAACTATAACGAGATCTTAACACTTTTATCCTTATTGAGTCCATCAGTTTTTTGCTTGCAAGAAACTTTTTTTAAAACTGATGATGAATTAAATGTCAGAGATTTCAATACATACAATTATATATATTCAGAAGGCCAGAGGCCGTCTGGTGGAAGGTCAGTCTTAGTTCACTCTTCATGTCCGCAGCGAGAAATTAAACTTGTAACCAATCTTCAAGCCGTTGCGGTTTCTGTTACTTTAGATAAAGAAATTACTATTTGTTCTGTGTATATACCTCCGAATTTTCATTTAGAGACCGAACATTTAGATAACTTTACTGAAACAACTCCCTTCACCCTATATACTAGTTGGTGACTTCAGTGGTCACAATAACCTTTGGGGATGTAAAGATAACCCTAAAGGTAATATTATTGAAGACTTTATAACCAAAAACGATCTTTGTATTATGAATGACAAATCTCACACTTATCTCCATCCTGCAACAGGAAAATTTTCTCTTTTAGATCTTTCCATATGTCACCCTTCTCTCCTGCTAGACTTCAACTGGACGGTCAGTGAAGATCAACATGGAAGTGATCACTTGCCTGTTATTATTGGAAGCGTAAATAATTCCACGAATGATCACAACGCAAAGTGGAAAATAAATAAAGCAAATTGGGAATTATATGACTTATTATGCGAAGAAAGTCTCAAAATAGATAAGTTTGACAATTCCTTGGACCCTCTAGATGATTTTACTTCTTCTTTTTTTGACATAGCTAATAAAAGTATACCGAAATCATCGACAAATCCAAAGAAAAGCAAACCATGGTACAATGGTGAGTGCAAAGATGCCATAAAACAGCGCAAGCAAGCATTATCAAAGTTCTGCAGATATCCAACAAAGGAGAACTTGAATAACGTTAAAAACTTTAGAGCAAAAGCCCGTCGAACAATAAAGGCTTCCAAACGCAAATCATGGAAATCTTACGTTTCAAACTTAAATTATAAAACTCCAATTAAAAAGTTTAGGATATGATACGAAAAATATCTGGTAAATCAAAATCACCCAGTTTCACCCACTTAAATACAAAACCTGGAACAAAAGCCACATCAAAGGAAGAGATAGCAAATACACTTGGCGAAACTTTTTTGGATAATTCCTTATCTCGGAATTATTCAGAGAAGTTTCAAAACATCAAAAAACGAGAAGAAAAGATCAAACTTAATTTCACCTCTTCAAATACTGAAGAATATAACAGTCTGTTTAACATAACAGAATTTAAAGTTGCTATCGCAGTATCAAAAGATACAGCTACAGGCCCTGGTGACATCCATTATCAGATGCTTAAACACCTTCCCGAAACTGCCCTTGACACACTTTTACATATTTTCAACGGTATAGGGACAACAGGGTTTTTTCCAGAAAGCTGGCGTTTGGCCACAATTATACCTATTCCCAAACCAGGGAAAGATCGTGCAGAACCAACAAACTACAGACCAATAGCGCTAACAAGTTGCCTTTGCAAAACACTAGAGAGAATGATAAACAAACGACTTGTTTGGTACTTAGAATCTAACAATCTTATAACAAAACTTCAGTCGGGATTCCGAGCTGAACGTAGTACCAATGATAATTTAGTTAGACTAGAAACTTTTATCCGCGATGCTTTTATCAAACGAGAACATGTAGTCGCTGTATTTTTCGATTTGGAAAAAAGCCTATGATACCACTTGGCGATATGGAATTTTAGAAGACCTACATAACTTTGGTATGAAAGGAAGACTACCAAACTTTATTAAAAGTTTTCTTGAAGATCGTACAATACAAGTGCGTGTAGGATCGACCCTGTCTGATCTCTATGATCAAGAACAGGGCGTTCCTCAAGGAGCCATACTTTCAACTATGTTATTCAACGTGAAATTAAACGATATTATAAACTGTCTGGATTACGAGACAGATGGTTCTTTGTACGTTGATGATTTCTGTATATGTTTTCGCTCAAAAAATATGCGCACAATAGAAAGACATCTACAGCAATGTCTAAATAGAATTGAAGACTGGGCAACTAGAAATGGCTTTAAATTTGCCAAATCGAAAACTCAGTGCGTTCATTTCTGTCAACAACGGAAAATACACAACGATCCCGCGCTCTACATATATGGATCTCAAATACCAGTTGTTGCTGAATCAAAATTTCTTGGGGTTATATTTGATAGAAAACTCTCTTTCATACCCCATATAAAATACGTGAAAGCAAAATGTTTAAAAGCATTAAACCTTTTAAATGTTTTATCTCACACAAGTTGGGGAGTGGACAGAACAACTCTTCTTCACTTGTATCGTTCTTTAATTCGATCAAAACTTGATTATGGATCCATCCTATATGGATCTGCTAGAAAATCTTATTTAGAGATGTTAGACACTGTACATAATCAAGGACTTCGTTTGGCATTAGGAGCTTTTCGTACGTCTCCAGTATCGAGTCTTAACGTGGAAGCAGATGAGCCATCGTTATGGCTACGCAGAGAAAAATTGTCTCTCCAGTATGCCATCAGACTTGCTGCTAACCCTTCTAACCCTGCTTTTGAAGTCACATTTCCACCACAATTTCAGGAATATTATGAAAGAAAACCTAACGCAATTAAATCCTTCGGCCTTCGTATAGCACCACTTTTAGAATCTACTAATATTAACATTAAAAACATTCAAAAACACTCTTTTTCTGATATTCCATCCTGGTGCATTACTAAACCAAATATTCTTTTCGATTTACACAACAGCAAAAAGTCACTTTCTGATTCACATCTTATGAAACAAAACTTCCAAGAATTACAGTCGCGACTTTCAGATTATCAACACATCTACACTGATGGCTCAAAAGTTGAAGATAAGGTTGGCTGTGCGTGTATATCGGGCAGCCTACATGAAAATATCCGTCTTCCTAATGGCTCAACTATTTTCACTGCTGAATCCAAGGCTATTGATATGGCTTTGGATTACGTTGTGAATAACTCTTTAGAGAACAAATTCGTTATTTTCTCTGACTCCCTTTCTGTTTTGAAATCTCTAAATCACACATCTTCAAAAAATCCCAAAATCCAGAATGTGATAGAAAAACATCACGAGCTATCGAAAACCAAGGGAATTTTGTTCTGTTGGCTCCCCAGCCATGTTGGCATACAAGGTAACGAGGCTGCCGATGTAAAAGCAAAGGCCTCACTCGATCTAGAAATTTCGAATTTTAAACTTCCATGAACAGATTTTAAACCTTTTATCAACAGGTACATCTTATCCAAATGGCAGCTGTCCTGGGACAGAGCGACATTTAATAAACTACATGAAGTAAAACCGGTTCTTGGTAAAAATACCATTTATCGATCATTAAGGCGAGAAGAAGTGGTTCTTACGCGTCTACGTTGGTCATACTAGACTAACACATTCTTATCTACTCAAACGAGAAGATCAGCCATTATGTATCAGCTGTAATGAACTTTTTACGGTGAAACACTTCCTGATCGACTGCATTGAATTCTCTCATGTGCGACGTCAATTCTTCCAAACAAATGACCTGAGATACTTATTTGAAAATGTACCGGCTGATAACATACTTGTGTTCTTAAAACACATCAATCTTTTTAACAAAGTATAACTGTTTTAATTTTTAAATTCGTTATAGTTTTACATAGTATACATTTATGACTTATCATTATCATCGTTTCATTACAGAACCATGTTAGTTAACCATTTTGACGCAAATGACCCTCATGGGTTGATGCGTCGTTAAACCTGAACTCATCATCTGGCCGATCAGCTGTTATTTACCGTTATTTACATGTATAAAATCATGTTTTAGAAGTTGGATTTATGATTTAGTGACTAGTAATAACAACATAAGCATGGAAGAGTTGCAAAGGGACTCTGATGAATAGTGTTAGCACAAAGATGTGATTAATAGAAGTCAAATTTAGCTGTTACAAAACAATATTATTAGACAAGTGGATTATTTGAGACACGGGAGTTCCTGACCACGACCAGTTTCAGACTGTAGATAGAAGTTTGCTTATTCAATTATTTTTATACGTATGCTAGTATCATTATTTTCATGTTAATTTATTAATTATTATTATTTATATAATGCCGTACACCAGCGTAAGAAAGGAACTGTCTTATCTTCTGTCAGGGCACCGGTGCAACCCTAACATTGCCCTCGCCTACATAAACGATATAGGCTTAAAATTCATACCTTTGGTAATGCTATATAGATTCTTCTTTTTTTTTAGATTTTTTTATATGGGTTTACAGATAAATACCAGCTCCTCGTAATCCGAGCCTTCTCTGACTTAAAAAGCCTTCTGATATTTACTGATTGGCAGCTTTGCCAAAGACTCCAAATCAATAAATAAAAAAAAAAAAAAAAAGCTTGGAACAGCCAGAGAAGGCTCGGGTAAGTCAACCCGTACCCTAGTCATCTCATACCTATATTTGGTTAACTGGTCAACTCGTACCAGCCAAATCAATTCGTACCTTAGTGAACTCGTACCTCGAAAAAAAAAATAAAAAAAAAAGAGATAGTGGTCAGGTGGATAGATAGGCAGATAGATAGAATCAATTATTTTATCATTATCATGATGCACCCTTAATTGATACGTGAACACAGCTCCAGATGTATTTTTTTCAGTCATGAGTTTTGATAATTTCATATTTCTCCACGAAAACATCACTGTGGGTACACATTCGAATGTATGTTGTGGGTATTCATCAAAAGGGCCTTACTGAGGCACTTCTAATGAGTACCCACAGCATATATTTTAATGGAGAAATACAGAAAATATTTATTATACGCCCGTTTGAAAAACGGGACGTATTATGTTACAGGGTATGGCGTCCGTCCGTAAACTTTTTCGTTTCCGGCTAACTCCTCCTACAGTTTACATCCGATCAAGCTGAAACTTAGTATATAGTTAGACCATGATGTGGCGCAGCGCATATTGTTTCGGGGTTACAGTCCACCAAATGTTTGCAGAGTTATGCCCCTTAGAAAATTTAAGTAAACTTTTCATTTCGGGTGTTAACTCCTCCTACATTTTACATCCAATCAAGCTGAAACTTCTTATATAGTAAGAGTTTTGCCCCTTTGAAAATTTCAGATGACTTTTCGTTTCCGGCTAACTCCTACAGTTTATATCCAATCAAGCTGAAACTTGATTTATAGTTAGATATGATGTGGAGGAGCGCATAATGTTTCAGGGTTACAGTCCACCAAATATTAGCAGAGTTATACCCCTTTGAAGATTTATATTATTTTTTCGTTTCTGTCTAAATCCTCCCACAGTTTACATCCAATCAAGCTGAATCGTCATGTACAGTTAGACCATGATCCGGTGCAGCGCATATTGTTTCGCGGTTACAGTCCACCAAATATAAGCACAGTTATGCCCCTTTGGATATTTAAGTAAATTCTTCGTTTCCGGCTAAATCCTCCTACAGTTTACATCCTATCAATCTGAAATTTTATTTGTAGTTAGACCATGATGTGGAGTAGCGCATATTGTTTCAAGGTTACAGTCCACCAAATATTAGCAGAGTTAAACCCCGTTGAAAATTCCTATTAATTTTTTGTTTCCAGCTAAATCCTTCTATAGTTTACATCCGATCAAGCTGAAACTTCATAAATAGTTACACGATGATGTGGAGCAGCACATATTATTTCGAGGTTACAGTGCACCAAATATTTGCCCCTTTGAAAGTTTTTGTAAACTTTTCGTAGCATATTGTTTAGAGGTAATAGTGTGCAAATTTTATTTTATAATGTATATATTTTTTGCAAATAACTAAAGTTTTGGTCATATGGGCAAGATATTGATTTTTTTTCTTCTTCTTTTATTAGATTTGCAAGGAAAGGTTGCCATTATTAAATCTTCATGAATACATAATTCTTTTTGGATTTTATTTTTAATATTCTGATTTGGCTCCCTTGAAAAACATAAATAAAATCAGTATTAAACAAGTTAAAGGTTTACAAAAAAAATCTTGCAGCATTTTTTTTTTTTTTTTTTTTTTTTTTTTTTTTTTTTTTTTTTTGGCTGTTTATTTTTGTTTTGTTATTGTTTGGTCCGATATTGAAGTATAGGAAAAACAAATCAGCCAAAGGCTCATATGAGCTTATAATATAGTCATGCTTCTGTGGTGTGTCCTCCGTCAGAAAGCACTTCTCCCTAGTCTCGAAGCAGCAAACTTTTCACAGGAGGGAGAAGTCACTTCTTCCTTTCTACCTAGGCCAGCTTGGTCGTTTAGGTTACAGTTCACCAAATATCAGTAGAGATATTCCCCAATGAATTTTTTTTTTTTTTTTTTTTTTTTTTTTTGTAATTCCACTTACAGTTTAAATCCGGAGCGCTGAATTATACAGGAGCCAGTTTTTAGCTCTGTTCGTCCGTCCGTTCACAATCTTTAAACAATATCTCCTCCTAAACCACTGATTGTATTTTGACCAAACTTCACAGGAATGATCCTTGGTGGTCCTCTTTCAAAGTTGTTCAAATGGTTCTGGTCCATTGCATATCTAGGTCACAGGAGCTAAAATAGATTTTTAAACTAAAAACTTAAAAAATCTTCTTGTCAGCAACCATTCGATCGATTTCAATATAATTTTGCAGAAATGTTCCTTTGATGAACCTCTACCAAGATTGTTCAAGTCATTTAGATTCGTCACAAAACATGGCCGCCAAGGGGCGGGGTTTATTTTCCCTATATCTCTATATAGAAAACTTTAAAAATCTTCTTTTCAGAAACCACTGGACCGATTTCAATATAACATTGCAGAAATGTTTCCTTGGTGATCTTTTTGTAACCTTCTCCCAAGATTATTCATGATTCGTCAAAAACATGGCTGCCAGGGGGCTGGGCTTATTTTCCCTATATATCTATATTGAAAACTTTAAAAATCTTCATGTCAGAAACCACTGGACCGATCAAGATTGTTCAAGCCGTCATGATTTGTCAAAAAAAAAGGTATGGCCGCTAGGGGCGGGGCTTATTTTCCCAGTATATCTATATATGATCTTCTTGTTTACCGATTTCAATAAAATCTTCTTTTCAGAAACCACTGGACTGATTTCAATATAATTTTGCAGAAATGTTTCTTTGGTGATCCTCTACCAAGATTGTTCAAGCCATTTGGATTCGTCAAAAAACATAGCCGCCAGGGGGCGGGGCTTGTTTTCCCTATATATCTATATAGAAAAATGTAAAAATCTTCTCGTCAGAAACCACTGGACCGATTTCAATATAATTTTGCAGAAATGTTCCTTTGGTAATCCTCTACCAAGATTGTTCAAGCCATTTGGATTCGTCAAAAAAACGTGGCCGCCAGGGGGCGGGGCTTATTTTCCCTATATATCTATATAGAAAACTTTAAAAATCTTCTTGTCAGAAACCACTGGACCGATTTCAGTATAATTTTGCTGAAATGTTCCTTTGGTGATCCTCTACCAAGATTGTTCAAGCCATTTGGATTCGTCAAAAAACATGGCCTCCAGGGGGCGGGGTTTATTTTTTCCTATATATCTATATAGAAAATTTTAAAAATCTTCTTGTCAGAAACCACTGGACCGATTTCAGTATAATTTTGCAGAAATGTTCCTTTGGTAATCCACTACCAAGATTGTTCAAGCCATTAGGATTCGTCAAAAAACATGGCCGCCAGAGGGGCGGGGCTTATTTTCCCTATATATCTATATAGAAAACTTTAAAAATCTTCTTGTCAGAAACCGCAAGACTGATTTCCATATAATTTTGCAGAAATTTTCCTTTGGTGATCCTCTACCAAGATTGTTCAGGCCATTTGGATTCGTCAAAAAACATGGGCGCCAGGGGGCGGGGCTTATTTTCCCTATATATGTATATAGAAAACTTTAAAAATCATCTTGTCCGAAACCACTGGACCGATTTCAATATAATTTTGCAAAAATGTTCCTGTAGTGATCCTCTACCAAGATTGCTCAAGCCATTTGGATTCGTCAAAAAACATGGCCGCCAGGGGGCGCGGCTTAATTTCCCTATATATCTATATAGAAAACTTTAAAAATCTTCTTGTCAGAAACCACTGGACTGATTTCCATATAAATTTTGCAGGAATGTTCCTTTTGTGATCCTCTACCAAGATTGTTCGAGCCATTTCGATTAGTGAAAAAACATGGCCGCCAGGGGCGGGGCTTATTTTCCCTATATATCTATATAGAAAACTTTAAAAATCTTCTTGTCAGAACCACTGGACCGATTTCCATATAATTTTGTAGAAATGTTCCTTTAGTGATCTTCTACCAAGATTGCTCGAGTCATTTGGATTTGTCAAAAAACATGGCCGCCAGTGGGCGGGGCTTATTTTCCCTATATATAGAAAAATGTAAAAATAATCTTGTCCCAAACCACTGGACCGATTTCCATATAATTTTGCAGAAATGTTCTTTTGGTGATCCTCTACCAAGATTGTTCAAGCCGTTTGGATTTGTCAAAAAACATGGCCGCCAAGGGGCAGGGCTTATTTTCCCTATATATGTATCTATATAGAAAACTTTAAAAATCTTCTTGGCAGAAACCAATGGACCGATTTCAATATAACTTGGAAGGAATGTGTCTTTGGTCACCCTCTTCCAAGGTTGTTCAAACCATCATGATTCGTCAAAAAATATGGCTGCAAGGGAGTGGGGCTTATTTTCCCAATATATCTATATAGAAAACTTGAAAAAAAAATCTTTTTGTTTTCCCTATATATCTAAATAGAAAACTTTAAAAATCTTCTTTTCAGAAACCACTGAACAGATTTCAATATAACTGGGCAGGAATGTTCCTTTGGTGACCCTCTACCAAGTTTGTTCAAGCTTTCATGATTCGTCAAAAACATGGCCGTTAGGGCGTAGGGCTTTATAGCTATATAAAACTTTTTAAACCACTGGACCAATTTCAATATAACTTGGCAGAAATGTTCCTTTGGTGACCCTCTTTTAAGATTCAGTTCAAGTTGTCAAGATTTGTAAAAAAAAAAAAAAAAAAAAAAAAACATGGCTGGGGGTGTGGTGGAGGGGGGTGGGGTGGTTAGTGCTATAAAGTTTATACAAAAATCCTAGAGCAGTGAACTTGGCTGAAACTTCAACAGTAAATATGCAAATATGTTTGGTCAGGTGAGCGATATAGGACCATCATGGTCCTCTTGTTGTCAGTCACCTTTTGTTGAAGTTTATTAGGTGACTTTGCTAAGGCCGTTATTCGTTTGGCCATGACAACATCTGATTCCAAACTTTTCACCAAGGATGGCCTGAAAGCGTTGCAAACGGAGCAAACAATTCGCACGTAATCATCAGCAAATGGGATTTGAGAGTTGGGAAGCACATTAAAGCTTTTCATTGCTTTATACGCCCATTTGCTGACTCAATAACCATCTCACTTTGGTGACAAGTTTGGATTCATTTGCTTCCTCAGTGCTATGCTGTTTCTCTGTTTTCTTCAAGAAATGAGGCATTTCAGTATTGATCCCACAATCATTAAGTAAGTCTGTTACGTCTCTGAACCCCCTATCAACAATGAGAACATCCCCTTCATTGAACCAATTTCTAATATCCTCACTGTTGCTCTTCAGCATATGCTCATTTATCTTGGCATCTGAGTTTTTACCATCAGCCAGGTAAGGTCCAAGCACTGTAAGTATGTAGCCGTCAGTTGCTACAAGCATCATTGGTTTAAGCAATGGGCTACCTTTGTGGACAGAATATGAACGCCTTTGGAATGAATAGTCACCGCTTTTCTCTATGTACACATACGTACCATCAGCAATAGCAACATCTTTCTGTGAATCAGCAAACAACACCCTTGCAAATTCTGTAGTGTGATCTTCAATTACTTTATTTCGTTTTATATGTGGGAGGCCAAGATATTTTGGAACAAAATTTGACATTAGACTTACTCTGGCTGAATGGATTGCCTTACTTGCAAGTAGTTTTCTTCATACCAAACAATGTTGAAAGAACAGCCAAGGACAGACCAGTCCTAAGTTTTACAAGCAGCATGGCAAGTGCTGTACGAGTGCTCCTTGTTGATGTTGAACGCAACGAGGAGAGAGATTCATGTACATCATTGAACTGATCCTTGGTTATGCCTGTCAGTCTGATATATCTTCATCTGTCATTTCATCAGCGTTGTCAAAATTCAGTGCATTAGATTTCCTGTTTGCCGTTTCGCGCAACTCATTTAGTAATTGAGCAATGTCGTAATTTTCAACTTTTACTGAATCTGAAACAGAAGTAACTTTGCCATAACAGGCATCCTTCAGGCCATCGCCATTAACATGAGAAGCGCAAGCTCTAGGCCCCCCCCCCCCCCCCCCCCCCTCAGTAACTATAATCCCTGTTTTGATGAATATGTTAGCCTATTTGTTAGAATATGTTAGAGATAGCTTTGTCAAGTAAACAGACCTACTTCGACGCTTGCTTTTCAGACAAATAATACATTTCACAGAGGAAGACTATGCTGCAGGAATGTCAAGTTTGATTTTCTTTTCTGGGGGTGATTTTTGGTCCATGTCAGATGCTGTAGAAGTACCAGTTTCGTCATTGTTTTTTTTTTTTTTTTTTTTTTTTTGTTGTTGTTTTTTTTTTTTCTCATCTAAGGTGCTGGTGGGGTTAGACAATGCACAGTCTGATCAGTCTTCACTGATTGCATGAGCCTTCTACAGCATCTAGTTTACCCTAAGAGAGATGAGTGAAAATTCTTACCATACTTGATGAGTAACAGGGTGATTGAGTATTTGCTGGACACAGGTCTGATTGTAGGTTTTCTCCGGCGCTGGCTCATGTAACAGTGTTTCAGCAATATCAGTTTTCTTGTTATAGCATGCTGTAAAAGTTTCTTTGTGGTGTTTTATGTTAGCTTTTGTTAGAAACTGGCCATGGTCCCAAGGTTATACAAATACGAGTTTTCATGCTCATATCAACTGAACAGGAAGGAGTCTGACCCGGTCCTGAGGTTAAAAAAAAACTTTTTAGCTCCCCTGATTCAAATGCACTGGGGGAGCTTGTAGGATGGTAGCCTCTGTCGTTTGTTGTTGTCCGTCAATATTTTCAAAAGCTGACTTCTCTGAACAGCTTCTGGATGGAAAATGCTGAAACTGTGCATTTTTAGCTCACCTGAGCTATACTCAGGATGAGCTATTGTGATCACGTTTCGTCCGTCGTCCGTCCGTGCGTTAACATGTTCAAACGACCTCCTCTGAAGCCGCTGAGCCAATTTTGCTCAAATTTCATATGGAGCCTCTTTAGGGTGGGGGAACGAAAGATTGCTAAAATGGTCGCGGTCCGTTGACCAAGCTGGCCGCCGTGCCCATATATGGTAAAAACGTTTAAAAATCTTTTCCAGAACCGAGGATGCCTTGGGGCTGACTGAATCTTTGCACGAATCCTCGAGGACGGGAGGTCTACCATAGTTGCTAAAAGAATTGTCGTACTTTGACGTTTGACCTTTTTACGGCAAGATCAAGTTTGCTTCCCTATACATTTGTATGAGCCCCATACATTTGAATGGGAAAATCGTTGAGAATTTCAAACGACTTCTCCTCTGAAGCCTCCGAGCCAATTTTGCTCAAATTTCATATGGAGTCACCTTAGGGTGGGGAAACAAAAGGTTTCTAAAATTATTGCGGTCCGTTGACCAAGATGGCCGCCATGCCTATATATGGTAAAAACCTTTAAAATTCTTCATCTCTACAGAACTGAGAATGCCTTGGGGCTGAATCTTTGCACAAATCATCGGAGATGAGAGGTCTACCAAAGTCACCGTCTATCATCACCACCGGAATTAGCTGACCTTTGAATCGAAAGTGGATAGTGACGAGGTTCGGACACGGTGAGTTTCAGCTGTTGTTTTCGATACAAATTAAATTTCTTGAAAGTGAATATATTTCCATAAGGTAACAGAGTTATTTTTGCAACATACAATGTGTGTTTCTAGGAATTATAGTCGATTTAAAGCCAGTTACATGGGTTTAATCGCTGCCTGGTCACTGACAGCAGATCATGATCTGCGAAAATCGGGTCAGGATTTTATGATTTTGTGAATTTTTTCCACATATTCAGTCTTGTTTACGTTTCTGTTATTCTTTGGCAATATCTACAACGCTTTAGTGGCTGAGATTTCATAAAACAGTGGCTGAATTTGTTAAAAAACAAAATCATGTGTACGGCGATTAGTTGTTTACGACCAGGTAGGTGTACGGAAAACAGCTAAAAATGTGTACGGCGAATAGAAACCTGTTGTTCGTTATTAATCAATTCGCTGAAGAAACACGTCACGCCTTTGTTGGCCCCTTATTCAAGTATTGTCAATTTTACGGATATAGTTACCAACTCTCCTCATATGACAAACCGAATTAAGTTAACCTAAACAACACATTTCGAGAGCAAAAGTGACTCGTTTCTTTTATTTGTGTCCAAAGTGTGCAAGATTCTGTCATTAATTTTAGTAAAAAACTACACAGCAAACTGCAGTGCATGGTTATCTTGTTCTCTGAAATCTAGTATACCAGGAAAATACGTATAAATATTATTTTTTTTCTCACAGAGACCTCACTTTAATCAGGTAAATATTAGGTTCATGGGGTTATGCAATAATTTCTTATTTCTTCTCTAAAATATAGCGTGTGGATAAGATGAAATTTCTTTGATGTGTTATTTCAAATTAGTACCTACATCAGTGTACATGTGCAATACACTTAGACACTTATAACGCACCCGATAGAAATTTGGCTTTTTTTTTCAATAACCAACAAAGATATCCGTATGGAATTTGCATAGCAGCTAAATCATCCATAGAGACAATTTCATAGCAAATTTGAGAATAAAATGAATTTTGTTGGCTTCAGTATTAATCAGCAACCGGCAGAGCCCCTCTTTTTAGAAGTTGCGAAATACCCATAACATCGATCATTTTACTTACGGATGACCGCTACTTACAAAAATTGATTCAAACTTTTTCTCTTACATATTTCTTTCAATTCCTGCTACAGATCTTGAAATTTAATCCCAAAATTGACATGGATTTGTGTTTATTTTTCAAGCTACAGAGCTTTGAAATTGGTACCCATGTGAACTTTGATCTTCTAAGAAGAAATGCAAAATTATTAGTTCTGAAAATTGCAACACCTTTAAAACAAAAATATTGGGTTAATTATATTCCCAACTGTTTTCTTTCATTGAAACACCCATGTAAGTACAAAAAAAAAAAAACTTCGTATAAGTCAAACAGTGCTGGGAGATAATATGTTTTGGAGTTTTTAACAACCCTACGCCCTACTAGTCATGATATAAAAAAACATATAAAGTTAAATTCGAAAAAAAAATCGTATAATGATTATACCTGATTATTTTTAACATTAAAAATACCCCCTAATTTTTGTGGCATTGAAACCTTTTACAAATGCTGATAAAAAGTACACAAAAAATGAAGTTTCACTGAATGCCAAGTTTGATACCTTATTTTGTTGATATTGTCAGTAGATTTCAATATATAGAAGGAAAAAAAGAAAATATATTGTACCATTGAAGAGTAACAGAGCCAAACAAAAACCAGAAGTTGCAAAATCCAAAACTTATCGCGATAATCCTTAAAGTATTTGCAGGTTTTATTTTCTTAGAAAGAACCGGAATTCGACTGGGGTTTTAAGACTGCGAAACTGCTGCATGGTAGAATAAAACTTAAGCACCACACCCCCCCCCCCCCCATAGAAAAAAAAGAAAAAGAAGAAAGAAACAGGCGGACATATGCAGTCAGCAACTATGTACAACTAACCACGGAGTTGTTGGATTTACTAGAGGGCGAATCAGGCGGACGAACTCGCACAGACCACTTAAGTCTTCTCTGGTTTCAGTGCCTTCGGATTGATTTTGTTTGTTGTGTTTGTTTTTCTGAGGTTTTACGTCCCCGTAACACATTTTAGGTCATTTTGGAGACGGTCGGTGGCCTAAATCACACCTTTCCTGGATAAGCTTCCTAGCCGTAAAACAGTACTAAGTGTCCATCTTTCTGCCATCCACCGACAGCTGCCCTACTTGAATCAGCGGTAGGAGGAAATAGTTTTCCCAAGAACATGTGCAGACCGGAGGCTCGAACCCGCGACCTCATGATTGCTAGTCGCACGTGGATAAGACTGCGCTAGCCAACTTCGGATAGAAACTTAGATCATTGAAAATTGCAATTTCTACCACATACACGTGTCCGGTCTGTAACTTGAAAACTGTTTGAAATATTTTCAGGAAGTTTTATCACAAGTGTGAAGCACTCTCAGGTGACGTACAGAATGAAACAAAAAAAAAACTAACTGTTTTGCCGACTTCTGGAATTATGGCCCTTTGAACTTGGTGTATTTTGAAAATAGGCATTTCATGCAAACAGTCGTGTCTGCTATGTAAAATAAAAACCGTTTGAGATATTTTTATGAAACTTCACACAAAAGGTACATTATGAGATAATGTGCAGAGCGCAAGAACCTTAAGTCTTTGGAGTTATTTCCCTTTGAACTTGGTAACTATTGAAGATAGCCATTTAAACCAGGCACTAATGTCCGCTCTGTAAGTTGAAAATCGCGTGAGATTTTTACATGAAACTTTACATGAAACTTCACAAACATATAAAGCACCATGGGACCACGTGCAGAGCACAAGAATTCTACCTCTAAATTGCCTACTTTTGTAATTACGACCCTTTGTACTTGGTAAATTTTGAAAATGGCAAAAGGGGGTAGGGGTCATCTGTTTTTGTGCAGAAAACAAATTCTAGTTTTCTTTATTTCTATATTTTAGAGATGGATGCATCATTAGATCTTTTGGGTATAGAGGAGAGTATCCATGTTGGACACTCGTGTACATGTGGCTATTACACCAGAGATCGTTCAAACTACAACAGACGTGAAGAAATGCAGATGGCATTTGGCTAGTAGTGGTCCAAGTACAAGTACACTAGCGAAGCGGTCGGCCGGCTCTAGTGTAAGCAGTGATCCAGGTACAAGTACATCGTGGAAGCAGTCGGCCGGCTCTAATATAAGCAGTGATCAAGGTACCAGGGCATCGAGGAAGCAGTCGGCCGGCCCTAATGTAAGCAGTGATCCAAGTACAAGGGCTTCGACGAAGCAGACGACTGGCCCTAGTACAAGCGGTGACCCAAGTACAAGTAAACAGACGAGGCTGTCGGCTACTCAGTGCACAAGACAGACGTTAATGTGTCAGAGTTGTGGAAAATCATACTTAACCAAATACGGTCTCACTTTGCACTTTAAAGCTAAACACGAGGAAAGCTTCAAGCATCAGGGCTCAGTGTGTAACAAAACATTTAATCAGACAATTCCGTATAGATATCACTGTTCCAGACATCTAAATGTCCCGTTGGATAAATGTCCGCACTGCCGGACAACGCTGACGTCACATGGCTCATTAAAACAACATTTGAAGACATGTAGTAAGGGGACGGAAACCTTTCAGAAGTTCAAATGCGATCTTTGTAATGCCTCGTTTCCGCACAAGTACAGACTGCTTTACCACCAAAGAGGCAAGCACCAGCCCCCTAGATACAAATGTCATGGTTGCTTCAAACTATTTGCTTGGCGTTCTAGTCTGAAAGTGCACATGAAACACTGTAAAAGCCGGCCTACGGAGGATAATACAACTGAAAAGTGACACGCTAAACCATAGGCTTTGTATTTTTGCAGTCGCCCGATATTTCTTCGACTGAAAACTTTTGTGTTGTGAAAACCGTTCTGATGATGTAATTTTCCAGATTTCCAATTTTGTCCCATCTAATTGTTTAATGTGTGATTTACCTCGCATGGTGCAGGTTTGTGTTTAGTACTGCAATTAACATTAAGAAGCTATCAAAGGAAATTCATATTACACCATGGAGACAATTTGTACGATTAAGTTATTGGTTTAAAACTTCAACTCAGGGGGATTACATTTTCCCAAGATTTTCACCACTTACAAGTCTAAGTAATCACCAATGGTTTATTCAGTGTATTCATGTAAAATGTTAGATTAGACAAATACGGATGACATTTTGTCTTATCTTTTGTGTTATGATTTTTTTTTTTTTTTGCTTGTTTTGTTTTTTGTGTTCTCATTTTTATATTTGGTGTTTTGATTTTTGTTGAATAGAATAGCTTACACTAAGGCTTGTGATACAGATAGGCTAATGTCATGGCTAGTCACAGGGAGCGAGAGAAAAAAGAAACAAGTTTTGTGTTTTGTCTTATATGTTTTGACTTTTGTATGTTGACCTTTGTGTTTTGTGTTTTGTTTGTTACTTTTGTGTTTTGTGTTTGGAATCGTATGATTCCGTCTGAGGAAGTGGTATAAGATAGTAGTGTACACACAAGTCCCAGAATTGAAAAGTTTACTTTATTGAATTTGTCAATACTGACATCGCCTAAGAACGCATCCGCCCAGAAAATGTGTACGCAAAAATTAAATACCCCTTTTCCCATTTGTGACAGAGTCATGTAATTTCAAATACAAGACATAAAAGTGAAAAACCCCAAATATATGGTTAAATCACAAATGTCAAACACAAAAGTCAAAACACAAAACAATTTCTTTTTCCTCTTGTAAATGAAATACCTTGGTGTGCAACGTTAGTTTACCTTTGCTATTACATGTATCTGCTCATGATTAACGTGACATTGCATGCCCTTAACCAAACTGAAACACACAATCTTAGTATAGGATATTCTTTTGAAAGCACAAAACACACTCCACTGGACTCAAACACAAAAGATATACGGATCTAATCAGTTTCCGTTCCTACTTTTTGTTGTTGTTTTATAAGCACTAGTCATTTAAAACTTCGATCAGAAAAAAAGAAAAAAAAAAACATAGGTGTAAGGGTCTGATCAGTTGTCGTTTCATTTTTGTTGTTCTTTTACAAGAACAAGTCATTTATATTTAGATAATTATCAGTCTTTATTTCAGCACTGACCAATATAACGACGGTTTTATTACACAGTAGTCATCTCATGTTACAAACCTGTACATTAAATACCTTCTGAACACTCACTTTTGCACAAAGAAACTCGAGTTTACTTAATTCACAGGAAATATGAGTTTTTATCATTTCTGTTCCAAAACAGAAATTGTTGGTGCATAACAAAACCGCCTCGGTGATGGTGTTTTAATAATTATACATAATATTTTTTGAGCTGTCAAAATCGTTTGAATGATAATTTAGTTTTATTGCCATAGAAATCCTGTATTATTGCATAGACGTGTCATGTTACGGTAATCTCATTTTTCAAGGGCGCAGGCACACCTATCTATCGGGGTTTGATGAATAGTTTTTGGTCTTCACATTCGTTTAGTTTGGTTTGTACATGTGGTGTAATTATCGGCTCACTGAAACGTCTCAGGATTTTGTTGGGAGTCGTTTTAGCGAAGGGGGGAGGGGCGGGGGGGGAGGGGGCGGGGGTGCTGAGGGTACTCTAATATTTGCCTTCTACATAGGCTAGGACTATCTTTTTTATTATTATTTTTTTTATTTTTTTTTATTTTTTATTTTTTTATTTTTTTTTTTTTTTTTTTTGAGGGGGGGGGGGGGGGGGGGGGGGGTAGAATTTTTACTATTTTAGGTTTGGGGTAAAACTGCTATTTTTAGGGTTGGCGATTTAGCAACAATTTTGGGGGATTTGGGTATGGCACATATGCCAGGTATTTTTTGGGGTGAATACTAGATGCTGGGGCGAGCCTGTGTAGCAGGCAAAATCCAGAGTACCCTCACCCCGGGTCGTTTTATTGTACATGTCTATTTTTGAGCCTCTTCAGTTAAGATCTGCTGATTGCATACATGAGAACACCAATTGTGCAGATCACCCTGCGTAACATGTATACTGCTCAGCAGCTTCTGGGAGCATTTTTTACTGTAAGCTACCCCTTGTGCCGAAACGTCTGTCTTCGAGGTTATGTTATATTTCATCCCATTTTTATTTTTCCCATCGCTTACCCGAATAATTGATATTACCAGTTAAGATTGGGTTTCCGGATTTTGAATAATGGATATTAAGGTTCTTCCACATAGTTTGAGAGTTACAAAGTTTAATTGTTTTATTTATTTATTTATTTTTTTTTTTTTTTTTCTATTTTTTTTTTTTTTTATTGTGTGTGTGTGTACGATATGCTTCTTTGAATGTTGTAAGATTATGGAATAAAGTTATTGAAGGCATTAATGTATCTAAGTGGGATACTTTAATGCCTTCTACATTTTTATACCATTGTCTTACAACATGCAAAGAAGCCGAAACATCAAGCATGTCGGTTTACTCAAAAACGATATTAAATTCAGGCTTAACTTGCAAAGTACGCAGAGGAACCTTAATTGGATATATTCAATGATTGATTTCACTAAATCGAATTATAAATACTCATACTTTCGTTGGGTAATATTTTAATGTCGTTTCATTTATCATTTATCCACAATTTCAAAATCAGTTAACATAGTCTTTAAGTTCGAATCATGGGTATCATTTATTGAAATTAGTGATAACTATAATTTGAATTGATGACATCAGTATACGAGCGGAATAATTCAACTTTATAATTGAAATCAGTGACATTTAAAAGTTATTAGGTTATGTGATAGCAATAATTTTAATACCAGATATCGGATATTCATAAATAATCTATGACTACCAGCTTTTGCATTATGAATATCACTTTCTCGAACTATGAGTCGATAAACGATTAAGGATATCTATAGATATTGGCATAATAGTGAATCAGTGTCCCATATTAAGGCCATTTTATCATTTTATATGCATTTTTTGCAAATAGTTTGTTTTATTTTTGTTTCTGATGATATTTGCTCAAGGTATGAGAGATACGTTGTTGTTGACTATGTCTTCCTTTTCTGAATGGTTTGATAAACTACTTCTAGTTTCAGTGTTATTGATTTTTGTGAACTCAAAGTTTTGCAATATGATAAGCGGACCTGTTTTGATGCATATGCCTTGACGTTTTGGTAGATGAATGCACGATTCTATATTCGCATGATGGTCCATGAGGTTCACGTCAGCTGGTTTATTGCAACGATTAGGTGTACTTTTAACCTATTTAGCCTATTTTCATTCATATAGGATAAAGAGACACAGTGCACTCCCTATCGATATACAACTTAATGCTGCATTTCATTAGGGCGAAAATAAGATATCTTATATGTCAATTAAGATATCATATATATGCTGTATAAGATACCTGATATGCTATATAAGATATCTTAATTGGCATATAAGATATCTTATATGCTATTTAAGATATCTGATATGCTATACAAGATATCTTATATAGAATATAAGATAGCTTATTTACTAAAGAAGATATCTCATTTATTCAATTAAATAAGATATCTCATTTAGTATATCAGATATCTTATTTAGTATATCAGATATCTATGTTAATATATTAGATATCTTATTTAACAAATAAGATATCTAATATGGTATATAAGATATATGTGAAATTAAATAAGATATCTAATATGATATATCAGATAATTTTATATAGGATATATGATATCTGATATACTAATTCAGATATCTTATATCCTATATTAGATATCTTATATCCTATATATGGTAGCTGATATAATGCATAATAATTAGTAGCAAGCCGTTTACTATTTATTCTATAAATAAGATACCTGATTTAATATATCCGATATCTTATATAATATATAAGATATCTGATATACTATATCAGATATCTTATATAAAGGATATCTTATATGTCAATTAAGATAATGTCTAATATGCTAAATAAGATATCTGAATTGACATATATCTAATATGCTATATAAGATATCTGAAATGCTACAAAAGATATATCATATGCTATATAAGATATCTCATATAGGATATAAGATATCTCATTCAATCAAATAAGATATCTCTATTAGTATATCAGATATCTTATTTAGTATATTAGATGTCTATACTGGTAAATAAGATCTTATTTAGCAAATAAGATATCATATGGTAAATTAAATATCATATATGCAAAAATAAATAAGATATCTCATATATTATATCAGATATCTTATATAGGATATAAGATATCTAATATAGGATGTAAGATATCTGATATACTAATTTAGATATCAATCAATATCTTGTATTAGATATATCCATCAATCAATATCTTGTATTAGATATATCCTATCTTATATCCTATATTAGATATCTTATATCCTATATAAGATATCTGATATAATATATAAGATATCTAATTTGCTTAATAAACAGTAAAACGGCTTGCCATACTAACAACTTTCATGCGTTATTTATGGAGAGAGCTTATCATTTTGGTTTCTGACCAGATTAAAGATCAGCCACCATGCGAAGTCTCAATGGTCCTTCTGAGGCATAAATCTTGTCTCACAGTAGCCTTGGAAATCATACTATTCTTTCAGTGAACACCAATGCTGGTCTTTGCCTTTGTTGTGCACGCAATTAAACAGAATCCATTGAATTACTAAGCGACAAGTAAGGTAAGCTCCTCTACAAATATTTCCACGAACAACTAAGCAACATTGAATGTATGTAAATCCTTGAATAAAACCTGAACATGTACATGCAAATATCATCAGCATTAAAGCTGTTATTGAGCGTTTTTCATTGTCGATATGCTTTCCTTTTCCAAGCCTCTTTTCTGTCAGGATCTTGCTGTGATCAACCTTAAAAAATGGGCGTACTCTTGGCCAAATCGTGAAAAATTAATTTCACACCATTTGCCGTGATTTCTTTTTGAAATTTCTCGCTTAAACAGAATATGAAAATAAGCAGATCACTGTTAACATGTTGAATACTTTAAAAGTCAGCCGGTTTACTCTTTTCACCCGCAGCTTGAACCAGATCAGATGGATTCTTAAAAAAGAGCGCACCCACTATATTGAGACAACCTTATTAATTCCATGAACACTTGTTAAACTTTAACGAATAACTTTGATGAAACCTACTTTAACTCGATTTTCTCTGTATGCTGAGGGTAGAAGTAGTCCTTTGTTTTCTCTGTGTCTGATTTTCCATCAGCTCATGAAGTGGGTAGACGTTGGCTTCAGAGAGAGCCATGTGGAATGGACGATCTGGCATTAAGTGAGTTCGTAGAAGCTGCCAAGCAGCCTCCAAGGCTGCTGGGACCTCATCTGCACGAATTACACCAGTGATTTTAGGGTCAAGATCTTGAAATTCGCCATAAAATTTGGCTTCGATACTTCCTAAGGACCTTACATTATAAGTTCATGATTTCACGTATGGAAATAGCTGTGTGCGTCTATCTGTATTTGTGAGAATACTCTGAAACATAATATTTGGTATGCCATTTATATGTGATCCATATGGTGGAAATGAATGAAAGTTTACAGCTTCAAGCAACCAGTTTCTGAGCGCAATTCTACATTGACAACTTTCTATGGCACTTAGGCCAGGCTTGTCCTCTGCGTCATAAAATTCCCTAATCAAGCGGCAGAAACGCGCGTCATTTTCTAACCCAAGCCGTTTCGTGGCATTCTCGACATCCTCTGAAAAGGTCAATCTCGCTGTTTATCAATCAAGTCTTCAACGTGGGATACTTTAAGTCGTGTTTCATTTTCTCTTGCGACGCTGATCCAGGCCTTAAACCTTGAAAACCAAACAACTCTGCCAACATTTTGAATTTGTGTCTCTGATTTAAATAGGCTTTGTGATCGCCACACTTTAAGTTTCTCTGGAAATAAATTTTCTGCAATAATTACATTTAAAACCGTCTTTGGAAAGCCTTTAATTGTCTTCCTTGTGAGGTTCAGTAATGTTTCGGGCGATTTCCGTCTTCGTATTTTAGAAACAGGGCTTTTTTCACTACTTGAAGCTGTGAATGCTTCATATATCACAGTGACAAGTTTTTGCTTCGACCATGATTTACAGAAGCGAACCCTTGATGTTTCATCTGAGTTACGAACTGAATTAAGACAGCAAAGAATTTCTGGCTTAGAGAGTCTGTCATTTACCAGTTCTCTGTCTTTCATTATGCGTTCAAACTCGGTTCTTTCAGCATTTATCCATTTTTACACGTTTTGGGGTTTGTTTGTAATGCAAGAATCATTTTCTCAGCATCGCAGACATTAAACAATGGGTTATTACGAGTTTTATCTATCGTGACAGTTTCACCAATAAATGGAATTTCAGACTCCATTATTACATCATTGGAATTGGTGGTCGTTTCGTTGGTCGTTTCAGTACCACCAGGTCCGCCTATTCTAAGTTCAGCGTCCTGATCTCCACTTACCACCTCCTCAGAATACACCAAAGTGTTCAAATCAGGACCAATATCCATATTCAAAATGTTATCTGATGTCGCTGCAGGCACATCATCATCTATATTAATTTCGCTTATCACAACTACTGTGTCTTCGTCCAGATTTGCGAATATCTCCTGGGGAATGTTAGACAAAACTGCATCTGTATCAGTGGAAACAGTACAAGGTGACTCTAACTGACTTTTTGGAGCGTCCTGTGCTTTATTCTTTGATTTCTTTGCACGAAGGAGCCTTTCAACTGTCCTTGACGTTTTGAACACCCATGTTCCACTATTAACTCCAAGAGTCACAGCACCAGTTCCATCATCAACTTCGACTCTCTCAAGAAGCTGATCGAACGAATTTACTTTGTCTATTCCTGTTTCAAAGATTAAATTGGTAAGTTCTGTTGCGCGTTTTGCTTTGACCTCATTATATACCTGTCGTTGCAACTCTAAAATGGTCATTGGACTTGAATCGTCTTCTTGAAGGGAAGTTTAGTCCATTTTCCGTCATATGATACAACTGGGACATATAAGCATTTTGTGAATAGGGTAAACAGAACATCCTGGATCATTTTTCGCAAAACCTCGGTTTTCATGCTATAGCCCCTAAATCCAAAAGCGACAGGATAGGCATGAGGTATTTCAGGTTTGTGAAGTCTGTCGAGATCACCAAGAAGAAAGACTGACACTTCTGATGCCTTCTTTACACTTAATTTGTGACTGTTCTCTATCAGTTGGCTGCAACGAAGACGTACCTTAATGAGATTGGATAACGGCACGCTAATAAAGGCATCAACTTTATCGTTTTCTAGTAGTTCATGATAGATCCTGTGATTGCTGCTTTCATCACATTGATGCTTATATGGAATTGCAATTTTCGATTTAACCTCCGCAACTAATGTGACCTTTGTTTTGCGATACTCATTGATTTTTTCTTTTAAACTAGGAAGACTAACACTAAGTTTCTTTGGCAGCTCTCTATCTGCAAGCAGTTCGATTTCTCTATGAATGTCTGACCAAAGATCAGGACCAAATGTGGCATTGAGAACAACCATAGATTCTTTTGAATATGAAAGAAAGTAGTCCACCTGTAATGCCGCCATCTCGCTGAGAATTTGACACACATAGTAATGAGCTTTTTATTTCAACTCCTGCAGTGACCATCTCATTGACTCGTATACTGCCATCTGGGCTCATAGTTAATAATATCTTTTCATCTACGCTCTCAACATAACAGCCTTCTTCGTAAAAACAACCCATTGGAAAAAAGGCAGGTAGAACTGTTAAAACTAGAATCGCAACTGCATTTATATCGTTCTCTGATCCATAATCAAATTTTTTCTGAAGATCATCTGATATCGAGGATTGTTCCATTTTTCCAGCTTTTTGCAAGATAATTCTTTTTGTTTTTTCAAACCTTCTAACCCAATCGCTTTATTAATTGTGCTTCCAGTTGCTATAGAATACTCGCGTATTTTCTGCCATGCAGATGTCTGTTGTTTAATAACACTAGATTCAGCTTCATCAGATTCGGTATTTGTAAGACAAACCATGTTCTGCTGCTTTTGTAAATCAATAACATGACCTGCTGTATAAAGCCATGGTGAATTGCTTTCGATGCAGTACTCTTGCACAGTTTCTTGGCTTACGGTTGGGCAAGGCCTGCTGTGCTCGCAGCAGGTGTGGGAAGGGGGCTTGTTTTTATATCTTCTGTTTCTTCACTGTCATTCACTTTTCCCTCATTCTCTCATCTGTCTTCCACTTTCTTCTACTCTACTTTTTCATCTTTCCCTTTTCTCCCTTTCTCTGGGAGACGACACAAAATGACCCATAAGGGTTGACGTGTCGTTAAACAACAATACACACACATTCTCGTTAGCTTCCAGGAGATCGTCAATGCAGTTATCGATAAGATACACATTGGTTCGAATTGTGCTTATAACCATGGCATATTGGCTCTTTCTCCAATCGCTTTCGCATTTTGTCATGAGCTTTTGTAGAAAAAGTTGATATTTCAGTTAAAGTCGTCGTAAATCCTTGATTCTCCCAGAAAGGATTGTAACTGAGTGTCGGCAGATTTCAGTTATGTTTTGTATGTCCAAGTCATTAAGCGTATTCATTGAGATATGCCCAAATTTCAAAAGCCTCTAATTCAGTCTGCAAGTCATGAAAATGATTGATCTCAATATCCATTCTGTTTTGTTTATCTTCGAACGTTGGACTTTCCTCGTGACCCCAGAGGTTTACTTCTCCTTTAGAGCATGGGTTAATTTTCTTACCATCAACACATAATTTATACGTTTGTAGTTGATCTGGATGCGACATTTTCTTCCATTTTCTCCATTATACCAGGGGCATCTCCTTAGACCATTTTGTGCTCATCTTTTAAGACCCTTCTGTCTGGAACAAATGCCCTTCGACCATTTTGTGCTCAACTTTTAAGACCCTTCTGTCTGGAACAATGAAATTGATTTTGGCTTTCTGTGGATCAAAATAACCCTGGGTAGTTTCGTCACACACTATCTGGCCCTTGTGTTTTGGTCCTTCCATATATCTTAAAAAGCGGCCTTGAAAAAGTCTGAGACCTGTTCACCAAAAACATTTGACTTCATCACTATAGCGCATACGTATTGCTGTGTCTTCAAGGCTAAACCATCGCACTACATCTATGAAGAGGAGAAATGCGATGATATCAAGTGGGAATTTATTTTGACTTAAAAGTCTATTAAATGCTAGAAACTCCTCAAGTTCAGTGTGTCGATAACTTTGGATAGGAGGGCTAATAATTCTTCATAGCCACTGTCAGATTCCTGAATATAGTCACTACAGCCAGATAGGTCTTCACAATAGACTGTATTCGGCATTGAACAATTATTATCAGATGTGCTACCTGGGGTTGTACCACTCGTGTTATTTTCTACTTTAATAAGTTTCTTAAAAGGGCTATCCTTCGGCATAGCACATGCCCTTGAAACATGAATAGATTCTCTAGCCTCGTTTAATGTTATAGACCTTCCCTGTTCACGACAAAGGTCTGGAACTATTTTGCAGTTAATTGTCTTTATCTGTTGACCATCATATTTTCGAAAGCGTAGATCTTGCTGGTCATGGCTTTCTGTAAGGTGCTGGACAGTGGCCTGGAAGCCTGGGGGTCTTTCTTTACAGTAGAAATAACTGTAGGTGCTCATTTTGTCTGCAAGTACATATACCATTATATGATAACTGCTTAATAGGAGGAAAGGACAAAGAAAAAGTACATGGGAGCCTGAACTAAAGGTTATGCTAGAAGGAAAAGTCCCACAAAGTTTAATTGCCATTTCAATAGAAAGGGCTTACAAGGACAAACGTTTTGCAGCAGACTTTATTAAAATCGGTTGAGCGTTTTAGGAGATATGGCCTTTTCAGGGAATAGGTAAATTTGTGTAATTTTAGTCCAGAACGAGGCTGTGAGTTAATGACATCATAAACTCATAATCAAAAATATCAAATAACACTTGCTGTAACGCATGATAATTGTTAAATGGGTGATCTGTATCACTTTTATTCAAAAGAATGTATATATAGTGTATTAAAAGAAAACGGTTCACCCTTATGCTTTTTATTAGCCATTTTTCATTTTGGTCACGTGACAAAGCTGACAAAATGGCGGCCTCCATAGAAAGCCATTTACAAAAATACAAAAGGCCAATTCTCTTAAACTGTTCAACCGATTCTCATAAAATTTGTTGCAAAATGTTTGTCTTTGTAAATCCCTTCTTCTGAAATGACAGTAAAACTTGGTGATCCTTTCCCTTTAATGCACTCTGTGTCCACTTGATGTGCACAGTAGTGTGGTTTTAAAAAGAGAAATTTCTCTCAAGGTTGGTGCACAAGGATGTAACCTTTCATTTAGTCTCTACTGTATAGACGATTTTTCAAACTGTGGTGAACCATGAAAAAACGCAAAAGAAAAACGCAAACAGCATCTGATTTTGGCACACAACGTGTTTCACCATACAGACAAAACAGCGCTATCTTCATCTGAATTGATAGATACACCAGGATACGGACATAGTTAGTCCTTACCAGTTTTATTTAAATACAAAGAACTGTTCGACGTATACTGTGTTTCGCGCTTGTTTGCAACAAGCCGTACACGTCAGCTACTATTCGCTGTAAATCAAGGATTTTTTATTTAGGTAAATAGGTCAGCTAAGCGTATGATATGGGATGTGTTTCTTGTTCATATTACTTTTTTACTTTAATGTAGCCCTTGTTAAAGCAAGAACCGTCAGTTGAAAGGCTTTAACAACCGCAAAAAATAGGAAGGAAAGTGTCAAAATCAATTTCATACCCTTGACCAGCTAATTGACTTGCGGTTCGTATGGATAGAAGGGTATGTTTTTTTTTTTATAGAAATATAACTACTCACGAAATAACTTTATTATATCCGCTAACAATGTCTGATAATCTTAGGAAGCATAACACACAGAAAAGAAGTGAATTTTTACATTTCCAGCACGTAGTGCTTTTCGTATGTTTGTTCGGTTTGTGCTTGTTTAGATTTGTCGCTTTCCGGGGGAACGAAAGATTGCTAAAATGGCCGCCATGCCCATATATGGTAAAACCTTTGAAAATCATCTTCTCCAGAACCCAGGATGCCTTATGGCTGAATCTGTGCACAAATCATCGAGGACAGGATATCTACCAAAGTTGCTAAAAAGATTATCGTACGTTGACATTTGACCTTTTTACGGCAAGGTCAAGTTTGCTTCCCTATGCATTTGTATGAACCCCAAAACATTTGTATGGGAAATTGTTTAGAATTTCAGACGACTTCTCCTCTGAAGCCACTGAGCCAAATTTGCTCAAATTTTTAGCTCACCTGAGCACGAAGTGCTCTTGGTGAGCTATTGTGGTTAGTCAATGTCCTTCGTGCGTCGTGCGGCGTCAACAATTATTTTAAAAGCCTACTCCTACGCCCCTGGGCCATTTGACTCGATACTTGGTAGGAAGCATCGGGGTGACTTGTAGATCAAAAATAGCTAAAATTGTTCCGATCAGAAATCCAAAATGGCCGCCATGACCGCCATCTTGAAAATCTATTTTTCGCTTCTTCTCCTGAACCAAAAGGCCAATTGACTTCAAACTTGCTAGGAAGCATCAGGGTGACGTAGGTCAAATATAGCAAAAATCGGAAATCCAAGATGGCCGCCATGGCAGCCATCTTGAAAATCTATTTTTCGCTTCTACTCCTAAACCCAAAAGCCAGTTGACTCCAAACTTGTTAGGAAGCATTGGGGCGACTTACAGATCAAAAATGGCTAAAATTGTGCCGATCGGAAATCCCAGATATGCCATAGCAGCCATCTTGAAAATCTTTTTTCGCTTCTTCTCCTGAACCGAAAGGCCAATTGACTCCAAACTTTCTAGGTAGCATCGGGATGACGTAGATCAAAAATAGCTAAAATCGGAAATCCAAGATGGCCACCATGGCAGCCATCTTATAAATCTATTTTTCGCTTCTTCTTCTGAACCGAAAGGACAGTTGACTCAAACTTGGTAGGAAGCATTGGGGTGACTTGTAGATCAAAAATAGCTAAAATCTTGCCAATCGTAAACCGAAAATGGCAGCCATCTTGAAAATATATTTTTCGCTTCTTCTCCTAAACCCAAAAGTCAATTGACTCGAAACTTAGTAAGAAGCATCAGGGTGACATGTAGATCAAAAGTAGCTAAAATCGTTCTGATCGGAAATCCAAGATGGTCGCCATCTTGAAAATCTTTTTTTCGCTTCTTCTCCTGCACCGAGAGGCCAATTGACCCGAAACTTGGTAGGAGGCATTGGGGTGACATTTAGATCAAAAATAGTTAAAATCGTTCCAGTCGTAAATCCAAGATGGCCGTGCCGGCCTCGGTGGCTCAGTTGGATGCGCCGTCCGACTGGAGACCAGGAGGTCGCGGGTTCAACCCCCACCGAGGTCGGCAACATTCTTTCGTGGAGATTGATCATGAAATATTTTCTACGGTCATTCTCTCCCTTCCGCTGATTCAAGAAGGGCAGTTGTCAGTTTCTGGCGAAAGAATGTGCACAATACTGGTTAACCGCTTAGAGGACTAAGCCTGCCCAGTAAACGTGTGGTTAGGTAAACTGACCGCGCTCGAAATGACCCCATTGGGTTGACTGGGCCGTAAAACCTCAACACAAACAAACCAAGATGGCCGCCATGGCGGTCAGCTTGAAAATCTATTTTTCACTTCTCTTAAATCCAATTGCCAATTGACTCGAAACTTGGTAGAAAGCATCGGGGTGACTTGTAGATCAAAAATAGCAAAAACTGTTCCTATCGGATATCCAAGATGGCTGCCATGGCCGCCATCTTGAAAATCTCTTTCACTTCATTTCCTGATCCGAAAGGCCAGTTGACTCTAAACTTCGTAGGAAGTATCAGGGTGACTTGTAGAGCAAAAATAGCTAAAATCGTCGCTATCAGAAAAAAATTAGATGGCAGCCATGACAGCCATCTTGAAAATCTATTTTTCGCTTCTTCTCCTGAACATAAAGGCCATTTGACTCGAAACTTGGTAGGAAGCATTGGGGTGACTTGTAAATCTAAAATAGCTTAAAACTGTTTGGATCGGAAATCCCCTGGGTATTTAACTTTCCGCCTTGCCGTGGCCCTGGGGGCTCAATTCCAACTGGGAATGTTGCTGGCTTTGTGAGCAGTAATTGTCCCCTTTGGGAAGAGCGAACAGGAAATACCACCCGTTTGCCGTGGGTGGCGACCCGTAAGCCGGAAGAAGGGATCCTGGGGGTTGAGTTATTGGGGGTTTGGTCTCTCCTGATGGCTCAACACGCCTCTTTGGCCTGGATTTTGGTGTAGAAGGATGTCCGTGAGACCCGGTCAATCGGCTGGTCGCGCCAAGCCCTAGGAAAAAATTTTTCTTTCTCTTCCTTGTCTTTTGTGTCATACTGATACTCACCGTTTGCCCATAAGTCTTATTTCTCAACCTTTCCAATCCTAAGACGGCGGCGGCTTAACGGGTCAATCCCCTGGGTATTAAAAAAGGTTAGAGAAAAGTCCAGGGAGTGCCACGATCACAAACCGCAGCCCATCCCAGACCCCAAGAGGAAGAGGAAACCGACAAATCTAAACAAGCACAAACCAAACAAACGTACGAAAAGCACTAAGATTAGCTCTCTCTTCTCCAATCGAGGTAATCGCAATACTAAAAGGACTGAAAAACAAAGAACAAAATGACACACGGAAAGACATACAAAAAAAAATTGCCTCGTAGAATAAACCACAAAGCAACAAAGAGTAAAACTAACACCGAGACCACCGCCTTAGAACGGTCGGTACAGCAAACCACCGGGGGGAGGGGGGGGGGGGGAGCGCGGGAGTTAAAGCACTTTTACAGCTAGCTAACTTCACCCTGGGTCCCGATGCTACTCTTAATACAGAAATACATAAAAATTCGGTTCGCATAAGGGCTCCCAACTCAGTCAATGCATCAAAGCGAAAACATAAAAATCAAATTAATCATTATAATAAACAAAGACGAGTACTCACGGCTAATTCTATTGTATGCCAGAGTAAATGAAAACCAATAGTTGAACCACGGCGGGCCAAGCCAAAGACATATCGTCAAGCCCCAACCCACTGGTTAAAGTTTTACGAAGAGGCCGTCATTGAGTCTGAGGCCCGAACCCATGTCGTGCAATTAAAGAGTGAAGCATAGCCATCAACAATGATTGGGTTGACAACAAGGCTTGCAGTCTACCGTATAATATCTAGGCTTTAGCCAATTCTTTTATAACGGTTAATAAGTTTTCTGAATTGCTCCGAAAAGTTAGATTTTCCTACAATGTTTCTAAATCTGTACACTAAGTCACCGTAAAATTCGGGTTCCGATATACCTTGTTGCAGAAGTGTTTTCAGACTGACGCTATATTTTTTCTAACAAGGCACTCCGTTTTGCCGAGACCCTGGGGGCTCAATTCCCACTGGGAACGTTGCTAGCTTGATGAGCAGTAATTGTCCCGTTTGGAAGGAGTGAAGTGGAAATACCACCCGTTTGCCGTGGGTGGCGTCCCGTAAGCCGGATGAAGGGGTCCTGGAGGTTGAGGATTATCGGAAGTTCAGTGCTTCGGGTGCCCAACACACCTCTTTGGCCTGGATTTCGATTAGACGGGTGGTCGTGCGGTCCGGCACGATCAATCGGCTGGTCGTTCCAAGCCCTAGGAATAACCTTTTACTTTCTCTTCCTTGCCTTTTGTATCAACCTGAATACACACCGTTTGCTCATAAAGTCTTTTTCACAACTTTTCCATTTCTAGGAGGCGGCGGCTTAACGGACCAATCGTGCAGCTTCTTGCTTGTACGAGTATATCTTCTGTGTAACTCTAACACTTGAGGTAGGAAATCCACTCACTAAGTGTTCCCTTGTTGGGCTCCGCGGTGGGCGGAGAGCACGGAGGATGAATCATACAATCTTTTCATCATGGGAAAAGATAAAAAAAAAAAGAAAGAAAGAAACCTACCCAAGAAGACACATCAGATGCTGAGATATCGGACAATGACGACAACATAACGAGAAATTTACATAGAGTTTGCAGTAATGAACAAACATCAAGTACTTTATGCACAAGATGCAGACATATACAGCTCCCAAGTCTGCATGTTAGTAAATAAGAGGTGACAAGTAAAGAAACTATTATATATTGCATACCCATGACAATAAGCAAAATAAATATAACGTGCATAGTCACAATGATTATGTTATTGTTTTCATAACAGGCTTTGTAACAGAAACAAAATAAAGCAAGCCAAAAACGCTTTGAACTGCAGCTCATGTACAATGTGGAAGCTACAGTCTATTTTTCAGTTTTAGAGTTATCCTGTTTCTCTTTGCCACCCTTATTTGAGGTATTATTCTTGAAAGTGGCAGACGTAGATGCACTACAGCCACATCTTTGGCATGCAGAATGTGCAATCAGTGTGAACCCTAATCAGACTGCTCCTAGACCTGGGTTTACACCGCTTGCTACAGGAACATTTTAAACAATCCAGTAGACGACATAGCAGAGGACTTTAGTCGTGATTAGCAGACGGTAAATTTAACACAATCCACATGTCCACAGGTGCATAAGTACTAAAATCTCATTATCTAAGGATCCAGATGCTTTGTTTTGATATAACAGAAGTTTGTGATAAAGTCAACTGAAATATAAAGACCGTATAGGAAATTTAATCTGACTCATGACCCCCATAGATATGAGAAATTCACATAGAGTTTGCAGTAATGAAAAAAAAACTCAAGTACTTTATGCACAAGATGCAGACATATACAACTCTCAAGTCTACATGTTAGTAAATGAGAGGTGACAAGTAAAGAAACTACTATCTATTGCATACCCATGACAACAAGCAAAAGAAATTTAACGTGTATAGTCACAATGATCATTTTATTTTTTCATAACAGACTTTATGACAGAAACAAAAGAAAGCAAGCCAAAACGCTTTGAACTACAGCTAATATACAATGTAGAAGCTACAGTGTCTATTTTTTTTTTGCAGTTTTAGACCCCTGGGTATTAAACTTTCCGCCTTGCCGAGGCCCTAGGGGCTCAATTCCCACTGGGAACGTTGCTAGCGTGGTGAGCAGTAATTGTCCCTTTTGGGAAGAGCGAAGAGAAAATACCACCCGTTTGCCGTGGGTGGCAGCCCGTAAGCCGGAAGAAGGGATCCTGGAGGTTGAGAGTTATTGGGAGTTTGGTCTCTCCTGATGGCTCAACACGCCTCTTTGGCCTGGATTTCGGTGTAGAAGGGTGTCCGTGAGACCCGGCACGGTCAATCGGCTGGTCGCGCCAAGCCCTAGGAAATATCTTTTCTTTCTCTTGTCTTTTGTATCATAGTGATACTCACCGTTTGCCCATAATTCTTTTTTCTTAACCTTTCCAATCCTAAGAAGGCGGCGGCTTAACGGGTCAATCGTGCAGCATTTTGCTCGTGCGAGTATATCTTCTGTGTATCTCTAGCACAAGTGAGAAGGAAAACCACTCCATTGATGTGTTCCCTTGTTGGGCTCCGTGGTGGGCGGAGAGCATGGAGGATGAATTTTAATACATCTTTATTATGGGTTCTAATCGAAGAAAAAGAACTAAACAATGTTCAGAATCTGATATTTCAGATGTTAACGAAAGCACTCAACCTCCAACAACCTCTACCAAAGAGACATCATCTCAACATTTTCCGCGTTTCATTTTAGTTGAAAGCAAGGAAGAAAACAAACCTGTAACATCTTTATCTCCGTTTGTAATACAAAAAGTCATTCAAAGTATAGCTGGTGAGCCGGAAAACATAAAGAAACTACACAGGTCGAATCAGCTACTCATTGAGGTATCCAGGAAAGCCCATGCCGAGAATCTTCTACGTGCACAGACTTTTCACGACTTGAAAGTCCGGGTGTACCCTCATACTTCGCTGAACTCCTCAAAGGGGGTAATTCGTTGCCCCGAATTGGGGAATTGCAGCGAGGAGGAGATTCTCGAAGGCACAAGATCTCAAGGAGTAACTGCAATAAAACGATTCAAAGTTAAACGAAAAGGAGAGTTAAAAAACACAAACACCTTTGTCTTTACATTCAATACATCAGTTCTACCAAAAACAATAAAAGTAGCATACTTTAGAGTCAACGTAGAAGTCTACATACCAAATCCTTTGCGTTGTCATCATTGCCAGAAATATGGACACCATGAGGATAGGTGTTCTAAGGACCCTATCTGTTCGAAATGCGGTCAGGTAGCAGAACACCTTGAAAGTCAATGTAGAAACGAACTGCACTGTGTTAATTGTGGTGAAAAACACAGTGCTGACTCTAAAGAATGCCAAATTTGGCACAAAGAAAAAGAAATCTTACGTCTTAAGTTTACCAGAAATATTTCTTTCATTGAAGCGCGGAAACTTGTTGAGGCCCCAACTCCAATTCCTGGAATCAGTTACATTACCCAGTCTTCTATGAAAAAGGTTTCTGTGGTTGATACTGCCACTCAAACTGATCCGATTACTATTGTCGACCCTGCAGTCCAATCAAAAACAACAAGTTCAAACAACAAAACAGAAGAATTACAAAAACAAAAACTCCAAAGTAATACCAGCAAGAAAAGTCAAACAAAAGCATCTATCGAGGAGAAACAAACAGAGGCTGGTCTGAAAAATGCCACCATAGAAATGATAAGAAAAGATTGGAAAAAACAACAACAGAAAGAAAGACAAGCCAGAAGCCAATCATCACCACCTACAAAAGACCAAACAAAATCAAAATCTACTCAGGGATCACAAAGATCAATCAGAACAAACAGAGAACAAAAAGGTTCTAATGATGCGATTCAACAACATAATCGATTCGGATCTTTGAGTGACAGTAGCGATGATATGGAGTTAGGACAGACTCCAGATCGCCCACGAGCTAACCGCAGTAGATCGAGATCATCAGAACATCTATCTACTAACAATAGTAATGATAGATCAAAATCACCAATAACTTATCCTTAGTTTCTAATCTAACTAAAACATTCCACTGTAAAATGAATTCAAATCACAGAATAATACAATGGAACTGTCGAGGTCTAAAGTCAAACTATAACGAGATCTTATTACTTTTATCCTTATTGAATCCATCAGTTTTTTGCTTGCAAGAAACTTTTTTAAAAACTGATGATCAGTTAAATATCAGAGATTTCAATACATACAATTATATATATTCAGAAGGCCAGAGGCCGTCTGGTGGAAGCTCAATCTTATTTCACTCTTCATGTCCGCAGCGAGAAATTAAACTTGTAACCAACCTTCAAGCCGTTGCGGTTTCTGTTACTTTAGATAAAGAAATTACTATTTGTTCTGTGTATATACCTCCGAATTTTCATTTAGAGACCGAACATTTAGACATTTTACTGAAACAACTCCCTTCACCCTATATACTAGTTGGTGACTTCAATGGTCACAATATTCTTTGGGGATGTAAAGATAACAACCCTAAAGGTAATATTATTGAAGACTTTATAACCAAAAACGATCTTTGTCTTATGAATGACAAATCTCACACTTATCTCCATCCTGCAACAGGAAAATTTTCTTCTTTAGATCTTTCCATATGTCACCCATCTCTCCTGCTGGACTTCGACTGGACGGTCAGTGAAGACCAACATGGAAGTGATCACTTCCCTGTTATTATTGAAAGCGTAAATAATTCCACGAATGATCACAACGCAAAGTGGAAACTAAATAAAGCAAATTGGGAATTATATCACTTATTATGCGAAGAAAGTCTCAAAATAGATAAGTTTGACAATTCCTTGGACCCTCTAGATGATTTTACTTCTTCTCTTCTTGACATAGCTAATAAAAGTATACCGAAAACCTCGACAAATCCAAAGAAAAACAAACCATGGTACAATGATGAGTGCAAAGATGCCATAAAACAGCGCAAGCAAGCATTATCAAAGTTCTGCAGATATCCAACAAAGGAGAACTTGAATAACGTCAAAAACTTTAGAGCAAAAGCCCGTCGAACAATAAAGGCCTCCAAACGCAAATCATGGAAATCTTACGTTTCAAACTTAAATTATAAAAATCCAATTAAAATGGTTTGGGATATGATACGAAAAATATCTGGTAAATCAAAATCACCCAGTATCACCCACTTAAATACAAAACGTGGAACAAAAGCCACATCAAAGGAAGAGATAGCAAACACACTTGGCGAAACTTTTTTGGATAATTCCTCATCTCGGAATTATTCAGAGAAGTTTCAAAACATCAAAAAACAAGAAGAAAAAATCAAACTTAATTTCACCTCTTCAAATACTGAAGAATATAACAGCCTGTTTAACATTACAGAACTTAAAGATGCTATCGCAGTATCAAAAGATACAGCTACAGGCCCTGATGACATCCATTACCAGATGCTTAAATACCTTCCGGAAACCGCCCTTGACACACTTTTACATATTTTCAACTGTATATGGACAACAGGAGTTTTTCCAGAAAGCTGGCGTTTGGCCACAATTATACCTATTCCCAAACCAGGGAAAGAACATGCAGAACCAACAAACTACAGACCAATAGCGCTAACAAGTTGCCTTTGCAAAACACTAGAGAGAATGATAAACAAACGACTTGTTTGGTACTTAGAATCTAACAATCTTATAACAAAACTTCAGTCGGGATTCCGAGCTGAACGTAGTACCAATGATAATTTAGTTAGACTAGAAACTTTTATCCGTGATGCTTTTATCAAACGAGAACATGTAGTCGCTGTATTTTTCGATTTGGAAAAAGCCTATGATACCACTTGGCGATATGGAATTTTAAAAGACCTACATAACTTTGGTATGAAAGGAAGACTACCAAACTTTATTAAAAGTTTTCTTGAAGATCGTACAATACAAGTGCGTGTAGGATCGACCCTGTCTGATCTCTATGAGCAATACTCAACCACGTTATTCAATGTGAAATTAAACGATATTATAAACTGTCTGGATTACAAAACAGATGGTTCTTTGTACGTTGATGATTTCTGTATTTGTTTTCGCTCGAAAAATATGCGCACAATAGAAAGACATCTACAGCAATGTCTAAATAGAATTGAAGACTGGGCAACTAGAAATGGCTTTAAATTTTCCAAATCGAAAACTCAGTGCGTTCATTTCTGTCAACAACGGAAAATACACAACGATCCAGTGCTCTACATATATGGATCTCAAATACCAGTTGTTGCTGAATCAAAATTTCTTGGGGTTATATTTGATAGAAAACTCTCCTTCATACCCAATATAAAATACTTGAAAGCGAAATGTGTAAAAGCATTAAACCTTTTAAAGGTTTTATCTCACACAAGTTGGGGAGCAGACAGAACAACTCTTCTTCATCTGTATCGTTCTTTAATTCGATCAAAACTTGATTATGGGTCCATCGTATATGGATCTGCTAGAAAATCTTATCCACAGATGTTAGACACTGTACATAATCAAGGACTTCGTTTGGCATTGGGAGCTTTTCGTATATCTCCAGTATCGAGTCTTAACGTGGAAGCAGATGAGCCATCGTTATGGTTACGCAGACAAAAATTGTCTCTTCAGTATGCCATCAGACTTGCTGCTAACCCTTCTAACCCTGCTTTTGAAGTCACATTTCCACCACAATTTCAGGAATATTATGAAAGAAAACCTAACGCTATTAAAGCCTTCGGCCTTCGTATAGCACCACTTTTAGAATCTACTAATATTAACATTAAAAAAATTCAAAAACACTCTTTTTCTGATATTCCATCCTGGTGCATTACCAAACCAAATATTCTTTTCGATTTACACAACAGCAAAAAGTCACTTTCTGATTCACATCTCATGAAACAAAACTTCCAAGAATTACAGTCGCGACTTTCAGATTATCAACACATCTACACTGATGGCTCAAAAGTTGAAGATAAGGTTGGCTGTGCGTATATATCGGGCACCCACCATGAAAAGATCCGTCTTCCTGATGGCTCATCTATTTTCACTGCTGAATCCAAGGCTGTTGATATGGCTTTGGATTACGTTATGAATAACTCTTTAGAGAACAAATTCGTTATTTTCTCGGACTCCCTTTCTGTTTTGAAATCTCTAAATCACACAGCTTCAAAAAATCCCAAAATCCAGAACGTGATAGAAAAACATCACGAGCTATCGAAATCTAAGGAAATTTTGTTCTGTTGGCTCCCCAGCCATGTTGGCATAGAAGGTAAAGAGGCTGCCGACGTAAAAGCAAAGGCCTCACTCGATCTAGAAATTTCGAATTTTAAACTTCCATGTTCAGATTTTAAACCTTTTATCAACAGGTACATATTATCCAAATGGCAGCTGTCATGGGACAGAGCGACATTCAATAAACTACATGAAATAAAACCGGTTCTTGGTAAAAATAATATTTATCGGTCATTAAGGCGAGAAGAAGTGGTTCTTACTCGTCTACGTATAGGTCATACTAGACTCACACATTCTTATCTACTCAAACGAGAAGATCAGCCATTTTGTATCAGCTGTAATGAACCTTTTACGGTAAAACATTTCTGCTCGATTGCATTGAATTCTCTCATGTACGACGTCAATTCTTCCAAACAAATGACCTGAGATACTTATTTGAAAATGTACCAAATGATAGCATACTTATGTTTTTAAAACACATCAATCTTTTTAACAAAGTATAACTGCTTTAATTTTGAAATTCGTTCTAGTTTTACATTTTATGCATTTATGACATCATTATAATCGTTTCACTACAGAACCATGTTAGTTCACCATTTTGACGCAAATGACCCTCATGGGTTGATGCGTCGTTAAACCTGAACTCATCATCATCATTTGCAGTTTTAGAGTCGTCCTGTTTCTCTTCACCACCCTTATTTGAGGTATTACTCTTGGAAGTGGCAGTCACATCTTTGCCATGCACAGTCAGTCACATCTTTGCCATGCACAGCAGCCGCCACTGATAGAGCAGGAGCAGATGACTTGCATGGTTTCTGGAAGAACCTTTGCCTGCACCACAGTCAGTCCCAACTTTTCCATGCACAGCAACCACCACTCACCGACCAGGAGCAGACTTGCATGGTGTACTGGTATTTCTTTGCCTGAAGGGGTCAGCTGAAAATCGTCTTCCAGTGACGTGTCAAATAGTGATGTTAGAGATTCACGGCTACTGTCTAATTCAAGTTTCATTTTCTTGTATTCTGTTGTAGCTTCATCTCTTTCGAGCCTTGCCTCAAACAACCGCTTTTTTTATGATGCTAGTTCCTTTCTGAAGAAATCCATTTTGCCATTTTACTTCTGTAAGGTCACTGTTTATTTTGGTAGCAGAGTCAACAATCAAGTTAACTTTTTCAGCTTTTTCTGTGTGACACCTCCAACAAACATAAGGGTTAAAAATCCAGTCATGTGAATTCCCACTTTCTTAATGTCTTCAGCATTTCTCTTGATGGCATCCATTTTCTGAAAAACAAAAGTCGTTGTAGCAGGTAAGCACATGGTCCATGTGACGTTCAGCCAGAAACCTTGGATCGTTTGTACAAATCACTTGAGAATCCACTGGTAAAACAAATAATGTAGCAAATGAGTAACGGAAGTGATTAGGAATAAGCCTGTTAATATACTACTGCATTATTCCAGCTATTAATAAAAGTAGTGAAAATTGAAAAATACTAAACAGAATGTGCATTACATTATATATATATATATATATAATAAATCTGGATTAGCAAGTTATACCTATATGCCCTATCTTTGGTTGTGATAGTTATGAGTCCCTGTAGCTTAGGGTTAGGGTTAGATATTAAGATAGGTGTTAAACATAAGCTCTGTGACTTTCTGTACATTCAGTAAGACACCTCTGCATATACGTTTCTCCAGGCATGTAATGTATGCATTCAAAGCGTGTAATCTTTCTATTTAGCCCCACCACATACTTATGTGACTCTTGTATCCTCAACTGAATAACCAACTTTGTAAGAATCACTATTATCTTACAAGCACCTGCATGCCATTATTATTCAGAATTGAACGATTTGTTTTTTAAATGTTCACATGGGCCCAGATAAATAAATTTTTACCAGTAAACAATTCATAATTTGTTTACCAGTCAATCGAAACATATATTGTGGCTACACAAAAGAAGCATCTCAATTGAGTACACACACGTTTTGGCCCAGAAATAAGTTATTTCTGAAAGACTCTTTATCTACAGCCCTGGTTCCGAAAAAAGAAATATGACTGACTTATCTTTTTTTTGATTGATTGTGTTGGGGTTTAACGACACGTCAACCCTTGTGGGTCATTTTGTGTAGTCTCCCATAGAAAGGGAGAAAAAGCGACAGAAGAGATAGCAGAAGAGATGAAAGAGAGGGACAGGGAAAAAAGAGGAACAGGAATGAAAGTGAAGAAACAGAAGAAATAAAAACATCACCTCCTTACCCTTACAAGGATAGCAGGCCTTGCCCAACTGTAAGTCAATATCAGCTGGACGCCCCTGTGACATAAGATACATGACACCTTCGCACCACCCGACCACCCCATGACTTATCTTTACATTCCTTTCAGTGCACAATAATAATGGAACTGAATCCTCGCAACGAGCACCACAAACAAAGCAAAGCATACCACAATCGGAAGAAAACAGCAAACTGCACTTTATCTTTGAACGGACTATCCAGCTCAATACCAAGTATGGAAAAAAACCTGAGAAATTTCTGATGAATTAAAGTAAGGTTTAATATGCACATTGATTCTTATAAGTTCCATGTACAATGGGCTACAGGTCCATCAAAAGTCATAGTCCAGGATGAAAACATGTACTTGATCTGCAAATAAAGCAAAAACAAAATTTCAGAGGGAACTTGATCTGCAAAAAAACAAAAGGAAAATTAGCGTTGGCAGATGTATTGTGTCTGGATCCATGGCAGGGAGGGTTCTGTGATATTTTCTATGGATAAAATTCAGTATCCTACCATAGAAATGGATTCCATGCAATTTTCCAAAAGATATAGCCTGAAAATAAGTAACTTTTCAAGATATAGCCTGAATCAAGCATTTTGGCAAAAACAGAAGTTGAAAAAGAGCAATAACCCATAATAATTGGTGGATTTCCTTAGAACGGTCGGTAGAGCAAACCACCGGGGGGTTAAAGCACTTTTACAGTTAGCCAACTTCACCCTGGATCGCGATGCTACTCTTAATACAGAAATACATAATTCGGTTCGCATAAAGGCTCCCAACTCAGTCAATGCATCAAAGCGAAAACACAAAAAATAAAATTAATCACTATAATAAACAAAGACGAGTACTCATGGCTAATTCTACTGTATGCCAGAGTAAATGAAAACCAATAGTTGAACCACGGCGGGCCAAGCCAAAGACATATCGTCAAGCCCCAACCCACTGGTTAAAGTTTTACGAAGAGGCCGTCATTGAGTCTGAGGCCCGAACCGCCGTCGTGCAATTAAAGAGTGAAGCATAGCCATCTACAATGATTGGGTTGACAATTAGGCATGCAGTCTGCCGCATAATATCCAGGCTATAGCCAGTTCTTTTATAACGGTTAATAAGTTTTCTGAATTGCTCCGAAAAGTTAGATTTACCTACAATTTTTCTAAATCTGTACACTAAGTCACCGTAAAATTCGGGTTCCGATATACCTTGTTGCAGAAGTGTTTTCAGACTGACGCTATATTTTTCTAACAAGGCACTGTGTCTGCGATAAAATTTCGAAAACGTCTTACGAAGTTTAAAATAACGATAGCCCTGCCTAGGAAGTTTGGCAATAAGGGCTTTATTACGGTAGTTAAAGTCATTAAGATTTGAAGAAGCTCTGGCGAATCTTATAAGTTGAGATATGTATACCTCATATGAGGTACGCCGGGGGACATCGCCATGCAGAAAAGGGAAATTGACTATATCAAATCAAAATCGTCCCGTTTATCATAAATTTTGGTGGAAACTGTACCATTAGATATACATAGATTCAAATCCAAAAAAGGTGCCTCGGTATCGGAAGAATTTGCTCTATTTAATTGGAGTTCTGTAGGGTATATCCGGTCCACCATTTGGTCAAAGTAAATATTGTCAATATTTAATAAATCGTCAAGGTATCTTGAAGTTGAATTTAAAACCTCAGTAATGTCAGCCCGATTTTCACGTGAGAGAGACTTCATGAAATCTCTCTCATAACAAAAAAGAAACAAATCTGCAACAAGAGGAGCACAATTAGTTCCCATCGGAATACCAATAGTTTGTCTATAAAGTTTAGTTCCAAATCTAATAAAAATGTTATCCAAAAGATAAACAAGGGCATCATAGACTTTTTGACACGACCATAAATTATGATTATTATACACATCAGAAGTGAAATAAGCACAGTCTTCGTTGCAAGCCAAATATTTGGTATTCTTCCGAATAAACGTTCGGTTAATTAAATCAATAAGTTTATCTTTTATAAGATGATGAGGTAACGTAGTATACAGTGTAGAAAAATCATATATAGACAGTTTAGAAGCCTTAAAGTTTTTAGATTTAAATTTATTGAGAACATCATTAGAATTTTTAAATGACCAAAAATAGTTAATTCCGTCCCTTTCATAAACAGTATCATAGTATCTAATCCAATGTTTTTAACAGTAGTAAGGCATGAAGTTAGCAGTTTGGACAAAACAGTAGTCGTACAAGAACTAGAATTAGCAATGAAACGTGCTTTATAAGGTCGTTTATGAAGTTTCGGTAACCAATATAACGGAGGAAGTCTGTCTTGCTTTTCTTTAATACTCAGTGCAAACTTAGCAGTAATATCGATAGAATGGGTATTGACAATAGATATCTCGTCAGTAGAAATCCGTTCATATGTTTTGGTACTACCAAGTTCTTGTTTTAGAGTATTGCTATAATAAAGTCGTCACACAACAACAACATTATTAGCAGCTTTATCAGCTGGAGCCAAAACATACTTCCTATGAAATTATTGGATATCTTGTTTCAAATATCGAAAAGATAATTTAGGCTTAAGAGGGAGAAGATCAAGGTTATTAGAGTAAAATAACACACGTTCATCAATGATCTTAAAAATCTTTAATTTCCAATTATTTAAAGCATTAGACTCAACATGCTCTCGTTTACACCAACGCGTACAATAATCATTTAAAGCACTGGCAAGTGTTTCCCGACATTTGTTGAAATCAATGTGGGCTGGGAATCTATATTTAGGTCCTTTTGAAATAACTGAACGGATTCGTGAATCAGTTATAATCTTCAGGTTACCAGTGACAATATGACCCGCTGGTTGATAACAAAATTTAGAATCTTTACAATCTCAAGAATCAGGGGAACTAGTTTCAAGATCAAGATCAGAAACTAATTTATTGAAATTAAGTATAGTATTACGGTTAGGTTTGTTATATTTATAACAAATAATAGGAGATTCCGTGTTTTCGAAATATGAAGGTATAGTTGATATAACATTATTTTCTCGAAATATGCTAGGTAAATCTATGAATTCAATACCTTTATTAATGAATGGAATTTTGATGAAGTGTCTAATGTGGTTAATTTCAGAATCAATGTAAGGACGAAGAGCATGTTGAGTATAACATCTAGTAAGGAGAGCTGCCTCATACAAATTTTGTTTTCTATCATAAAATTTATTCGCCTCATCATCTAACTTACGTAATGCCCCTGGGTATTAAACTTTCCGCCTTGCCGAGGCCCTGGGGGCTCAATTCCCACTGGGAACGTTGCTAGCGTGGTGAGCAGTAATTGTCCCCTTTGGGAAGAGCGAAGAGAAAATACCACCCGTTTGCCGTTGGTGGCAGCCCGTAAGCCGGAAGAAGGGATCCTGGAGGTTGAGAGTTATTGGGAGTTTGGTCTCTCCTGATGGCTCAACACGCCTCTTTGGCCTGGATTTCGGTGTAGAAGGGTGTCCGTGAGACCCGGCACGGTCAATCGGCTGGTCGCGCCAAGCCCTAGGAAATATCTTTTCTTTCTCTTCCTTGTCTTTTGTATCATACTGATACTCACCGTTTGCCCATAATTCTTTTTTCTTAACCTTTCCAATCCTAAGAAGGCGGCGGCTTAACGGGTCAATCGTGCAGCATTTTGCTCGTGCGAGTATATCTTCTGTGTATCTCTAGCACAAGTGAGTAGGAAAACCACTCCATTGATGTGTTCCCTTGTTGGGCTCCGTGGTGGGCGGAGAGCATGGAGGACGAATTTTAATACATCTTTATCATGGGTTCTAATCGAAGAAAAAGAACTAAACAATGTTCAGAATCTGATATTTCAGATGTTAACGAAAGCACTCAACCTCCAACAACCTCTACCAAAGATACATCATCTCAACATTTTCCGCGTTTCATTTTAGTTGAAAGCAAGGAAGAAAACAAACCAGTAACATCTTTATCTCCGTTTGTAATACAAAAAGTCATTCAAAGTATAGCTGGTGAGCCGGAAAACATAAAGAAACTACACAGGTCGAATCAGCTACTCATTGAGGTATCCAGGAAAGCCCTTGCCGAGAATCTTCTACGTGCACAGACTTTTCACGACTTGAAAGTCCGGGTGTACCCTCATACTTCGCTGAACTCCTCAAAGGGGGTAATTCGTTGCCCCGAATTGGGGAATTGCAGCGAGGAGGAGATTCTCGAAGGCACAAGATCTCAAGGAGTAACTGCAATCAAACGATTCAAAGTTAAACGAAACGGAGAGTTAAAAAACACAAACACCTTTGTCTTTACATTCAATACATCAGTTCTACCAAAAACAATAAAAGTAGCATACTTTAGAGTCAACGTAGAAGTCTACATACCAAATCCTTTGCGTTGTCATCATTGCCAGAAATATGGACACCATGAGGATAGGTGTTCTAAGGACCCTATCTGTTCGAAATGCGGTCAGGTAGCAGAACACCCAGAAAGTCAATGTAGAAACGAACTGCACTGTGTCAATTGTGGTGAAAAACACAGTGCTGACTCTAAAGAATGCCAAGTTTGGCACAAAGAAAAAGAAATCTTACGTCTTAAGTTTACCAGAAATATTTCTTTTATCGAAGCGCGGAAACTTGTTGAGGCCCCCACTCCAATTCCTGGAATCAGTTATGCCAACATCACCCAGTCTTCTATGAAAAAGGTTTCTGTGGTTGATACTGCCACTCAAACCGATCCGATCAATATTCTCGACACTGCAGTTCAATCAAGTTCAACAAACACAAACAGCCAAACAGAAGATCTGCAGAAACAAAAAGGTCAAACAAACACTACAAACAAAAATCAAACAAAGACACCTTCTGAAGAGAAAAAAGGAGATGGTGGCCTGAAAAAAGCCACCATTGAGATGATAAGAAAAGATTGGAAGAAACAACAACAGAAAGAAAGACAAGCAAGAAGTCAATCATCTCCACCTACGAAAGAAACAAAATCAAAATCTAGTCAAGGAACACAAAGACCAAACAGAGAACGAAAAGGTTCAAATAATGTTATTCAACAACATAACAGGTTCGGATCTTTGAGTGACAGTAGCGATGATATGGAGTTAGGAGAAGCTCCAGATCGCCCACGAACTAACAGAAATAGATCGAGATCATCAGAACATTCACACGTCAACAATAGTAATAATAGATCAAAATCACCAATAACATATCCTTAGTTGGTAGTCTAACTAAAATCTAACAACTCTAAAATGAATTCAAATCACAAAATAATACAATGGAACTGTCGAGGTCTAAAGTCAAACTATAACGAGATCTTATTACTTTTATCCTTATTGAATCCATCAGTTTTTTGCTTGCAAGAAACATTTTTAAAAACTGATGATCAATTAAATATCAGAGATTTCAATACATACAATTATATATATTCAGAAGGCCACAGGCCGTCTGGTGGAAGCTCAATCTTAGTTCACTCTTCATGTCCGCAGCGAGAAATTAAACTTGTAACCAATCTTCAAGCCGTTGCGGTTTCTGTTACTTTAGATAAAGAAATTACATTTTGTTCTGTGTATATACCTCCGAATTTTCATTTAGAGACCGAACATTTAGACATTTTACTGAAACAACTCCCTTCACCCTGTATACTAGTTGGTGACTTCAATGGTCACAATATCCTTTGGGGATGTAAAGATAACAACCCTAAAGGTAATATTATTGAAGACTTTATAACCAAAAACGATCTTTGTCTTATGAATGACAAATCTCACACTTATCTCCATCCTGCAACAGGAAAATTTTCTTCTTTAGATCTTTCCATATGTCACCCATCTCTCCTGCTGGACTTCGACTGGACGGTCAGTGAAGACCAACATGGAAGTGATCACTTCCCTGTTATTATTGAAAGCGTAAATAATTCCACGAATGATCACAACGCAAAGTGGAAACTAAATAAAGCAAATTGGGAATTATACCACTTATTATGCGAAGAAAGTCTCAAAATAGATAAGTTTAAGAATTCCTTGGATCCTCTAGATGATTTTACTTCTTCTCTTCTTGATATCTCTAACAAAAGTATACCGAAAACCTCGACAAATCCAAAGAAAAGCAAGCCATGGTACAATGATGAATGCAAAGATGCTATAAAACAGCGCAAGCAAGCATTATCAAAGTTCTGCAGATATCCAACAAAGGAGAACCTGAATAAAGTAAATAATTTCAGAGCAAAGGCTCGTCGAACAATAAAGGCCTCCAAACGCAAATCATGGAAATCTTACGTTTCGAATTTAAATTATAAAACTCCAATTAAAAAGGTTTGGGACATGATACGAAAAATATCTGGTAAATCAAAATCACCCAGTTTCACCCACTTAAATACAAAACGTGGAACAAAGGCCACATCAAAGGAAGAGATAGCAAACACACTTGGCGAAACTTTTTTGGATAATTCTTCATCTCGGAATTATTCAGAGAAGTTTCAAAACATCAAAAAACAAGAAGAAAAAATCAAACTTAATTTCACCTCTTCAAATACTGAAGAATATAACAGCCTGTTTAACATTACAGAACTTAAAGATGCTATCGCGCAGTATCAAAAGATACAGCTACAGGCCCTGATGACATCCATTACCAGATGCTTAAACACCTTCCGGAAACCGCCCTTGACACACTTTTACATATTTTCAACGGTATATGGACAACAGGAGTTTTTCCAGAAAGCTGGCGTTTGGCCACAATTATACCTATTCCCAAACCAGGGAAAGATCATGCAGAACCAACAAACTACAGACCAATAGCGCTAACAAGTTGCCTTTGCAAAACACTAGAGAGAATGATTAACAAACGACTTGTTTGGTACTTAGAATCTAACAATCTTATAACAAAACTTCAGTCGGGATTCCGAGCTGAACGTAGTACCAATGATAATTTAGTTAGACTAGAAACTTTTATCCGTGATGCTTTTATCAAACGAGAACATGTAGTCGCTGTATTTTTCGATTTGGAAAAAGCCTATGATACCACTTGGCGATATGGAATTTTAAAAGACCTACATAACTTTGGTATGAAAGGAAGACTACCAAACTTTATTAAAAGTTTTCTTGAAGATCGTACAATACAAGTGCGTGTAGGATCGACCCTGTCTGATCTCTATGATCAAGAACAGGGCGTTCCTCAAGGAGCAATACTTTCAACCACGTTATTTAACGTGAAATTAAACGATATTATAAACTGCCTGGATTACAAAACAGATGCTTCTTTGTACGTTGATGATTTCTGTATTTGTTTTCGCTCGAAAAATATGCGCACAATAGAAAGACATCTACAGCAATGTCTAAATAGAATTGAAGACTGGGCAACTAGAAATGGCTTTAAATTTTCCAAATCGAAAACTCAGTGCGTTCATTTCTGTCAGCAACGGAAAATACACAACGATCCATCGCTCTACATATATGGATCTCAAATACCAGTTGTTGCTGAATCAAAATTTCTTGGGGTTATATTTGATAAAAAACTCTCCTTCATACCCCATATAAAATACTTGAAAGCGAAATGTTTAAAAGCATTAAACCTTTTAAAAGTTTTATCTCACACAAGTTGGGGAGCGGACAGAACAACTCTTCTTCACCTGTATCGTTCTTTAATTCGATCAAAACTTGATTATGGGTCCATCGTATATGGATCTGCTAGAAAATCTTATCTACAGATGTTAGACACTGTACATAATCAAGGACTTCGTTTGGCATTGGGAGCTTTTCGTACATCTCCAGTATCGAGTCTTAACGTGGAAGCAGATGAGCCATCGTTATGGCTACGCAGAGAAAAATTGTCTCTTCAGTATGCCATCAGACTTGCTGCTAACCCTTCTAACCCTGCTTTTGAAGTCACATTTCCACCACAATTTCAGGAATATTATGAAAGAAAACCTAACGCTATTAAATCCTTCGGCCTTCGTATAGCACCACTTTTAGAATCTACTAATATTAACATTAAAAACATTCAAAAACACTCGTTTTCTGATCTTCCATCCTGGTGCATTACTAAACCAAATATTCTTTTCGATTTACACAACAGCAAAAAGTCACTTTCTGATTCACATCTCATGAAACAAAACTTCCAAGAATTACAGTCGCGACTTTCAGATTATCAACACATCTACACTGATGGCTCAAAAGTTGAAGATAAGGTTGGCTGTGCGTATATATCGGGCAGTCACCATGAAAAGATCCGTCTTCCTGATGGCTCATCTATTTTCACTGCTGAATCCAAGGCTATTGATATGGCTTTGGATTACGTACTGAATAACTCTTTAGAGAACAAATTCGTTATTTTCTCGGACTCCCTTTCTGTTTTGAAATCTCTAAATCACACAGCTTCAAAAAATCCCAAAATCCAGAACGTGATAGAAAAACATCACGAGTTATCAAAAACTAAGGAAATTTTATTCTGTTGGCTCCCCAGCCATGTTGGCATAAAAGGTAACGAGGCTGCCGACGTAAAAGCAAAGGCCTCACTCGATCTAGAAATTTCGAATTTTAAACTTCCATGTACAGATTTTAAACCTTTTATCAACAGGTACATCTTATCCAAATGGCAGCTATCATGGGACAGAGCGACATTCAATAAACTACATGAAATAAAACCGGTTCTTGGTAAAAATAACATTTATCGGTCATTAAGGCGAGAAGAAGTGGTTCTTACTCGTCTACGTATAGGTCATACTAGACTCACACATTCTTATCTACTCAAACGAGAAGATCAGCCATTTTGTATCAGCTGTAATGAACCTTTTACAGTAAAACACTTTCTGATCGATTGCATTGAATTCTCTCATATACGACGTGAATTCTTCCAAACAAATGACCTGAGATACTTATTTGAAAATGTACCAACTGATAACATACTTATGTTTTTAAAACACATCAATCTTTTTAACAAAGTATAACTGATTTAGTTTTTAAATTCGTTCTAGTTTTACATTTGATGCATTTAAGACTTATCATTATAATCGTTTCATTACAGAACCATGTCAGTTCACCATTTTGACGCAAATGACCCTCATGGGTTGATGCGTCGTTAAACCTGAACTCATCATCATCTAACTTACGTAATGAAGAAACAGACAGTAAAGCTAGTTTAGAAAGCATTTGATGACGTCCAGAGTTTAAGAGAATATTTAAATCAAAAAGAGATAAAACAGTTTTATGTTTTCGTTTAAAATTGCCATTTTTGCGCTTACCATGGGATCGTTTATTACGTTTTTTTTTTTACCCCTGGGTATTAAACTTTCCGCCTTGTCGAGGCCCTGGGGGCTCAATTCCCACTGGGAACGTTGCTAGCGTGGTGAGCAGTAATTGTCCCCTTTGGGAAGAGCGAAGAGAAAATACCACCCGTTTGCCGTGGGTGGCAGCCCGTAAGCCGGAAGAAGGGATCCTGGAGGTTGAGAGTTATTGGGAGTTTGGTCTCTCCTGATGGCTCAACACGCCTCTTTGGCCTGGATTTCGGTGTAGAAGGGTGTCCGTGAGACCCGGCACGGTCAATCGGCTGGTCGCGCCAAGCCCTAGGAAATATCTTTTCTTTCTCTTCCTTGTCTTTTGTATCATACTGATACTCACCGTTTGCCCATAATTCTTTTTTCTTAACCTTTCCAATCCTAAGAAGGCGGCGGCTTAACGGGTCAATCGTGCAGCATTTTGCTCGTGCGAGTATATCTTCTGTGTATCTCTAGCACAAGTGAGTAGGAAAACCACTCCATTGATGTGTTCCCTTGTTGGGCTCCGTGGTGGGCGGAGAGCATGGAGGACGAATTTTAATACATCTTTATCATGGGTTCTAATCGAAGAAAAAGAACTAAACAATGTTCAGAATCTGATATTTCAGATGTTAACGAAAGCACTCAACCTCCAACAACCTCTACCAAAGATACATCATCTCAACATTTTCCGCGTTTCATTTTAGTTGAAAGCAAGGAAGAAAA